>JACEII010000062.1:2237278-2468150 GCA_014332785.1 Antheraea mylitta | reverse complement strand
GCGACCGACACCTTATTATATACTCTATATCTCAGGAGGTAAACGAACATGTGGCCTACCTCATTTTAGGTGGCCATCACCGTCCTTAGACACTACCGACACCAGGAGACTCGCAAGTGTGTCGCCGACCTTCACGTTTCTAAATTACCTAAATCTAATTTTAATCATTCATATAACGTATTCAACTTTTTCAGTTTCCAGTTTTTATTCACCAAAAAGGAAGTTCAAATTATGCAGGTTTTTGATTTCGTGTTATGATCTTTATATTTTAGAAATTAATAGTTTTTAAAATATTAGAACGGCTAAAATTGGATTTAGCTTATTTTAAAATAAAATACTAAAATAAAAAAAATGTCTTATTTTTATTTAATTATTTAGAAATTAAGTTTAAAATAAACAAATAATAATTTGTTAATTTTCCTGGTCAAAATAAATAAGAAAATTGCTTTACTAGGAAAGTACTGGAATTTTTATTTGTTCATTTAAAAGTTAATTCAGTATATGAAAATGTTTAGATAGTAATTAATTTGTAATAGATACGAGTTGAAAATAAATAGCAGTGGCACATTGAAATTCGAAAGAAAAGGTGACGTATTTGGCGACTGGACAAACTAACCTTATTATCAGTCATATTAAGGTACTAAGCTTCAAGATGACCCAATATATTTAAACCCACTTTGCTTGCAAGAGGGGTAGCCAGCATGTCAAGAATTATGCATTCAAAAAATAACTCTGTTGTGTAATTCGTTAATTGGATATTCATAGTGTTTCCAAGTGCACAGTGCATGGTGACTCTGAACGACCACGTCGAAGAAACTGGATGCGGGGGTACTTGCTGACATATATGAGATCGCGATATGCAGAAGAAAGGGGGGAGTCTTTGTGATCGTGAAGAAATATTTATCAGGGCGAAAGCCCGATAGTAAATGCTGAAATGGTCTAACAATTGGACCGATGCGTGTTATTCGCACAATCTGCTTAACTCTCCAATGATGACGTAGAAGGGAATGACATTTGCTGATAAACCCATTCCCTCCGATCTGAAAGGATGACTTATAGGAGAAGAGGCGATAATTATCTTCTTCGTTTGTGTTGTTTGAACGAGTGGAATGGGTCTGAGCCGCCTCTATTTAGATCAGATGGTTTGTCCGTGTGTAGTGTAGTGTAGTGTTGCGCGTGGGTACGTACGTGCGCGGACAGTGCTCGCAAGCGGTGGAGGCGGAGGCGGAGGCGGAGGGAGCGCTCTCCGCCGCGTCAGGCTCCGGCGCGTCCGCCGCGTGCGCTTTACGGATGTGCGCCATCAACGAGTTCCTTCACAACAATGTAACACACACTTAAATATAACTTATTATTCTAACTAATAAAACATTATAACAAACAATTGAAAAAAAAAAAAAACGAAAAATGTGCGTAAATGAAATCTTGATTTAAACAATAACTAAATATTATAAAAGTTTATCATTATTGTTGAAAACAATACATCCTCATATACTTATTAAATGATATTCTACTTGTTTTCTTTGTAGGAAAAGTAATTTTTTTTTTTACCTGGGGAAATCCCTTATGGATGCCCACCCTCCCGGGGGAGAGGATGGGTCATGTCCGACTCGCATGGACTAAAACCCCACGGTATACCGACAGACCGTGATGTTGGGGCGGCAAGGGATCGTTCTCTGCTATTCCCCTTGAATAGCCGCCCCAACGGTCCACCCGGCGGAAGGTTGCCGCCAGGCTCCTACCTACAGAGAGGCAGCTGGCCAGCTGCCCCCCCTCGTCCGCCGGACCTGTGCAATGAAGGGATGAGCCCCCCGACTACATCCCCTCAGGTCCGACTATGGTGGCAGAAGTTGGGCAAATCGCCGCCTCCTCCTGCCGGTCCTCCGTCGGCGAAGACGGCCACTCAAGGGGTCCGCCTCGCGGGCCCTCTCCGCCGCCTCCTTTCGCGAGATGACTTCCTCATAAAAGGAGGCCACTGCTCACCACGCTCGGCAGCGACAAATCCGCTCCTACCACCGTCGCCAGAATGCGGCGCTCCACCTCCCACGCAGCACACTCAGAGAGAGTGTGCTGTGCGGTATCTTCCTCAGCGCCACACTCATGGCAGGCGGCGGTCGGCTCCCTGCGAGCGATCCGGTGCAGGTACCACCCGAAACAATCGTGTCCGGTCAGCACCTGCACCAGCCTGAACGACAGGAAGCCCCATCTCCTCCCAATCCACTCCCACAGGACCGGGCGGACGGCGTCGACGGTGTGCCTCCCGAAGCGCGCGTCCGCCAGGTCCTGCATCCACCTCCCTATAGCCCCCTCCTGCAACTCCCGCCTTTTAATTTCTATCTCCCTGGGAGCCGGAGGCTCCCCACTACGCCTCCTCGCCGCCGTGAATTCATACACGGCGGCGAGCACCCCAGCTTCCAGCTCCCAGGGAAGGGAGCCGGCGAGCGTAAAGGCCGCCGCCGATGACACCGTCCGGTATGCCCGGATTGCCCTCAGTGCCACCGTGCGCTGCGTACTGCGCAGCGCGCGCACGTTGGTGGCACCGAGGGCATCAGCCCAGACCGGTGCCCCGTAAGCGGCCATCGCCCACACGACTCCCATGAAGAGTCGACGGCACCCGGCACCCGGCCCCCCAATATTGGGGAGCAACCGACCGAGTGCCGCCGCCGCCCTAGCAATTCGCGGCCTGAGCCCCGCAAAGTGGGGCTCGAACCGCCAGCGCCCGTCCAGGGTGAGGCCCAAGTATCTCATGTGGGCACCCACCCTGATCCGAGCGCCCTCCACCATAATGTGGGCCCCAGGTGGTGGCCTCTGCCGAGGCCCATGAAAGAGTATGGCCTCGGTCTTCTCGAGGGCCACCCTGAGGCCCAACCTTCTTATGCGCCTGACCACGAGGGTTGTGGCCATCGTGGCCAGGCGCTCTACCTCTCTCCAGTCCTCCCCCCGGGCTACGACTAGGGTGTAGGAAAAGTGACTATACTATGCCTGTACAACCCAATATGAGCACAGTACAATCCAAAAACAACGGTGGCCATCAAGACAGAGCATCAACCGCCGATAGCTATTGTGGTGGCGGCCTGCATAAATATCTCTTTACGTTACGCTTGTACGACCCCATGTTATAGGAAGGAGGAAACATATTAGCCGAAAGATTGTTTCAGTTTTACGGTACGGGAAAAATAATTTGTGGCAAACTTTATAGATCGTCCACAAAAAGGTTTTCCGTAAAGCTGTGGCTCAGAAGCTCAAATGTAAGATTGGACTAGTTCAACGACGAGTTCTTGTCGTATATTTTCTGTTTCTCTCGGACCGATGGATGGTGCTACCATCTGCATAACAATGAATACAACCCAAAGGCAACATATCATTGATATGCAGAAGAAATGAAGTAGGTGAGAGCACAAAGCTACAGCATTTTGTGACACGAGTCCTGCACTCATGTAGAAAGTTTGAAATTCATTTGCGTAGGATCTGGCTGCGTCGAAACTGATCACCAAGGCCTCGCCTTGCTTGGTTTGCTTGCCTTCTCCATCGATATAATACGTAAGCCAAAAGATCACACATTGATCGGTTTTCAGTTTAGACGACAGCCATATTGCTGATCCTTAATCAACGAGTGATCCTCCAGATTGCGGACAAGGTGGGTGTTGATGATCTGCTCCATAATCGTGCACCTCACTGAAGTTACGACAATTGGGCGATAGTTTTAGATCAGACCTATCTTGGAAATCGATTGCAGATCTCTCCAAGACACCAGAGAGGTAAGGCAGGCGGTATAAGCGCGTAAGTACTGGAGCCAACTTGGTTGCACATTTGTTTAGTACTGCCGTTGAGATATCGTTCGGATCACTAAACTTTCGGGCGTCGAGCGATCGAAGTCGTTTAAGAACATGGCGCTGACTGAACTTTATTCTGACATGGTGACATCGTAGCAAGGAATTGCGCGTTTTGATTGTCAAGCCAGGAATTAGCCGCAAAGAAATTGGCGAACAACGTGGCTTTGTCCTGCGGTTGGTTGGCCAGTAATCCCATTAAAGTACCTCAGCGGCGGTAAAGTTAGATGACAAAAAAATAGCTTGCATGTATTTGACCACAATCCAGTAGACTCGATTATTACTCGGATGACTTATGATTTCATTAACTATACGTGCAACGCCCTGAGTATTCGCTCTAATATAGGCCCTCTTACAGGCTTTGGTGGCAGAGTTATAGGCTGATTTGAGGGAATTGATATTAGGATCCTTATTAGCACGACCTTTCATCCATTCGCAATACGCTGTTTGCTTCTTAGTAATAGCCTTAATGCATTCAGAGGAAGGAATATAACATCCCATTGCAACCTCAACCTCGTCGGCAATCGCTAAAGCATCCTAATATATACAGGTGCAGGTGAGGTTGGCTTGTTCGTTTCAAGTCTTAAGATGTTATATGACACCCCTTACACCCCAAAAACTTATTTAGTACTTATTTTATACCGAGAATAAAAGAAACGTTCTAAATCAATTAATGTACACAGCTTTTTAAGCTACCCTAGATAAATAGTCCAAGTTTCTAAAGGCATTGATATTTACTTAGGTTTTATATGTTTGAATCATTTTATAAAACCGACTATAGCGCAATACAGTTTCACCTAACATTTATCGGGATAGAATGAAACTATAATTTATTCAACATTTAGTTAATTAAATAAAACGGGGTGAGGTCTTTGAGTCCCTCTGTTATATTCCCAGGGGAGGCTATTAAATGCGTTAGCTATGTCCAACGACACAGCCAACAGCACTCCGCCCTGGGAAACGGCTTCGTCTGAAAAAGACTTGACGCGCTTAATTGCGTTGATGGTGGAGCGACCTTCCAGGAAACCAAATTGGATGTCGGAATAGTCAGGCCCTGTCCTGGCAAGATGTTGAGTCAGACGTCGCGCAATGACCCTTTCGAAAAGCTTGCCAACCTCGTCGAGCAGCACAATGGGACAATAAGCCAACGGAGAGTCTACGAGCCTTCCCTGCTTGCGCAGCAGGACAAGACTGCCAACCTTCCATTGGGGAGGAAACTGTCTGTGTTCACTACAGGCGTTAAATAACTCTCTCAACCTTGGCCCCAATGCCTCCATGGCGAGAACCCAGACACGTCCAGGGATACGGATACCCACCCTGGCCGGGCAGCCAAGGGTGGGTTATGTCCGACTTGCACGGACTAAAACCCAATGATGCCTTCACTCTCCTATAGTCCGGGGAGCAGGAGCTGCCGATTGGCAATGCGTCTTCTCCCCGGTTGGTGACGGCCTCTTAGTAGAGGGCTCTTTGCGATCGAGGGGTCAGGCTGGCAGACCCCTCAGGGGAGGGCGAGAGTTGCCCTCCCCGACGATCGTGAGAGACGCATCGGCACAATGAGCCACAACCACACGGGCCCGTGCAGAATAACTGGCAGGGCGACGGACGTGCCCGCGTCTATCGCCCGCAGGCCATTTTTACAGCGGCCTCAGGTCATTACTGAACCTGCGCAGCCGTGATCGTCGACCACGGAAGGGGAGCTGGCTGGTTTGCTCTCCGCCGCCTCCTTTGTAAGCATAACCACCTCGCAGTATGACGCGACGGAGCTCTAGCCGTTCTCTCTTTCGACCATCTTGCGGATGACAGCCGAGAGTGAGAGATCTAGGCCTACGGCCGCGACGAGTTCGCGACGTGGCTCTTCCCAGGCGGGACACTCTGCTAAAGTGGGCTGCGCGGTGTCGTCTACACAGCCACAGTGATTGCACCCTGGCAACGGCTTCCGGCGTATACGATACCGGTAGCTCCCGAAGCAACCGTGCCCCGAGGGCACTTGTGTCAGCCGGAATCTCAGGGTACCATGCCGCCTGGACAGCCATTCAACTAGGACCGGCCGAATGGCTTCCACTACTGCCACGCCAAGGACACCGCCAGAATTACCTCGTCCCACTGCTTCTTCCACCAGGATCTTTACACGCATCACCGTGTCCATCGTGAAGCGCCCTTGGCGGAAACCTAACTGGGTGTCCACTAAGTCCGACCCAACTTCTGTCAAGTGCCGGTCGAGGCGACCTGCGATTATTCGCTCGCAGTTTCGCTGTCTCGTCCAACAGCACTATGGGGCTGGTAGGTAGACGGACCCCCCACCGGGCGCCCCTCCTTCTTCAGCAGCACCATACGGCTGGGTTTTCCATATGCGCGGAAACCGGCCCTGCTCAAGAGATGTGTTATAGTCCTGACTTAACGTAATAATTTTTTTGATCCTTTAGCTATGCTGTGGTATAATTTAATTTTGAATGTAGAAAATAGCTTCGGAACTACATTTCCAAATTGTATCCCCTTTTTTTATTAACGTGGGGAAATTCCGTAATGGATACGCTACCCTCCTGGGGGAGAGGGTAGGTTATGTCCGATTCGCACGGACTAAAACCGTACGGTGTACCGTCCGCCGCATGGTAGGGGCAGCCAGGGATCGAGTATGCTCACTGACCTGAAAACTGCCCCTGCGGCAGCCTGGCGATTGAACGCCAGGCTTCGCTCTACTATAGAGATGCTACTGGGTACACAACCAGCAGCCTCCCCTCGTCAGCCTCACCCGTGCAAGAGGAGATGGGGGGCCCCGCCCCATCCCCTCAGGTTTGGCGACGGCTTTGGGAGAGACGGGCATTACGCCTCGCCCCTCCCGCTGTTCATCTTTGGCGAAGAGGACCACTTCTGGGATCGACTTCCCGGGCCCTCTCCGCCGCCTCCTTCTGTGAGATGACGGTCTCGCAGGAGGCCACAGCAGTCCAGACGTCCTCGCTACCGACCATGGCCGAAACCACGGCCGGCAGCGAGAGATCGTCCCCCACCGCCGCAACCAGGGCGCGGCGCTGATCGCCCCACGCGGCGCACTCCGAGAGAGTGTGCTGCGCGGTGAAACTGTATCCCCTGATTTTGTTATCATTAAGTTTTTTGGATTACCTCTGTATGGTAGAAAATTTAAAGACGTATTCACGTCTAAACTGTTTAAAATGTTCGCTAATAGATGGCGCACTATCGTATTCAATATTTTTTTTTATATTGCGGTGTCAAAAGTTCTATTTAAAACATAATATATGTGTTAAAAACAATGAGTTTTAGTCAAGTAATAAATAATTAAATTTATCTGAAGGCCAAAATCAAAAAACAGATTGAATAATAAAAGTCAGTAATTGTGTTTTAAAGAATAGTATAATGAAGTGGAGAGCGCGTACCTGTCGGGGAAGCGCAGGATGCAGCAGTCGTACCCGCAGAGGAAGCGGCGCGCCTGCCGGTGTCGAAGCGCATGCGCGCCGAGCAGCTCCGCGTCCGCGAACACGCGATAGCACACCGCGCACACGTGCGGCGCCGCATGCTGCGCAGAGTGCACCGCGCGTGCGTGTGCGGACAGCGCGCCGCGCTCCGGGAAGCACAGCGCGCACGCGGGACACCGCGCCGCGCACGTCGCCTCGTGTCGCCGCATCGCGCTCTCGCTCTGCGCACACACACACATACACATTCAGGCCCGAGAGTGGTCGCCGCCAGGCAGTAAGAAGTTGCTATGGGCAACGCCATACGCAATTTCCTTCAGACAAAGCTCAACCACTCCGCCGCTGCACAGCATTTGTTCATGCAGTCAGTAACGGAGTGGGGTATCCGACTCACGGTTGCCGCAAAGCCATACCACGTTCCCTCCCAGCCACAGGGGGCTGGGGATAGGACTGGCTATCGTGGCCGGACGAGGTTCGCCCCTGGCGGTGACAGAGAGGGGTGCCGGGTTCGTGGCAGACGTCTGGGGAGAGTACGCCGTTGTGGAGGCGTACTTCTCCCTATAAAAGCCTCTTCGGGAGTTTGAGGCGTTCCTCGGCTCCCTGCAGGGAGCTGTCAGGCGGTTGTCGCCGCTCCCCGTGGTCCTCATGGGCGATCTCAACGCTAAATCGAGGATCTGGGGAGCGGCAACCACGGACCTGAGGGGCATAGCTGTTGAGGAGTGGGCAGCCGAACTGGGGCTGTCCCTCCTCAACCTGGGAGACGTCGACACGTGCGTGAGACAGAACGGGGGGTCTGTGGTAGACGTCTCGTTTGCCAGCCCATCTGTCGCACGCCGTGTCCGGGAGTGGAGGGTGCTTAAGGAGGTGGAGACCCTATCGGACCACCGATACATTAGGTTCGAGGTCTCCACCTCCCAAGTCGGAATTGGCACTCACCTCCGGAGCGGCGCGAAGATCCCCTGCTGGACGGTGAGCCGCCTCAACCATGAATTAGAGGGAGAAGTGGCCATCGTTCAGGCGTGGGCCATGCACCCCCCCCCCCCCCCCCCCCCCCCCCGGGCCCCGCCCCCCCCCCCCCCCCCCCCCCCGCGCACGACGATGTCGACACGTCTGCAGCCCACCTCAGTGGTGCCCTCACGGAGGTTTGCGACTCATCGATGCCGCGGAGCGTATACCGTCCAGACAAACGGGCTGTGTACTGGTGGTCGCCGGAGATAGCGGCTGTTCGGGTGCATCCGCCAACGGCGGTACCGGGACCCCGAGAAGGAGGCCCGGCTGTATGGCAGTTACAGGGAGTGTAGGAAGAAAAGGAAGACCCTGCAGGCTGCCGGGCGAAAGAAGCGGCATGGGAGGAGCTGCTGCAAACGCTGGAGGGAGATCCTTGAAGCGCCCGTATCGGATCGTACGGAAGAAGTTGCGATCCTGGGCACCCCCGGCGAAGGACACCCTCCGGCCGGAGGAGGTGGTGACGGTCGTGGAAAAATTATTCCCCGACCCTCCGCCGTTATCAGCTTCTCCCATGCTTCCGCCTCGGGCGGAAGTCGATGTGTCTGACGGTCCTTCCCTAATCACGGAGAAGATGGGGAGGGCTGTCGAACGCCTGCCTCAGGCGGCGAAGAGCGCCCGGCCCTGATGGGGTCCCGGGTCGGGTGTTCGGCCTTGCACTGGGTCATCTGGGGGGTGGCATCGGGAGCTTTTCGACCAGAGTTTGGCAGTCGGGCAGTTTCCGAAGCTCTGGAAGCTAGGGCGTCTCTGCCTTATGGCAAAGTAGGACCGCTCTTCAGAATTCGCGTCTGGATATCGGCCCCTCGTCCTGCTAGACGACGTGGGGAAGGTGCTGGAGAGGGTTATTTCTTCCCGAGCCGTCCAGCACCTGGAGGGAGAGGGGCCCAATTTATCGGATGCGCAGTTTGGCCTCCGAACAGGAAGTTCCACGATGGACGTGGACTTGAAATTGTCTCCGGCTCCCAGGAAGATAGAGGCCAAAAGGCGAGAGTTGAGGGAGGGGGCGCTGGAAACGTGGATGCAGGACCTGGCGGACGCGCGATTCGAGACGTATAACGTTGACGCCGTCCGCCTGGTCCTGCGGGAATAGATAGGGAGAAAGTTGGGCTCCCTGACGTTCAGGCTGGTGCAGGTACTCAACGGACACGATTGTTTAGGGTGGTTCCTGCACCGGATCGCTCGCAGGGAGGCGACCGCCGTTTGTCACGAGTGCGGCGCTGAGAAAGACACCGCGCAGCACACTCTCTCCGAGTGTGTTGCGTGGACAGGAGAGCACCGCACTCTAGCGGCGGCAGTAGGGGGAAATTTGAATCTGACGAGTGTGGTTTCGCCCATGCTTAGCAACGAACAGGCGTGGCGAGCAGTGGCCTCCTTTTGCGAGGAGGTTATCTCGCAGAAGGAGGCGGCGGAGAGGGCCCGCGAGATAGACCCACAAAGTGGCTCTCTACGTCGACGGAGGACAGACGGGAGGAGGTGGTGCTTTGCCCAACTCCTTCCACCACCGTAGCCGGACCTGAGGGGATGCAGTCGGAGGGGTTATCCCTTCATTGCACAGGTCCGGCGGACGAGGGGAGGCAGTTGGTGTGTAACCAGTCTGCTTTTCTATAGGTAGGAGCCCGGCGGCCACCTTCCGCCGGGCGGACCGTTGGGGCGGCTCTACAAGGTTGAGTAGCTGGTACGATCTCTTGCCGCCCCAACAACTACGGTCTGTCGGTACACCGTGGGGTTTTAGTGCGTGAGAGTTGGACATAACCTACCCTCTCCCTCGGGAGGGTGGGTATCCATAATGAATTTCCCCACTTCAAAAAAAAAACCTAAACTTTGCGCAAGAATCATTTTATATATTGGTGAAAACGGCATGAAGATGGGTTCTGTAGTTTTTGATCTTATCGCAAACAGACATATAGACAGATGTGGAACAGGACTTTGTTTTACACTATGAAGTGCATTCGTCCGAGTGAAATTGATCAAAAATATGTCATTCACTGTAAACATGCGCGTGTAAACGTGCGTTGTACTGGATTCGAAGAATAAATATAATTCAAAGTCATATGTTTATATGTGATTTAAATTTTAGCAATGTATATCAATAACTTAATTACATCGACAATATGAACATATTATATCTATATAATAAAAGATTTAACACATATTGTTCGATAATGTATAACTTAACATTTGCATTACTTTTTTATATAGTGTAAGTGGACACTGAGGGTGATATATAGTAAAGTTCCAGTTATGTGGCTGATGATAAATCCCATCCCATTATTAGTAATCTAATGAAAGTAAGCAAAGTGGTTCCTTTGTTTAAATCAGGTAGCAGAAGTAGTCTTGGAAATTATAGACCTATTTCTGTACTTCCGTCGATAAGTAAAATTTTTGAAAAGATAATGCTTAAACAATTGGTAGAATATTTTACAGCGCAAAAGTTTCTAGATGGTCGACAGTTTGGTTTCACAAAATCGAAATCTACTACTGACTCTGGTGCAACGCTCATAAATCATATATTGGGAGCCTGGGAGGATTCGCAGGATGCAATTGGTGTGTTCTGCGATTTATCTAAGGCATTTGATTGCGTTGACCATAGTACGCTTATTCTTAAATTAAAACATTATGGTATTTGTGGATCTTCTCTCGACCTTCTGAACTCTTATTTAAAAGATCGCTGTCAAAAAGTTAACATACATGGGGTAACCTCAGCGGGATCATTTGCGCGAATTGGTGTACCACAGGGGTCTATTTTAGGGCCGTTCTTGTTTTTAATATATATAAACGATCTACCGCTAGTGGTTAACAACTCTGCTGACATGGTGCTTTTTGCGGATGATACTTCTTTAATATTTAAAGTAAAAAGGATAGATTCAGAGATTGGGCATCTGAATAATACTTTAAATGAAATCTGTCATTGGTTTGCGTTGAATAATTTATTGTTAAATGCAGATAAAACAAAATGTATAAGATTTACTTTACCCAATGTTAGACAGGTTAATAGTAGAATCAAGATCGAAGGGAATCTAGTAGGGTTAGTTGACAATACTGTATTCTTGGGAATTACATTAGATTCCAAATTACAATGGGGCCCTCACATTAAAAAAATGGCGAGCAGATTAAGTTCTGCTGCATTCGCAATACGCAAAATTCGCCAGCTTACAGATATTGCCACTGCTAGGTTAGTCTACTTCGCTTACTTCCATAGCATAATGTCTTACGGTATTCTGCTGTGGGGTACGGCTCCTGAGGTAGACACCATATTTTTATTACAAAAACGGGCAGTTCGAGCAATATATAATATGGGACCTCGCGAATCATTAAAAACGAAATTCCAGGAATTCGGTATCTTAACTCTACCCTCCCAATACATTCTTGATAATTTAATGTATGTCCGTAAAAACTTTGAAAAACTGAATTTAGTAAAAGACCGGCATAATGTAAATACTAGAAACTGTAATAAACTGGTCGTCACATGTTTCAGACTTAGTAAAACCAGTAATAGTTTCTTAGGTAATAGTGTTAGGTTTTACAATAAAGTCCCAAAACATGTTACCGATTTGCCGGACTGCAAATTTAAGCACCATGTCAAGCGGGTGTTAGTGTCAAAAGGATATTATAGAGTGGATCAGTATATGAACGATAGTGATGTCTGGAATTGACTCCTCTCTGTGCATTCACTATAAGCTGTATGATGTATTTAAATGTATGTAAAAAAAAATGTACCCGGTCGAGTTTCTTGCCGGTTCTTCTCGATGGCTGGGTTGTCTCCGAACCGGTGGTAGTTTTTGACGTTCATAAGTGCCTTATTAGGGCCTAAACTGAATAAAGAATTTTTGATTTTGATTTTGATTTTGAGTATTCACATACATAATGTACATGTTACCTGTTACAGTAGATCATGTGTGTGTCATACTTACAAATATCTTTGAAAGAGTATTATTGTAATTTACACATCGAATCACAATTTTTCATTTATTTAATATGCTTAAAAAACGCGTGTGAAGACGCGGGTAACAGCTAGTCATACAATATTACGATTAAAATTGGATTTAGGTCAGTTTTAAATGTAACGACTCATATAGTTACAAATAAGAGTGATATGGTATATGGTTATATATAACCTGGAATGAGGTATCGCAGAGATGGCAGTGCAGCGGCTGTGCGACCGCGTGCTGGTGCGCGTGGTCCCGCAGCGCCGCGCGCGACGCGAACTGCGCGCCGCACGTCCAGCAGCAGTGCAGCGCGTCCCCGCCGTGCGACATGCTGTGCGACCGGTACTCCGACACGCGCTGCGACACCACACCACGCATACAACCTTTGCGTTACCTCACCTACCTACAGCTTTACAATACACACCATCATCTCGAGTTTTTGGCGGGATCAAAACTAAATCTTGGCGACATCTATAAGATATCTATGACAGTTGGACCTACAGTTTTCTGTCAACAACTTTAAAGCATCATCTGTACGAAATTCATGAAAATTACAATTAATAACAATAATCAGCATTGACAATCATATAATTTATTATCCAAAAACATTGAGAACATTAATCAAAATATAAATTACCCTATATCTGAAATTGAACCATTTTTTTTTTTCGAACTGATTACGCTATTGCCCTTACTGGCCTTCACAGCTTCACCGGACTACATCCAATTTATACATAAATGCAAACTATGAAGATCGGTTAAGTAGTTTCAGAATGCATCATAGTAGTGATAAAGCCACATTGAAGCTATTACTGGTTTCAGCATGAATGGGTGACTCGTCCGGGGTAGTACCACTCTGTCACAGAAAACTGACATGAAATAGCAGTACTTGCATTGTTGCGTTTCGTTTGGTCAATGAGAGCGCCGGAGACCCACCTCCCTTTACACTCCCTCCTACTCTCCATCCCCTGCCCCTTACTCCGACCACAGACTGGGAACGCATTTGCGACTCCCCTGGTGTTGCTAGTGTCTATGGACGGCGGTGATCATTTAACGTCAAGTGACGCGCCTATTCGTTTGCCTCCTATGATATAAAAAAAATCGTGAACAAACATGTTAACAGTGTATTTTTATACATTTAGATATGGTGTCTGTTTAAAAGCTGAGTGTAATTAGAGTAGAATACCTGGAAAGAAGCAGGACAGACTGTGCACTGGTAGACGGTGTCGCCGCGCGCGTTACGCGCTCGCTCTAGTTCCTCGTCGTCCGCTTTAGCGGCGGCCGCGAGCGCGCTCTTATCCACCATTATGATGTCCTCCTCGCTGTACGAGTTGCCGGCGTTCACTCCGGGCCCGCCCACCACTATGAACACGTCTATCTTCTGTGTCAACTCGTGCAGCCTGCACCGATCACCCTTATTATTTCTTACTACATTTTAATAACATCTACCTAATGAAAATTCGATAATACATTTCATTTCTTTTAAATATGTTAATTCAATTCATTAATCATCCTTAGTCAACAGTGTTGACGAGAATGTTCCAGCTTTGTCTACCTTTTTGTTATTTAACATAACGCATTGAGGAACATATTTAATTTAAGTTCAACATTGTACAGGTTCTCAAACTTTGGACTGATAGTCATGCGGTTCATCAGTAGATAAAGTGATTCACAAGGAAGGTTTAGGTATATAATTTGTCAAGGCTTTTTTATTATCAGAGTGAGACAACGAGTATAATGAATGAGACTGTTTTTTCATTTGGTTCTACGCGTACGAAGTCGCGGGCACAGCTAATCTACAATAAACTATGAATATATAAGGCACGCAAATAATATGACCCCGCGTGGAATCTAATGTAAAAAAAAACAGTGACTAATAAATTCATCTAAATTTATTAATTCCATTTACTTATCTACTTTGTTCTCGTACTTAAATCGTGTCATCGAAAAAATTATAATAACTTCTGATAGCGTCCAATGTGGTAAAGCCACACTGAAGCTATTATTGGTTTCAACATGAATGAGTCGGCTTGTTCGGGGTACTACCACCCTCTCGCAAAACACCAACGTAAAGTAACAGTACTTACATTGTTGTGTTTTGTTCGGTTAGTGAGAGCGCCGGAGACCTACCTATGACTGATCATATAATAAAGTGCACAATCTTATAATATCATATATTTTTCATTTATAAAAACGTTATAAAAATTGATGAATCCTTGTTCTAATATGTAAGTCTCGTATTACTATTTTTCTTAATACTAGTATTTTTCTTTCTTTCTTTTTATATAAATAACGCTTCTATTATAGGATACTTTATCTTTCTAGTTGACACTATGAACACTTACGGTGTTATTACAGAAACTTAAATACGTATGAAATACTTGCTTTAAAAAGGTTTCGTACTAAATGCACCGCGCTCACCCGAAGCCAGATCGCGTTATCCTTTTTTCGCAAGTCGAATCTAATCAAAGCGAAACAAAAGAGTTAGATGGCAAACATTCAGACCGCGATGCATTTAAAATTAACCTTTTAAAGTAAGTATGCAATATATTTTTTTTGAAATAACACCGTTATAGTTTAAAACTGTTAAGATCATACACAAGGGAGTACTTTTAAAAAATTGAATCCTTAACATCAACACCCAGTTTTAACCTGTCCCAAACCAGAAAAAAGTTAAACGTTACTAAGCAGCACAAAGCAAATAGTATGTTAAAAAAGTTTACAATCGGAGGAAAAATTACTTGCAAATTGAAAATCTCGCCATGAATTAAAAAATTGAACCCTGTAATTCAAACGTACATACTTTTACATATTCACTACTATCCATACCTCCCACGGCAGAGGCTCAAGCCTAAGTTCGATCCCTCGGTAGGGAGCCCTTGAGTGCGTTGCTTGCGCGATACGGTGACACACCCATACATCACTGCTACAACACTACACGATCACCTCCACACACGTGCACGCCTACAGGCTTACACATGAAAGTGGAAGGGTTTACTTTTTTTTCCCTTATCGAACCGAAAAACTCTCAATTTTCCGATAATAAATATATAGAGGAGTGGTTGAGGCGTGTATGCTTGGTACATATATACGTTTCAACAACTCATACATATATGAATAGTTAGCTAGGTTAGCTAAGATAGATCGCGATTTTGCATGCAACAGGCAACAGCCAAGCCGAGGTGTGCTTGCACCCTTGAGCTGGTTGCCAAAATAAAATCGGCTGAGTGCCTTAAGCGCTCACCTTAGTAGTCCGGTGAAGCTGTTAAGACCTTGCTGGGTCAATAATGTAGTCATTTCGAAAAAAAAAAACTACTATCCATACCCAGAAATTGTTTACAAAAATTTTGCAATTATTGCATTTGTGTAATAAATTTATGTAGTTCTTACCTTCTTCTCAATGCCCTAATCTTTTCACTGAGTGGTAGTACTCCCCTTGAAGAGAGTGTATTACTGAATTCATAGGCATCTATGGTACGCCGAACACAGCTTGTACACAGGCGACCTTCTGGAACCACCTGTTAGCAACAATAAACTACATTACTGTAATGGATAGTCCAGGGGTGTCCAAATTTAAACTGTTGGCGATCCACCACCTCAATATCATTAAACTATGATAAATTGAGTCTGATAGACTGCAAGTATGTGTGGTACAAGTTTATCGTTTAGGTAGTTGGTTAGTTTAGGTAATGCCCGCAAAAACGATAAAAAAATGATGGGATTATTCTGGCCTAATTATGGATCAAATAAATTGTTTATTTAATAAATTTTGCTTAGGTTATCTACCTATTAAAACAAAATCTGTAAGTAGCTCTATATCAGGAAATGTTTATTAAGATTCATCTAAAAAACACTCACAATCAACCATCTGAGCACCCTTGGCGTATACCTTAATGAGTATATGAAGAATAAACAAAGAACTGCAGAACTATCATTTGAAAATACTGTAATACTTTCACTAAATGAAGACCAATCACTTAAGTAAGAAATATTGCAATTATTAAAGTGCTATCTATCAATGTTATTAATATTGTTTACTTTTTCTGATTATTGTCCTACATAGATTTATCATTTCTACATATTATTGTAAGTCTCTAAATGTAACTCATTAACTATTACAATGATAATTAAGTCAATTTAGGGCCTGCACTGCTTATAAATGTCAGAACAATCTAGTCATAAAGAGAGACAATAACCATGATTGGGGTTGTGTTTCTTTTCATAATTTTTTTTATTATAATATATACAGTCTTATTTTAATAAATGTATATCATAAAACTGGTCTGAACTTATGGCATACAACTCTGGGGATCAGATATGCGAGTCACTCTAAAATCAAAATACTCAAATGATACCAAAATAAGATACGGAAGACAATATGCATCGCTCAACAGTATACAGCACAGAAGTACATGATTAATAAATACAATTACGAAATTGCAACAATTAAGGAGGAAATAGGACCATTCAGTGCAGCCTACAAAACTAACTGGCACCTAACAACTAAAAATGATACTCTATCATGGCTTAGAAGACTTAAAAGTCTTAAGTTAACCTTGTTAACTTTAATCTGACCATCTGACCACCCTATGTAGTGAATGGAAGAAGTCACGAACATCATTGGATGTATACTCACAAGAACATAAATTTCAACAAGGAATCTGACAAAAGCTATGGGGCTGATTGCAGATATAAAAAAACTGCCATATGATAAATTTCTGAAAGGAAAAATTTCTTCTATGAGGACCATCAGCTTGTTGTCTGAAAAGTTGGTAATGTGCTTTGAGACATTACTTTACAATCTGACATTATTACCTAAAGAAGTTTTTATTGGATTAACTGACTAACTGACCAATTTTTTTTTTTTCAAGTATTAACATCATGACAGTTTCTACAAACCTGTAACAGTTAATTATCTATTTTTTTGCAAGTATGCATTAAATTATCAAGGATGTATTTGGAAGCCAGAGTTAAGATAGTGAATTCCTGAGACTGGGTTTTTAGTGATTCGAATTATGTTTAAATCGCTCAAACTGTCTGTTTTTGTTATGTAAATATATTATCTATCGCAGCTGCTGTTTCCCGCAATAAATTCCATTTCACATTAGTGCCATAAGAGTATATAAATAAAGAAAGTAAATTATACTAGCACTGATAAATCTTTAACCTTTACCCACCTGGAGCGGTGTTTTCGCCGGTACCTACTAGGAACTACGATATGTAAAACTACTTAATACTTAAATACTTGAAAGGTTAAAAACAATCTTACAAAACATGTAGATCATTAAGTGTGATGAGTACACAAAAAGATAAAATTGACCATCATCTTTATAGGCTATGACTAATTTGAAAAAAGAAAAGTTTTGTTTCTATAATATACTTATGTATAAGATTTTTTCACAAACCACGTAATATATTTTTATGTAATTGTGTACTACTGAATAAGTGTTGCTACTCAAAAAATATAGTATAGAACATTGTTGGTTGGTAGCTATGGTTCATTCTCTTTCATTATTGTAAAATACAAGTATCCAATAATACGTGAGAAACATTTAGATTTAATGAGAGAAAGCCATAGAAGTATTATTTAGGGACCAATACTTTATAAAAGTTATTAGTTTTAGCCGTTCATCAGGCTTGGCATTAGAAATTCGCATCTTGAATTTTGGGGTTATTAAGGGCTCCTTTTTACAGGGGTTGGTTCTCCCTTATAAAAGACAACCCCCTACCCCCATGGAGACATCGTTTTTTTTTAATAAGTGTTTGAAGTTATGTGCAACAGAACATGATTTTACCTTCACGAGGAGCATTTTTAAGGTTTATTTTACTATAATTTTGTTGTTTTGTACATATTTATTGTTGTTTTATAATTATTCACTATTATTTTAGAAAAAATATATATATATAAATGATTTATATGACAAACGGAATTTTTTCCATGATCCTGTATGTTTTATTTTATTAGTACTATATTTAATCCTTAAGTCAACTGTCTCAATCATAGAAAAGAATATAATATAAATTATTTGTATGATCATAAAGCCTCTCCATATATAAAATGGGTATTATGAAAACATAACCTTTTTTATGCAAAATTGCTATAATTGTTTATATCTATTACAAGATTTTTAAATACTTAAAATTTATTTTTTCCACGTAATTTACACTTTTCCAGCAATCATTTCTTGCTCTACTTATATATACACATAGTATTGTAGAAACTGCTTTGTTTTAACTTAATAATCACCAAATTGTTAATATAAAAGTTACCAAGGATTGTTCGGAAGTGGCACAACCACAAAACTTTGATCATGAATATCTGAGTAACTATGACTTTCTGCAGCAGGGGAGTAGTATAGAGGTAGTCAGCCTCCTTCCCCGCCTCTCTCACCCCCCCTAATTTCAGGATGCGAATTTTTAATTTTTCATCAAAATTTTAATTATGACAATATGTTTTTTTTTTTAAATAAGAATGCTATTGGCTTGGAACAGTCTTTACAGCTTCACCGAACTATTGAGGCAAGTGCTAAAGCCACTCAGCCGATCTGGGATGTTTGGACGACGAACTTAGGGTGCACGGCACACCTCGGCTTGGGCTGTGGCTATTTTGTGCAAAAATTGCGACCTATCTGAGCGAACCTAAGCTAGGCTATCTAGATATGAGTTATTGAAACATGCATGTGTAACAAGCATGCGCGCCTCAACAACTCCTATATGTATTTTGTGTCGGAAAAATTCTTCTTAACTATATAGGAAAGTTGATGGATATGGCCTAAGACGTTAAAGTAGGCTAACTGCAAACTTAGAGGATTGACTCCCAAGTGCAGCAGTTGGACAACATCCATAGATGCTTGACTAGATTTACACATTGAGGGTAGTAGCTAGCAGCCAGGTCGGCTTATAAAATGCCTGACCATTACGCTACGGATTTATTACCATGTTTTCATCACTGAAAGGTCCATATCCTTCAGGGTTCTAATACACTAAACACCGAGCCAAAATGGCTTTAAAAATGTAAAGTATGATTTATGTAAGTACCTTAGTGTTACTAAGTTGTAATAGCATTGCCCTGAGCGGCATCTGACCGACCGGAACGTCAGCATCGTGTTCTTCCGGAGTTAGAAGTTCCGCATCTGTATTCCCACACACACAACATGCTTCGGCCTCTACCTCAAGCTTCATTACTTCTGTTGTCATCTTCAAATAGTTCTGTTTTTCATATAACAATAATTTACAGCACTATACAAACTTCGCAGGATGTTTCTGAATTAGGGATGCTTGATATTCATTGATGTTGAAGAATCATCGATGTTTTGATTTCGATAACAACGATGTTATTAGAATAAAATATCAAATTGTCAATACTAGATAATTGTCAAATTTAACTCGAAGTAAGTCCTACGAATAGTTATTTCTTCGGGTGACCTTTTTTTCAACGCTGCTGACCAACTCCTTTACTAGAAACACCTGATAAAGGTAGTTTCTTTTACAGACAGTTTTAATTGCGAGCAAAAACATCGATGTTTATTGTACATCGATACTTTTAAAACGATGTTAACATCGATGTTTTTCTAATAACGATCATCCCTATTCTAAAAATTATTTCTGATTCTGAATACACAAACAGCGTTGCCAATACCAGTTTTCTAAATTCCTCAGAAATTTGGATTTTATTCCCTAACTTTGAGAGCAAAATCATATTTCCTCTCTAATTCCTTTCACACATTTCGCAAAAACAATGTAATATATTAATCATTGGAATAAAATATGTTTAAATACGACAAACGGATATCTGTAAACAAAGAACGATGAAACGTGATATGAGTAGCCGAAATGTAATAATTACGTAGTTTTCAATTTCATACATGTATCTAAATTACAAAGCAGGAACTCTTCATAAAAACATTATAATTGGATGTAATGTAATAGTAAATTTCTTTTGTCATGAGTAATAATATATTTTATAAGTTATTTATTAAATGAAAATCTATGCAAACACGTAAGATTTAGAGAACTTTTGTTTTTTTTCGAACTGACTACGCTATTAACCCAGCAAGGTCTTAACAGCTTCACCGGACTACTAAGGCGAGCGCTTAAGGCACTCAGCCGATTTTATTTTGGCAGCCAGCTCAAGGGTGCACGGCACACCTCGGCTTGACTGTTGCCTGTTGCATGCAAAATCGCGATCTATCTTAGCTAACCCAGCTAACTATTCATATATGTATGAGTTGTTGAAACGTATATGTGTACCAAGCATACACGCCTCAACAACTCCTCCATATATTTATTATCGGAAAATTGAGAGTTTTTAGTTCGATAAGGGAAAAAAAAGTAAACCCTTCCACTTTCATGTGTAAGCGTGTAGGCGTGCACGTGTGTGGGGGTGGTCGTGTAGTGTTGTAGCGGTGATGTATATTTGTGTGTCACCGTATCGCGCATGCAACGCACTCAAGGGCTCCCTACCGAGGGATCGAACCTAAGCTTGAGCCGCTGCCGTGGGATGCCTAATCGGGTGTGCAGGAGCGAAATTAACCCCAGACCACAGCGGCATGATCTGTGGTTACGCGGGCGTGGGCGTGAACACGCTCTGTTTCGAGGGACAGGCTGGTACTGATAGTTCGCTGACGTGATTGAATCAGGAGAGTCGGTAAAAATGTGTCGCGAACGTCTTTTATAACGCGCAGCGTTAGGTACGGGTTCATAGTTTGCGGCGGATACCACTAACGGACTGGTTTATATTAAGGTTTTAGCAGAAACTAGCAAGAAGATCACGTGAGACGTATAAAGGCAAGATTATTACTTACACCGGATACACAATCACTTTGGTGTCACCTCTTTTCCGGGATGCGAAAGTAGACGCAAAACCAGGTCATTGCTTCCTTGAGAAGGTTTTTGTAGACGATAATTAAGACATCTCAAACCCATTGTGAACTTGCAAATGTTATGACAGCTATTTAACTAACTTTCTTTATTTGCATTGAGTGGATGATACCGCTTCCAAATCCCCCGCAATTTAAAGAGTTTCTCGGAAGTTGGCAAACCTACACATAACGCCAAAACAATAAAACTAAACTAAAATATATTGGAGGAGTTTTTGGCGGGATTTTAGACTGTCATGTAATGGATTTTATATTTTATTCATAATCTTGTGTTATTTGACTATATATTGTGTAAATTTGGTGGTGTTTTACGTAATATACTTAGTTTATTATGCATAATTGAAGTGAATGGAAAATAATAACACGGAGCATGAAATTCTGAGATGTCACAAAAACTCCCTGGAAGGTTCAAGCAAGGGATCCACCATCTTGTTAGAATATGGTTTCACACGATGCTTAATATTGGAATGATCACACGAAGTTTGTGATATTATTGACTACGTGACAATGGCAGTAATAATCGGAAAGATTGATTTCCAAAAATAAAGTTAAAAAAAAATGTATTGGATTTTATATAGTTCAGTTATTGTGCATAAGTGGATAAGAAATAATACCATGGAGCATAAATTCTGAGATGTCACAAAAACTCTATGGAGAGTACTAACAAGAGAGCCACCATTTTGTTTGAACATTGAAATTATCACAAGAGACATAAAATCATTACTTATCCGAAAATAGCACTAATATTCTAGAAGATTGGTTGCTAAAACTAAAATTAATAATACGGTTATGTGCCAAAAACAACAGAGATAAATAAAAGTTAAAAGCTATAAGTTGTTTCTTTTTCAGTCTTGAAAACCCATCCGTATTAATGAGATAGACAATATACAATAAATATATAATAAACATTATCAATATTTCTTGCCGCCTTCCTCATGATTGGTTTGTTTTTAGAAACAGCGCGTGGTTCGGTGATAGTTGTGATGTTCTTACACGCCTTCTCAGGACCTAAATTGAGTAAAGTATTTTTGGTTTTATTTTCAAATTTGAATAATCATTTTATTTTTTTACTAATTATATTATAAAAAAATAATATTATATATGACGCTTCTTTGATCAATATGACATTAGTTTGTTACTAATTAAATATTTCAATAACGTTTAATAAAATTGCCCTTCACAGCATATCATTTTGATGAATATTACAGGAGATATTACCACGGACTAAAGAATATAGAATACTCTTCTTTCCTTCATGAGATATCACTGACTTAAAATTATATATATATTATTTTTTGTATGAAATACGTATATAGCGTTTATAACTTTCATGAGCTTTGGATATTAAAGCGGTAAAATAAGGTCATTGTAACCTATTTATAAGTACAGAAATCACCGGATGCAAAGCTGGAGAGAGCCACGAGTATGCGTGTGGACAGCTGTATAAACTTTTCTCTTTCAATTATAGTAAAAATTAGCATTTAGCTAAATATTTTTTTGGCATGAATTGTTTATATACATAGTATACTGTATATATATACACACATGTTGTTAATTTATATCATCTTTTCGTTTAATTTGTTTTGTGAGCAATACAACATCACACATAAATAAAAAAACACTGTAGCCATATTGTTTATGTTGTCTATGGTTAAAAGTACAAAATAGTTCAATTGTTTGTTTTTACAATTTGTGGATTTTATCCAAAAACATCTTAGGCTTCTTTTACTGATATTTGATATATTGTCGTTTAGTGTATTAGTAGTGCATTTACGATGTCGATCGGTGTTCCTATTAAAGTACTTCACGAAGCGGAAGGTCATGTAGTGACTTGTGAAACAAATACCGGCGAAGTATACAGAGGAAAACTTATAGAAGCCGAAGATAATATGAATTGCCAAATGACGCTTGTGACCGTTACGTATAGAGATGGACGCGTCGCACAGTTGGAAAATGTTTACATACGGGGTTCTAAGATCAGGTTCCTAATTTTGCCGGACATGTTGAAGAACGCGCCAATGTTCAAACGACAAGGGAATAAACCGACTGCTGGACGCGGTAAAAGCGCAATATTACGAGCACAAGGTAATTTTTATATTTTATTTACTTTATACAAATTAATAAAGTATGTCTTGCCGAAATTTCAACTGTATATTTTTTAACGTCCACTCTTCGGTTGAAAGTCCGTTATCAAGACACTGTTTGGGCAGTTGCATGAGAGTCAGTCGCCAGCTAGGTTTAGCGTCATTACCATCTAGAACGTTATCGAGTGTGATTGTAGGCCGATGTTAAAACTTATAAACTGTAAAAGAAAAATATTGTATACATTAAACACCAATGTAATTTTTTTTTTTATAATATCATAGGAGACCAACAAATATATGGGCCACCTGATGTTAAGTGATCACCATTGTCCATAGACACCAGGGGAGGCGCAAGTGCGTTGCCAACCTGTGTTAGTTTGAGTGGGGGGGAGAGGAAGAAGGAAGGGGAGGGTGAGGGTAGGCGGGTTCCCGGCGCTCTCACTGACCGAACGAAACGCAACAATGCAAGCACTGTTACTTCACACTGGTTTTCTGTGAAAGGATGGTACTACCCCAGTCGAGCCGACCCATTCATGCTGAAACCAGTAATAGCTTCAGTTTGACTCTACCACCTATTAACTCTTTACTCTCTACTCTTATTCATTCAGTGATGCTACTTTAGTAATTTTTTACTGTTTGTAATTTGCCAAATTAAAACTATTACAATTAACTATGATAATAAATGGTCATGGGAACTAAAAATGAAATCATATGTTGTAATGTATACATGAGGGGAATAACAAGACTAGTTATGAGTGTCCTCAGATGAGTATTAAAGAACAGTTATTTGATGTAAAAATACTTTGGATACTCAGGTCCATTTTACCGGGTTCTAAATTGTCACAGATCTGAGATGTTATTATAAGCCAAACACAGTAAAATTTGTGAAACAACCTTTATCACCTTTGGAAAAAAAATTACAATATCTAAGACTATTAGTATGTATTAAATTGTATGATTATCAATTTTGAAAACTTTTGTACAATTACCTAAAAAAAAAAACATTAAATTGGCTGGTGGTATTTTCTGAACTTAGTCACATTTGATTTTAGTCCCCTTTATGTATGGACTTTTTTGGTAGTAGTAAGAAATTTATTCTTTTCTTAAATAAGTGATAGTATGGAAAAAGAGTTATTTTTTAGAAATATGTCTTAGAAATATATTTTTAAATAAAATTTCATACTTGTTTTTTTCTGCTCCGAGTAAAAAGAATAAATTGTTATGTTTCAGCTGCTGGACGAGGGAGAGCGGGCGGGAGAGGCGGAGGACATAGAGGTAGCTGGCAGGGCGGTTCTGGCCCTTCAAGACGTTAGCTCTTTTCACATGTACCTAATATATTCTAGCATAAGTGTGAAGTGTTTCATTGAATGTCAATGTTTCATCATGATAATTTGAACTGTTTAATAAGTAATGTAATACATGTTTTTTATACAATTATAGTGTAATTTTTAGCTACAGATCATCATGAACAGGATTGATTTTGTCAGAAGGTATTTCATATATATAGATTTTTACATAACAGCAGCAACTGTGCTTAGAGGAGCACCTCTTGGTTTTTATTTTGGAATCCACTCTCACTAGATTAAAAATAATCATTTTGCCAAATTAAGACATTTCTTTGTAGTCAATATATAGTAGAACATAAAATACACAAATATTATTATTTTAAAATAAGCTAGTATGGTGTGGATCATAAAATTCCAGGGAAGAATATAAAGCCTTTTGTGTTGGAATGAATAATGAATAAACGCTATGATGTCATATAAATATAAATTTAATGTCAATAATATGATATTCTAAAAATAAGGTAGATTTTCACGAAATAATCTACTAAATTTAAAATGGTAATTAAAATATTGTATCATAAAACATTGTATAACTTTAGATTACTCTGTATGTGTCTGTGGTGATTTATTTTAGGTAAAATAAAAATGAAACTGCACTTGGTTGTTTTATTGTAAAATTTATTTACACTTTTCACCTTCAACAATGTCTCATTTAAATGAGACAATGGTAACCATAAATTAATTAATCAGCAAGTTATTGTGAAAAATAGTTAAATATTTTTACAACACTCCTTGATCTTGGGAACTTCATATCTATGTGACATATTCAATTAAATCAAGATAATGCTCATTATTTCCGTACATAATCTGAAATAGTTCACAAAGAATAGTTTTTGTAAGTTTTATTTTCATATCACAGCAATAGTTTCTCTATAAAATACAAAAATATATTAGAAAAATAGTGAATAGTTCAAATAAGCTTCATTAATCACAGTAATGAACAAACGAAAGTAGACCTTATGATGCACAGGTCAGCAAACAGGCAGTATAAATAAGGTTTCAAAAAATATTGGATTTACTACAAGATTTGAATATTAACAAATTTTGTAAAGTAAAATTCCAATTTTTATGTAAAATGAATTATTAAATGATGCTTTCATTTTTAACGAACATCAGGCGTGGATGACTATATTGTTAATTTGAATTCTCTAAGACATCACTGCTACATGCAATTTTATTATAATATATATTATTTTATATGTATTTATAAAAAAGTTGCGTTTTCACTATAACCAGAAAAGTAAAGATATCTAGACTATGTAAATAATGAAAGTAATATTAACTATCTTGAAAAGAGATCAAAAATGAATATGAAATTATACAAACAATAGAGATCAGC
The DNA here is from genome assembly GCA_014332785.1 of Antheraea mylitta. NCBI lineage: Eukaryota > Metazoa > Arthropoda > Insecta > Lepidoptera > Saturniidae > Antheraea > Antheraea mylitta. The sequence goes on along the minus strand of JACEII010000062.1, from coordinate 2,442,319 downwards.
TCGTTTCAACCTAAAAAAAAACCTTTGTCCATAGATTAAACAAATAATGAAACAATTCGCACATTACTTTGTGGTATCAATCATGGACTTAATATAATATATTAAGTCCATGGTATCAATCAGCACCAGTTCATAATATACTCTACGCTGGTATAAATCTATATCTTAAATGTGTACACTTTATTGATTGCGGGTACTACTTGTTTATTACTAGCTGGAGTTCCCGACTTCCCTTTTTCCATAATTTGTCATCCATCTATAACCAATATAATACTCTAACCTATTTATATTTGTCTCTACTGACAATAGATATTTCAATTATATTCATTTTTAAAGATAACAACACTACGGTAACTGTATATTTATATCATGCTGATGCTCTGAATCTATAATAGAAATAATTAACTAACTATTATTTATATGTATTATAGGAATGTACCTGACACCCTGAAGAACTCCATATAGATTATACTTAATAATATTTGTAACCAATAACCTTAACTCTTACAATGCTAACGATTATTTCAATGCGGTAGTTAACCTTAACAGATGTACTATGGCTACATGTCCGGTTTAAGAGCCAATATTACACATTATTTTTAAACTAGTATTATCATTGTTATTAACGAATCAGTACACCTTTCAAACACCCAATCGTAAAACTAAGGTACAGCGACCAGTAAAGAGAGTACCAACATGAAAAACTCACGGGTTGCAATTTTCCAAGCTTGGTCTGATTTTAATTTTTTTTCTCGAACTGACTACCCTATTGACCTTGCAAGGTCTTAACAGCTTCACCGAACTACTAAGGCGAGCGCTTAAGGCACTCAGCCGATTTTATTTGGGCAACTACCTCAAGGGTGCACGGCACACCTCGGCTTGGCTGTTGCCTGTCACATGCAAACTCGCGACCTATCTTAGCTAAGCTAGCTAACTATTCATATATGTTTGAGTTGTTGAGACGCATATGTGTACCAAGCATACACGCCTTAACAACCTCTCCATATATTTATTATCGAAAAATTAGAGTTTTTTCAGTTCGATAAGGGGAAAATATAAAACCCTTCCACTTCCATGTGTAAGCGTGCACGTGTGCGGGGGTGATCGTGTAGTGATGTAGCAGTGATGTAAATTTTTGTGTCACTGTATCGCGCAAAATTGATTTTAAATTTTAACTGACCCGGCCACGCAACATGGCTCAATAAATACATGTTGACTTTAAAAAAGTAACGACATCTATGAGATATTTATAACAGTCGGTCCTACAGTTTTCTGTCAACAAAGTAATTTAACGCGCCATTTATTCGAAACTGATGAAACTTACTACTAATAACAATAATGACCATTGACGAACAATTAATTTGTAATGAAAAAATATTGAGGTCAGCAATCGAAATATAAAATATCTTATATCTCAAGTTGGACCAAATTAAAATAAATGCTAATGTTTCATGAAAGTCGGTTGAATAGTTTCGGAGTTCATCGTGGACACTGGATTCTTATATATTTAGATACTACTGATGTAGGTTTCCAGAAGTTAGTTTATCTATATCCGATGTGATCGCGTATTTATCTTCACACATCTTGGAAGTTAGTTTTCAATGTTGGATTGTAGATGGTTGGTGTTGCCTGGCGTCTGGGTGTTCGTGCTTGTGGGCGGCGGAGTCCCGGGGGGGAGTGCTCGCGAGAGAGCTCCGTGCGTTGGTGAGAGCACGGTGCAGTCGCTGTGCGGGGAGCTCCACTAGCACAGCGAGCGGTAACGCCGCCAGATACGATACCATCGCCACGCCGAACCATTCCACGATCTGCAATTTTATTTATATATTATTTATATGAATAGTATTTGACAGTTCCTTAAAATTTGAAAAACATGTAAATTAATGTACAAAATTAGACCATGTCTAAATGAGAAACCGAGACTGCAGTTATGCGAGTCTATTATCCTATCAAAGTTCAATTGTGATGTTGTTTACGGCCCGTGGTTTTTTGATCAAACTCAAAAATTATTACAACGTCTACGAAATGCATATGTGTGGTTTTGTGATTATCCCATCACGTTAAATTGAAACTTCTGAAAATGAAAGCAAGACAGAAGCTACATATGTCTAAAATGCTGTGCATCATAACCAACCAAATCGCCTATTTACCTTCTTAATAAATTTGTGAGGACCCAAGATCATAATGAGCACGGTAAAAGTAAAAAAGGACTTAGTACTAGACACAGAACAGTGGAGTTTTGTCGTTTTTTAAATACCTGACCACTAAGTGTTGAACTGACATAACTCCTCCTATTCGTAATCTTACACGAGGTTATCGTCTTCGTTTCAAACCACATTTAAAAACCTATATTAACATGGCAAATGTAGCATGAACCTTAGTAGTTAATAAATTGAACAAACTGGTTACATCGTGCGATCTTTATGCTAGTGCGCAATCTTTTGATAATGATATCTAATTCCGCAGTTTCGTGAAATCATCGTAAATTATGTATTGTACGCAGGCAGTATTGGATCACATTATCAAGGGCATGCATATACGTATGTTCATTTGAAATTATCATTAATTACGTTTGTGTGTTTGTACACAGCAGGCTTTGTCTGAAAATTTACGCTGTAACGCTTGTACTTGCAAACCTGCAGCTTATGCTGAGACAAACACCTTTTACACTCCATACAACACTTGTCTCACTTGAATTTTTAATATACCATATATAATTGTAAATACGTGTTATAGGAGCTGAATAAATATTTTTTTTTTCTTTTTCCTTTCTTTATATGTTTTATAAATGTTATAATAGGCTGACTTTTGGCTCTCTTCGTCTCGCTCAATATACTCGAAATTGTAGAGCGTATTGTCGCAATGAGTGTGCGGAAGTGAAGTTAACCGCTTGTCCACGGCGGTGGGAACAATGGTTTCATGGTCGTGGTCGTGGTCACGCACTGTTTCTTAGACACATTGGGGAATCGATAATAATGTATCGCGGTCTTCTTTTATACCTTTCTATGTGAAGTAAGTTTCCCGCGGCGATTAGTACTAACGGGGTGAGATTATTTTCGACTTTATCAACATATTTAGTCATAAGGGACTTGGCGTATGGCCTTACTATCATGTTGTGTATGCTGTATATTTATGTTATTTTTAAATATTGCAATATTTTTTTCTAGTTTGGAAGATAGTCAGTCCTTTAGAGAACTGCTCCAATATACCCATAGGTTTTTAATTTGGGTACGGTTTGCTAGTCAGATGTTTGCTATCTGTCATATCATGCTATGATTTTCTCGTGTTGTTTTCCTTCAGAGTTTTGAACCTACGTCGATCGAGGCCTTTTTATAGAATGTGTGAGTTACCGCGGCCTGCCGGTCGAGTTGCGAGGGCGCATGTCGCGCGGCTATCAGAGACTTGTTGATAGGAATGTGTAGCAACAGCGCTCCGAACGAAAGCCTCGCGAAAGGCGCCCACCCGCGCCACGACAGGAAAGTGCGCATCGGAGCTGTAATATGAATTAGGTTAATCATACAATTATTTGTATTACAGTTCTATAATTCTTTATTTTTCACATTGTAACAGGTAATGTTACTTAAAATATCAATTATTTAACAATGTATTGCACCTAAGTTGCATAGAAGTAAAAGTAACAATAACAAATAAGCATATTAAACCGTCTTTTATATAAAACCACAGAATATTTACTTAATTACTAGCTTCTGCCCGCGACTTCGTTCGCCTGGCATTTTAGAGTAGCGCTAACATGCAGCGGAAGCTTTCAGAAGAAAAACGTAATCTATACATTTTTTTCGAAGTGTTTACGCTATTGACCTAGCAACTTCACCGGACTAAAATTATCTATACTAATATTATAAAGCTGAGGAATTTGTTTGGTTGAACGCGCTAACCTCAGAACCTACTGGTCCGATTTGGAAAATTATTTCGATGTTAGATAGCTCATTTATTGAGGAAGGCTATATAAAGCGACCGTTTTGTTAGTTCATTGAAAGGATCGCAAAATACTTGTATTATCATTAACTACCTACTCGACAACGGCAGTAATAATCAATTAGATTATTAGTTGCCAAAAAGAAGATACTCACAAGGCAAGGAATGAATTGCACCCAATAGAGCAACGATGGCAAAGAGAACAAAGACTGTTCTCTCAGAGGCAGCGAGCGCCGCCGCCGCTCCAGCCGACGGTGGCCCGCGTCCCAATAGCAACGGCGACGCGGTCACCCACCACACCGCCGCCGGGACCGCCCACACCGCCGCCCATCGCAACCACTACAAATCAAACCAAATCAAAATACTTTTTATTCAATTTAAGCCTTGAAAAGGCACTTATGAACGTCAAAACTACCACCGGTTTGGAATACAACCCAGTCATCGAGAAGAACCGGCAAGAAACTCGATCTGGTTTATCTCTTCATAATACAATTTTTTTTAATTTAAGTTACAACATAGAAAACATATCGGGGTTACATTCGTTTTTGGTGGATGCACAGAGAGAGGCGTCACTTCCAGACGTCGCCATCGTTCACATATTGATCCATCCTGTAATAAGCCTTTATGAATTAAGACTCCTTTGACTACGTCACAAACATCAAGCCATATACACCAACCATTCCTCAACAGTACCTCGTGTGGAAGCGTCACCATGATCTTCCTAATACTATAAATATTATGGCTTCTGAGGATAGATATATGTATGTTTGTTACTCTGGTACGCAGCAATTATAGAATTAATTTTGATGAATCTTTACACTAGGATACCTTCCACGTCAGCTTTTAATTAATAAAGAGATTGTTAAAATTGATCAGAATATATTGAGAAATATGAAGTAAATTGAAAAAAATCTCGGCATCCTGATAGCTATCTATCCGGGACGTATAGATCCTTGAGCAACTTCAACATATACAACCATTATCAGCATTTTGTTTTTTTTTTTACCTTCATTAAGCTATCTTTATTGTATTGGCGATTTCAAAATACCGGGAAATTAGTAGATTATAGTAGGAAGTTACTAGATTTTACTACATTTCACATGTTACAATTTCTTCAGGTTGTTTTCTTTCACAGTGAGGCGATAGTGTTACCAAATAAAAGTAAATACATTTTTCTCGGAAGTAACATGTCTTATCCTAATCAAACCTTCATAGATAACGTATGCTTAAAATGTATCTCACCAATCCTTGTTAAATAAGAATTGAATAGTAACGGACTCACAATCTGTTTAGATTAATATACTATGACGATCATATGATGAACCCACTTATGCATCAAAACTTACATAATTTAATGTATCTATGGTTGTTTGGTTTGCGGAGATCTTCTGTTGGTTCTTTAAATGGTTTATAAATACTATTACGAATCCAACGTCTGATATTCTCATTAATTCGATAACATGTGTAGTTTAAGACAAATGCACGCTGTCGCATTATACATATTAATTTAAGTAAGGCTTACAAATACGTTTTGTTCATTTCAATTATACATCAAACTTAATGTTATATTATTAAAAGTAATTTAGCGTGTCATTGCAAGCTATTTTATGATTAGACAGTTTCTTATATGTTGGGTTAAACCATTGTAATTACAAGAAATTGTCTGTCATCTTTTGAAATAAAGAAACTCATTTTTATTTACTAGCAACAATGATTAATGACTACAATAAACAAATATTACCTACCTATAGTACACATGCTTACATTTTTTTTTGTGTAATGGGGAGTGTAATATAGCGACGGGATTTTTTTGCTAAAGGGTAACATTGTAGCGAATAACCATCTGAATCCTAATCATATAACATGTTCAACAATTACATTAGGCTCACACATGTAGATACTTGCTTACATATTAAAAGGCATCGTGTCTGCTTGTTTGTTTGTTAAAGCTTTTACAATTTGATACAAGTTATGAATATAATAAATATAAATATAATAAATATAATAAAATATAATAAATTATATCCCCTAAATTTGCAGTGTACAATATTAGAAGAAAGACTTGTAGAGAACATAAAAAGTGCCTACAAGTAATGTAAACTAAGTAAACTTCATTAAAAAAAAACCTTTAAATATTAGGCAAATAAAGCCGCGGGCACAACTAATTATGTACAAACAGTAGCATAGAATGTAACAAAATAAAACAGAAGCAGTTAATAAAGATGTGTGTAAAAACTTCACTCATTTTATAAAGTTCTCTTCCAAATGCAATTTTAGGGATATTGGCCTTTAAAAGCTCTGGTATTGCTAAGTAGAAAGAAGCTCAGGAGAAATTAGAGCAGCCTTGATATGCATATCCTAAGATTTGGTGAGAAAAGTTGATCCACGGTGATCGATTGATTGATTGGAAAGGTAAAAGTATGTAAATGATATAAATTGTTAAAACATGACTGATGATTAAGATAACTAAATAAATCAACGCACATAATTGCTTAATGTGCACACAATACACATAATAAATATAATATTAATAACAATAAATAACCAGAACTTTTGGAGACTCAAAACAATTACCCTTCAACTATATTTATACAGACTCTAACAGTCACAGATCACTATCACAAACATTTCTACATGTCCACGGAATTATCTGTATGTAACAAAACATTTATTTGCGAATGTTTTATTTTATATCAGTTATAAATCCATGCCATATTTTTTGTACTTTTGTATGCTATCAATACCATCGTCATCATTACACTACCCCACTTAAGTAGGGTCGGCACAACATGTTTTCATTTTCCACTCTCTCCTATCAAATGTCATCTCAGTATTCACACCTTTTACGCACATATCATTTTTCACACAATCCATCCACACCTTTTTCGGTCTTCCTCTACTCGTATATCCATCCACCATCAACACTTTTCTAGTTATATGGTTTTCATTTCTCCTCATGACATGCCCATACCATGCTAACCTATTACTCCTCAGCTTCTCTATCACTGGTGCTACTTTCAAACTTCCTCTGATATACTCATTCTTAATCTTATCCATTCTAGTCACACCACACATCCACCTTAACATTCGCATCTCTGCCACATGCAATTATCTCTCATCCGTCTCTTTCGTAGCCCAACACTCGGATGCATACAGCATGACAGGTCTTATTATGGTTTTATAGACTTTACCCTTGAGTTTCTAAGGCATTCGTGGGTCACAAGCTACCCAGACACATTTCGCCATTTCATCCATCCTGCGTTTATTCTGTATGCTATCAATATAAGTGAACAAAATCTTTTTTTTTCTCGAACTGACTACGTTTTTTTTTCGAACTGACTACGCTATTGACCTAGCAAGGTCTTAACAGCTTCACCGGACTACTAAGGCGAGCGCTTGCGGTACTCAGCCGATTATATTTGGGCAAGTAGCTCAAGGGTGCACGGCACACCTCGGCTTGGCTACTGCATGCAATTCGCAACTTATCTGAGCTAACACAGGCTAAGCTAACCATTCATACATGTATGAGTTGTTGAAACATATATGTGTACCGACATACATACCTCAACAACTCTTACATATATCGGAAAAAAATCTAAACTATTTCAGTTCGATAAGGAAAAAAATAAAACCATTCCACTTTCATATGTAAGCGTGCACGTGTGTGGGGTGATAGTGTAGTGTTGTGGCAGTGATTTAAAATTTTGTGTCACTCTATCGCGCGAGCAGTGTACTCGAGGGCTCCACGCCGAGGGAACGGATCTAGACTTGAGCCGCTGCCGAGGGGGGCCTAATCTGGTATGCAGAAACGAAATTTACCCCCAGACCACGGCGGCGTGATCTATGGTCGGACGTGGGCGTGAACACGCTCTGTTTGAAGAGACAGGCTGTTACTGATCGTTCGCTGCCGTTATTTTATCGGGAGGATCAGTAAAAATATGTCGCGAACGTCTTTTGTAGCGCGCAGCGTACGCTATGTAACTAGGTAGAAATGAGAAGATTTCTCTAATTTGATTTGAGCATTTTACTTGTTGTTCAGAACAACACTTATGGAATTTTCTAATACCAAAATATTAGCAGGCTCGGCGGACGTTGTCCCGTTAGGATAATAAAAAAAAATTGACAAATGATGTACCTCAATCCTTCTCGTGAATCACTTTATCTACTAGTGAACATCGCATGAAAATCCGTTGTCGTTTCTGAGTTCATCGCAAAACAAATAGACAAACAGACGTAGCAGAAGACTATGTTATAATATATAGTGATTTGAAGAATGGCAACTTTTATTTCGGTCTGGAGTGTTGTTGGCAATATGTACTAACACATTAGCTATTGCGGTTTAGTTCAGGGTTCTATTTTCAATGATTAAACGCAGCTAAGTCATCCAACAACCATATTGTAGCTTACCATATAAAAAATATCGTCGGTAATAGTAATGTTGGGTGTAGGATTTCATAACCATAAGCGAAACTTGTAGTGAAAGTCTGGATCTCGATTTTCTAGTCTAGGTAAATGATATAACTGTATGTATAAGTGTGTATACGTTGAGGCATGACAAATAACTGGATAATGTTTCAGAAAGGTATATGTATGTAAACCATTAAAAGTGTCCGAGAATGTTTTATTCAAACATAATTAATTTTGAACATCTGTTATAAAACTTAGAGTTTTATAAAATTTTTGTACATTTTTGAAAATGTGATCGAAGCCATGAATGACTTTTCAAATGTATGTACGAGTAATGTTATGATACAATTTTATGCGTTTTTTACTACATAAATGCTCAGAGTATAACCATATAAGACGTTAGTGTTAAGTCATGACATAATTAAATGAAATTAAAAAACAAATCTAGCATAGCTGAATCTAATAGCATTTGCCTACTCTAACAGTTTTGTAAACAACACTAACGAACTGTTAATTCTACTATATGAAAAAACTGAAATACAATGAACAGAAGGGATTAGTGACCTTGCAATTAGTGAGTCTGAGCTGCGAGTCGAGGAACACGTGGTGGAGGTGCGCCAGCAGCAGCCCCGCGAGTGCGCCCGGCGCGTTCCCCACCGGAGACTGATACAGTACGTTGAATGAAGGCTCACCACTGTACGTCGCCCGCACAGATCTGCATCCCGTATACCGATATATCATTAAACTGTGCTATAGTGGTGACACTAGCTACCGACTTCAATCTGAACATCCTCCTGTATAGCCACACCTTCGTCTTTCTCTATTTAAGACAAGTGTTACCACTTAATTGCAGACACTCAAAAACACTGACAAATGCTCGTGCACAGATTTGCAACTTAAATCTCTCACTTAGCAGTTATCTCCAAGCAAATAGAAAGAGCGTGCACAATACATGTAGACAATCAACTAAAAACCACGTTTAAAAAACAGTGGCCTATGCCTTCCTACGTCTATATTTTGAATTCTTCAGATCAAGTATACTGTTCACCCTGAAACTATACTAAAATCATATTTGGTTTCGCAAATCATATTTGCACTCAGTCTTAATGAGTACTCACTCTGGCCTGTGCATGACGAATGTTGGTACCAGCCTCCAAATGTAGGCGAGGCCGAAGCACACGGCGACAGAGGCGAGCAGCAACGCGCTCAGTATGTATACAGCACCTTTCCGCCAACGGAACAGCAACAGCGTTAGCGCCAGCGACAACGCGTACAGCTGCATGTCCGCTGCGAGGTACCTGTCGTAGACATTCAATTCAGTATTACCAGCTTATTTTATGATTTACCAGGATATTCTGATACGTTTTGGAGTGTCGAAAAAGAGATTAGGGCTATAAGATCACTTTACAAGTCACTCTTTGGATTACTTGGACTACAAAGCTTTAAGACTCTAGATCGTAACCCTTTCGAGCGCATCATTGATTTTCAATGCAAGTCTGTGGAGGTTGGTATTACGTGCGAGACTCACAAGATTGTTAATCAGCAGTGCTTCTAATTGGAAACTTGAATCTTTTAACTTACGGCGCAGATTATCAATTAACACAGTGGCAATTAGAAAATGTATGCTATTTCTTTTACTGGGATCTTTTTTCTGCCAATTTGATTGAACTAATTCAAGATAAAATTTCCATCGAAAGACACTTCATTTGAGTGAATACCAATATGACTTTGCTTGGGAGACCAAGTTTACTAATAGAATTTGGTTATGCTACTGAATCTTTCTGAATGTACAGTTTGCAACTTTGCATTTTAAATAAATATGAGCTGAGTTAATTCCTTATATACCTTACTAGGTATATATTCTTACCATGTCTGTATGAGACAATTATCTTCAGTATGTATCACATTGTTTAAGTACAACAAATGCGTCCACCACTTCCTCTGGCACATGGCGACTTCTGTTTCCACGAGCGGTGTCCACATCGGCCCAGTACCCATCCTGCTCCACCAGCCTGTCGCGAACCATAACACTACGTAGTAGCTGGGGCTCACTCTATACAACAATTGAATAAAATTATACAAAAATCGTTATTCATTTTAATAAAAAATATCAGACGATTTGGCTAGATGATTCGATGTTATCTTTTCTTTCGAGAATTTTCAGTTATAACGGTCAGTTAGTCAAGACAACACCATGGTATACATCCTCTAATCTTCATTCTTTTTTTATTTAGTAGCTATTGAAGAGCTTTAGTGTTATCAATATCAACATTTTGGGATTTTTGTTCTCTTTATTCGAACCCTGGATAATCGCTCGTCACTATAAAAGCTCTAGTCACATAAAACTGATGTAGAAACATTTTAACGCATTTTATTTAAACCTTACGAGGGACATATTTTGATATTTCACTGACCTGATAATTCTATTAACCATTGTCTCTGTGAAGGTGGAAAAGAAAGGCACATTCTGCTTTTTCCGCCTCTGCAGTAACAGCTTGTGAGCGAGCAGAAATGACGACATGAGAAAGAATATCTGTACAACGAGGGTACTGTTCGTCATCAGCATTACGTCCAGTGCTTTTCGTATCTGTACACAATTATACTCTGTTATAACCTTGTAATAAGTAAAAGCACACAGCACTTATATTTTGGAGGCCTATTATTAATTTGTAATAGCTTTCCAACTTTCTATTCTTATAGAATGTAGAGTTTGATCACAATCTTAGCTGGTGTAATTAATGATGTAGTCTAATATAGAATAAACAGTAAAGTTGCAGAGGTTTTTATTAGGAGTAATTACCAGAACATAGCTATAGCTTGACGACACATTGTCAACTCAAGTATAGTGCAGTAACGAGACGGATATTAGCAAGCCACCTACAGCCTGCACCATGCTATGGTTTCATTTTCAAAAACATATCGCTATCTTTCAACATGTATTGTTATAGCTAACAACTTACAAACCTATACCTACCTGTAAGGCAGTAGTGGAGTGCCATGGTAAAAGCAGCAATAAATAGTATAGAGAGATAGTAAATAAAGACACCTTAAGAGGGTTGACGTCAGGCAGACGGCTAATCATACAAAACTAATTCGAATCTCAGTTCATCAACACAAAGACATGTTTCGATCCTAGATAATTGAGATAGAAACGAAAATAACTACGTGTATTTACAATTCTCCTGAAGGAAATGTGGACGAGTCAATCGATTTACTATGACATTTGAGAGACAGACAGAGAGATCAAGATGCAATTGTCTGAGTTTTAGTTACTAAGTAGATGTAGCAAGTGGTTAATGTGACATACGTGAATATATCAGACCTGCTCGTAGCGTCGCGTGTCGGAGAGGTACGTGTGTGTTGTGAGCCAACACACGTGTTCCACTATGACGCACATCATGCAAAGCACTCGAAGCCCATCAAACGAGCTCAGATCCGTGTCGTCGGAGCGCTGTGGAGAGCTGGACAAGCTCCTCCAGCATCCACGCGCTGACCACGATAACGCCCACCCCAAGCCTATAATACCCAACATTTATCAAAATACAGTCCAACAATTAGCATAGTATTATGTTTATTATACTTATTTAATGTGTGCATTCAATCCATTATCTATTTTTACGTTATAATACTGAAAAGTTTGTTTTTTTGAGCACGCTAATCTAAGTCTGATTTGAATAATTCTTTCACTGTTAGATTGTTCATTTATCAGGAAAGGCTTATAGCTTTTTAGCCATTTTAGAATACAAACGTGTCTAAAACTGATAATTTGTGAATGCTACCGAACATTATCGAATGACCATCTCAGTTAATAATTTATATAAGAACAATGTGGGAACGAAACTAAACCCGGGCTTCATACTTACTCTTGGTCGATTATGATGTTATTATATATAATATATCTTTATTATATAATATATCTTTGTTCTGTTATAATTGATTTTTTTTTTTTTATTTCAAATGAGGCAAACGAACTGGTGGCTCACGTGATGTTAAGTGATCACCACCGCCCATAGACACTACCGACATCAGGGACGTCGCAAGTGCGTTGCCAGCCTGTATATGGGAGAAGGGGGAGGGGAAGGAAAGGGAAAGAAGGAAAGAGGTACGTGGGCCTCCGGCTCTCTCACTGACCGAACGAAACACAACAATGCAAGCACTGTCGTTTCACGTCGGTTATCTGTGAGAGGGGTGGTACTACCCCGGAGGAGCCGACCCATTCATGCTGAAACCAAAAATAGCTTCAGCGGGGCTCTACCACCTACAAAATTATTGGTCGGGGGTGACGTTGGGATCGGTAGTTATAAAACAAAAGTATGATGTTAATCATAAATGTTGTCTTTTTTGTCATTAAACCGATCAGTCACTGAAAACCAATGAAGTATAAGAATAAAAGTGTAAAAAATAAAAATGTACATTGTGCATAACAACAGCCTCAACATTCACTTCGTCTTGGAAGAATTGCGGCGTTTCCAGTACTTGCAAAGTCTCTACCCCAACGAGTGTAAGACACTAATTATCTAAATGAGTTCCTAAGTAAGTAAATACTTGAGGATTCAATTGTTATTAATGGATTCATTGAAAGACAGTGAATTGCGCGACAGCTAATAGAAAAATAAATATTAACCGACCAAAAAAGACACTCATTTCACACTAATTTATTTTATTCAGATGTCTTGTATTGTTTGAGTTATCTAACAAGTTTTCATTGACCGCATTGTCATCTCCTAAGTGAATCCCCCTCAAACAAAATCAATATTATGACACTAAATACATTTTAGTAATCAATAACTTTACATTACTACACATCGATTAACTAATATTTACAAAGGATTTAAATTTTATTCTTCAAATATTTGCAAATTTTGACGTGCACGCGTAGTCTCTGTAGTGTTTAATTTTCTTAATTCCATTTTTTTATTTTCTAGACTCTTGGTCGACCCCTTTTTTGCTTTCGTTTATTTATCAATTTCGTCAAATTTTGGGATTTTGTATTTATTTTTTACTTAACTATTAGCTACTTTAGGACTGATTTTTTAAATTCATAATCCTTAATGTCCCGCCCCGGATCATCTACGGCACGATGGATGAACGCTTCACTAATCGCGTCACTCTTTGTGACGTCTTCGATATTTCTACTTTTGGTAATATCTCTTTTAATTTTTCGTAACATGGTTATATTTACTACTCGTGCCAAAATATGAATGAATGATGAATGAAAAATGAATTAAGCACTGTTAATATTATGAAAACAAAAGCATATTTGTCAACTCCATCTTTAAATAAAATGAATAAATATGACGTCAGAATAAAACGGATTTATATTTAATGACTAGCCCCTGTTTACGGAATTAATAAACAGGTTTTATTGACTTTATGTCTTAAAATAGCACTTGGACAAAGTATTGTTATTGGATTGAAAATTAGCGTGATATATGAAAGCTTAGTGTTTAATAAATTGATATGGATGTTCAAAACCTCCAAAAGTTTCTATTATTAGGGAGCGCAATGAAACGCAAGACGTATGTAATCGGAGAGGCAGGTGTAACATGACAGCTTAAAACTATTTATTAAAATATTATATTATATATATCTACCTATATATATTACAAAAATATATCACATTTATGTAAGAAATCTAAAGCAATTACACATATGTAAATGTTGAATAAAGTTCTCGTGAGTTCTAAGGCTATATCATAAGTTAACATCAGATGAAAATCTGGCCTTGAAGCATAAGTAAAAATAAAGAGAAAAGATATTATCAGATTTTGTAAAACTATAAATATAACATTATGTAATCGCACGTTCGAGATTTGTCGAAATATGCCGTAATACATCGATACGAGTCGCTTGCCGGACGCGTCACGCCACGCAGCGCTTTGCACTACTGACCGGATTCCTTGAAAGTTTTGGTCAACAAACAAAATACTTGTTGTATTAAAAACTTTTATTATCTTGAGATAGAAGGGCATTCTCGTTACTTTATATTTTATTACATTGATTGGGTCCTTACGAAACTGAATTTACATTTGAAGACTTTTAAAATGTAGCAATTCATTTGTTTTGCTACATTTGTCTTTCAACATACAAACAACCGCCCGTGATTCACTTCGTTATATTACATTTATATCGCTATGGCCGTTGTGCCATATACTGTTGTATAAAATGGATAATATAAACACTTATCTATAGTTATATTTGATACTGGCTATATTTTAAAAATATGTCTACACAAATTACGTGTCTATTAATTGATAAATGCTATTAAATATATATAATAACTATGTCTTAATATTACAAGTAAAACATACAAAAACTATCAATGTGCATTATCAGAACTCTCAAATCTGAATTGTTAGAGAATATATGGAAATATTTTACACAGTACGGCAACCGGCTGGAGTCTGGGAATGATCTAACCGTCGGGTTCATGCATGCGCACTGAACAGCGCTAACACTATATTTTATACGACTATATTGTTTTATGCCCTAGTTTTATGGTTTGGGATCTGTCAAATCAGCAGATCTGATATAAGATTCGATAGCTTAACGTTTTAGTTTTGTTTTGTATATATTCTAGTAGCAGCCCGAGTAGTAGTGAAGATATTGAGAAACTAAAACGTTAACATCGAAAATGTATGAAACGTCGACAATTATGAGACGAGAAGCCGTGATGTTAGGAGATGGTGTAATCTAAAGCAGTAGCTAACACATTAAATATGTAAGGACTGGTAGTCAAGTTTATCTGCTACTACGTAGCGGCGATTCCATGCTGACAGATTTTCAACCTTCTTATATAAATGTTAGTCAGGATATTTCAGAAATCAGGACAACTCTGGATTATTTTAGATTTGCTAATTTGTAATTTGCAGTGATTTCATTTCTGTACACCTGGATATTTTGTTGGTATTTAATAAAATCTGCATAGTATAACTACGAAAATATCACTTTCGACAATATTTCTGTCACAAAGTAACTAGTATTGCAGTGTTTTGGGCTAAATAGTGTGCTTTGCATTTCGAACTGGTACGCGAGTTATTTTGACTACGCTTTTAGAAGATACCTCCTTTTCTCTTTTAAACATATTTGACACCAATTTCTTATTTTATTTACATAAATAAAACTCACTCTTCTTGGTATGATCTGGAAGAGTGAGGTCCAGAGTAGTTGATAGTACGCTAAGAGCCAGTAGCGCGGCAATGAAGCCTGCAAAGACGCGCTCATTTATACTGAGCGGCTCCCGGTGGGCAGAGCGCTCCTCCGCCCCGGACCCGCCGTGGCAGTAGTCGAGCTGGTAGAGCCTCGAGGAGAGCTGGTACCGAGACATTGTCGTTTCATTCACACATGTTTCAAACCTGTTTATGTAACAAAATTTGTTAAACATATATAGCGACACACAGGTGAGAGACGTTACTGTGTGCACTGCAACAGTTAGCGTAAAAAACCAAAAGCGACACTCTGAAATGATTAAACGTTCTAGGAATGGACCAGACGCCTACGGATTATTAGGATTGCGTGCACACCAACAACTACAAAGCACAAAGAAACAATTACTGGCCATCGCTGTTCATTATTGCTTCCATAATTAATTTAGTAGCCATTTTTAGTGTACACTTCTTATTGTTGTTTCAATTCATTTATAACTCTAATATTGTCTAATATTTTCATACCTGTATATTTTTCTCTGTAATCTTTGTATGTATTTTGATTCCACCTCTTTTAAATAGGGTTTGGAACTAGCTGCCAAAGCATTTCCAAGTCTAGACAAATCGGAGTCAGTTCTTTTATGTCACTCCAAGAATTTTTTAAACAATAACGTGGTAGGCAAGTTGTCACGTTTAGTTAAACATCTGAACGAGGGAGTTGCGAAGGTGACGGTGTTATCGGGAAGAGAACATTTTATGGGAGCCCTATATTTTTTCCTTTCTACTGCGTTTACACATCGCCACGGTCTTGTAGTATAATTATTTTCAGTTTTCAATTTATATTTAGTGTACTGTTAGCATTTAGGAAGTTAGAAAGTTAAGCTTGATTACAGAACCTTGAAATTAATACTTCAATATCTTCTTGGATAAAAGAGTGATACAAGATCTTTATTATTGATGGTTTAATTTTCCATAAGACCATAAGTTTGCTGAAAAATATTAAGTAATTCATACAAGTCGTTCGTATTCAAAAACTAGACGTTGCTGTAGTGCCGGTTTATATCTTTGCGCTACCAGAATAATATAATCTTTCATTTAATTTAGTTATTAAGTAAACCCTCACGATGTCAGAAAGAAATAACATGCAAGTATGTTTTCTGTTACTCTGTATAACGAATTAAATTTGTCGAGTCTAAAAAAAGTGTAAAAGTGTCCATTACCAGTCAACCAGTAGCTGCTCCTGCTGCGGTAGTGACCTCTGCAGCGGGGCGTAGCGCTCGCAGCTCGTGGACAGGCACAGACCACGGTGAACACGGGTATGGTTAAAGTTGTCCACCCAGTTTGCAGAATAACCCTATTTGTGATAATAACTCAATATTTATCAAACCCAATCACTACGTATCTCTTAATACCTGCCACCTGAGACAATGGATTGCATACTTTAGGTGGCGGAAGTTATCATAATTTATGCATTTCCAACCAACCTTTATAATTTACTGTTCATGTTTCTAGTTTGAAAAATTGTGTAATAACATATTTCATAATAAACTTCTCCACTATTGTTGTTTTTAATAATATACACTATTTATAGCTTGTAATAAAATTTAAATACTTGTAATAACATCATCTTTTTGGAAGATTGTAATGAACACACAATGAAACTTTTGAAGTACGAAAGTTTACAATGATTTTTCTTTGTCAAACTCAGGAGATGGCAATTGTTCGGTGAGCCCTTGGATTGTGCGTAGTGGTCCTTATACCAGTTTTAACGCTCTACATAATAGCACGTTTAAAGAAGCATGTCGCATTTCGGTATCAGCCGAAATGCGACATGTTATGCCCAGGAATCAATTGAGAGTAAGGATTTGTACAAAATAGTTCGCGACAATCACATTGTCTTTTCACAATCATTGTCTCTTTTATTGTCACGTATTTTGGCATTACACTTTACAATTTGGCATGATGGCTGCCAATGGGTTACCAATTTTATTGAATGGTCGTCGTTGTTTTTAAATTTGCACTTTAATTACTATTCGTCACTTTTTTCAAATGTGAAGCATATGCGAATGAATACATTTTTTAACACGGCACTAGGGTATGACTATCAATGACAGGGAAAAAGAAACAATAATTACATAAGAGAGACGAAATATCGAGCAAGATAATGTCAAGGCAAGTCGCATGCCGTCGGAATAACATCTCGTAACTGCGGTCGTTCACTTCGTGGGAGCTTATTGATGCAACTCTCCTTTCACTACAGCGCCCTAGCATAAGTAAATGTGATGGTTTCAGTGTTCATTTGTAATTATAAAATTTACTAAAATAAGTTCCCTTACATATTATAATAATATACGCTATTTTATAGATACTTTAGTATATATATCTAAGTTTCTAATGGGAAGAGTATTCTATGGAAAATTCATGAAAAAACATTAAAATTCATGGTTTCTCTCTGTCCATCTTAGTGTACGTCCAAAGTGGACACCCAAATCGAGTGTCGAGCGTGGCGTTAACACATAGGTGTCCTGAGAGGCGCGCGAGCGTCGCTCTTGGACGCTGGAAATTCACTCGGGTAGTACACTTATTGTTAATGTGCTTGTGAACGGAGTATGGTACCTAAGTATTAACGCCACCGCAACTTAATGATATCAGTATCTCGACTGATCGGTTAGGTTAGGTTAGACTTGCGATAAAGAACTTTCACTTGTATATTTGTATATTATCTTAATTCTTTTAAAATATATTATGGATTTTGATACGATTTTTACTATCATTCCGAGAATTTAGATTTTCTATATACTTATATGTTGGGGAGAAGTAATCTGAACCGATTGATACTTGGTTATATAACTAAAAATATTGATTAATCTGACCTAGAGATCGCTCTATCTGGGCGTACTTAAAATCACTTACGATTAGTTATTTTGAAAAAGCCGCGAATCATCCCAGTCCTTTAGTGCTATCCGCCGCAAACTATGAAGCCGTACCTAACGCTGCGCGTTATAAAAGACGTCCGCGATGCATTTTTACCGACCCTCCTGATTCAATCACGTCAGTGAACGACCAGTACCAGCCTGTCCCTCGAAACAGAGCGTGTTCACGCCCACGCCCGCCTAACCACAGATCACGCCGCCGTGGTCTGGGGGTTAATTTCGCTCCCGCACAGCCGATTAGGTCTCCCATGGCAGCGGCTCAAGCCTAGGTTCGATCCCTCGGTAGCGAGCCCTTGACTGCGTTGCTTGCGCGATACGGTGACACACAAATATACATCACCACTACAACACTACACGTGCACGCCTACACGTTTACACATGAAAGTGGTAGGGTTTACTTTTTTTCCCTTACCGAACTGAAAAACTCTCAATTTTCCGATAATAAATATATGGAGGAGTTGTTGAGACGTCTATGCTTGGTACACATATACGTTTCAATAACTCATACATATATGAATAGTTAGCTAGGTTAGCTAAGATAGGTCGCGATTTTGCATGCAACAGGCAACAGCCAAGCCGAGGTGTGCCGTGCACCCTTGAGCTGGTTGCCAAAATAAAATCGGCTGAGTGCCTTAAGCGCTCGCCTTAGTAGTCCGGTGAAGTTGTTAAGACCTTGCTGGGTCAATAGCGTAGTCATTTCGAAAAAAAAAAGTTAATTAATCTTATAAGGAATAATTAGATAAATAATAATTTAATACAATCTCATTTTTTTATAATGTTAGTATTATATAATTGTACAAAAGGATATGCAATGTTACTTAATGGAATTGTGTTGGATTTAGTATTAAGTCCTATTCAATTAAATAAAAAAAATGTTAAGAAGTTTAGCTTCTATGACTATGACAAACCGTAGGTATCAATACGGTAAAAGTGGATCTAATTCCTCTACATACATTGCACCTATGCAAAGCCGGGATGAGTTGCTAGGTTCTCATTTAACATATAGAATAAGTAAAGACAATTTTGGTTAGTTTGGACAAAAATTGCCGTTCCTCTTAGAAAATCCTTCAACGTTTAGAAAATATAATGGTAATGATTGTGTAGAATTATAAATATCAAGAAAATCAAATACATTTATAATAATTAAGCTGCAAACTGTGTGTATAGCTATGTGTAGCTGAGTATAGCTCATGTGAGTGAAATACAAAGAAACAAATTGTGTTCTTTAGAGACGGCTACAGCAAATAATATAAATTGAATCAGCGTTCAACATGCCAAAAGATAGTAAAGACGTTAAACCTAGAAGAAACAGGCTTTCAAATGCAACTCCTCGACAGTAGGTGTAACTCTAACTCAACTCTAGTAGGTACCTGACGGCAGATTTTCAACTCGAGGATGGGTAGCTGGTGAGTTGAACTTTAAAAAAACCTTACTATCATGCTATAGTTTCATCAGAATGTTTTTCTTCATCGGAAACTCGGAAACAGTTGCAAGTATTTTCATTAACGACGTCACTGACAACAATGATAGCTTTAATTCGTAAGTAGTGTTTACGTGAACTTATGACTTTTCAGGTAATCATTTTTATAGCAAAAGTTAAGTAGTCATAAATAGTTATTTATGACTACTTAATATATGTTAATAACTGTAAGATTTTTTATGTTTTACAGTTTACACCTTTGACCATATGATAATCTTATGTTAAGTGACAATGATTCTTAAAATGATTACATCTAGAGAATCTTGATCTAAGGCCTAGTTGCTGGAACAAGCATAGATTGGTGATAGATTTGCAACGAGACAATGTAACCAGACGAGCAGTAGAATTTATATTGATAGATAAACTGTAAGGCCAGACCCACACATAATTAAATTCTCCATTATTACCCAGGACTATTTACTACTCTTAACACATTGAAGCATTTAATCAAAATCAAAAATACTCTATTCAATTTAGACCATAACAAAGCGCTTATGAACTTCAAAACAACCACCGGTTCGGAAAAATAACCCAGATCGGGTTTACCTTTATAACATACATATATTTGAGATATATTACACGCTACAATAGTTTTTAGTAGATGAATTGAATATATGATTGAATTCATCCATTAAATTAATAGAATATTGTAGGGATTAATGTGTTACCCGCATGAGTTCGTAGAGTTGGTTGGGAGAGTGCGCGCGCAGCTCAAAGCTCCCCATGCAGTAGATCTCGTCCCTCGCGAGGCACCTCTCATACTCGTCCAGGTGGAACAGCGTTGGCATTTGATAATACTGCTCATCTGTTGCAAATAAAAACATATTTTGTCACATATACAAGTCTCAGCATCTGTTTTCGTACGTTTTAATTAAAATGTAATATGTTTTTCTACGAGTTAAAGATTCTTCCGAATCGATAAATAATTTCAGGAATTACTTTAAACAAACATATAAACTTTATGTATTTTTTGTATCAATCAACTATCAACAAATGTATCAATGTATTGAAAGATTTGAAATATTCATTAAGAAATTATCTTGAGTCAAATACTTCCAAGCTTTTGTTTTTGCTTTGCGGCGGTCGGCTCCCTGCAATCCGATCCGGTGCAGGTACCACCCGAAACAACCGTGTCCGGTCAGTACCTGCACCAGCCTAAACGTCAGGGAGCCCCACTCCCTATTAACCCACTCCCACAGAACCGGGCGGACGGCGTCAACGGTGTTCGTCCCGAAGCACGCGTTGGCCAGGTCCTGCTTATTAGAGTTCTTTTGTCAAAGGGTATACTTCCATAATCGAAGGTTTTGTTCGTGGCTACTCAGTTATTTGCAATTTGCCATGATCTTTATTATATAATTAATAAAAAATAGTCTATGTGGAAATGAAAATGAAAATTAATTATAAATTGGAAAGAAAAACCACGTCATCAAATTTTAATCAAACATAACTTTCGTAAATAAAGAAATTTATCGCAACCCATGACACAAATTTCAATTAATTTTACACGACAACATGGGGTGGTATTTCTGGGTGATATTGAATTAAATGTAGTCTGTTCATTATGAGAAATAGTGATATGCTCAGTATCATCGTTTGGAAAAGTAATGGATGCACAATACAATCAAATGGTGAATCCAAGACAAAGACGTTTTTAATACTACCATTGGCTTTCAAAAATAAATTCTTTTTTTGTTGATACATGAGATTGAATTGCAACATTGTAACCGCGGAGGTCTAAGTCATGGATTACTTTTATGAACAAAATCCATATTTTGATTATATAAAGTATTATTTGGTTCATTTTTTTATTAATTCATCATTTGAAGTGAGTTTATCATAAAAAATAATAAACATTACAATAATAGTTATATTTTATAATATCATTGTTGAATGTAGGATGAAAAATGGTAATTAGAACGTAAGAGTTAAAAAATACATATAGTCGAGCATAGCAACCTCCTTCACAACCTTTTTTGAAGTTCGTAATTATCGACGGCTGTCAAAATGTCTTTTTTATTTACATGTGGAAAATTTGAGTAGTAGTGTGACTAGTGCATACTTTAACTAATTTAATGTACTTCTAATGCATTTTATATAAAATAAACAGTTTTCTACACTTCTCCGCCATATAAACTTTAACTATGCCAAATTTCAATTTCACCCGTTGACGTTAAAAAGTGTTACAAAAATTTTGCTTCACGTATTAATACATAGATAAGGTATTGTTTAATAAAACTCGACTGTTCATACGATGTAGTCCATTTCCAGAAGAGAAATGATAGCTTATAACTCCTAACGTTACATAATGTAAACTAAAATCATAAATTTATACAATATATCCTGTTTATAAATCCTGAAAATATAAAATTACAATTTCCGGTTATTTCATATGTATACAACTGCATAAACACAATACGTGCACGTGCTATGATTAATCAGTGTAACTTTGCTCTTTGAACTTGACCAGTAACTTTAAAGCAAGTTTACTCACACCACTGGTGGACAAATAGTGAAATAAATGACTATACGGATTATTAACGGAGTTTATATCAAATACATAAAGCATACACTTACAGAATTCAATATTAATTCGTGTAACGATGGCTCATTATTAAGTTATTTATATACTTCATAACGAATTTACAGCTCAGTTACAATAGACATTGACCCTCGGATAAGTTCCCAACACTGATGTAGTATCACAGCCAATGAAAGCATGTAAACTAAACGATGACGTTTACATTTAGGGAGATTCGATAAACTCTCATTTGACGATTGTTGAGTCCTGCCAGGTTTAAAAAAATAAATCATTTTGTCACTAGAAGTTCGAACAGTAATTAATTGTACCAACAAATCAGTGTCTTCACTAACAACAATATTTATATTTGCTGAGTTAAGTTGCTTGATTGCGGTTTTAACAAATAGTACATCAGCGTCATTGTCAACTTGCTTAGCTAAAATATTTTAGGCGATAAATTTATCTTTAACACTGTAATGAGTCGAGACTTATTATTAAGTTGGAACTGTCATATGTTAGTCAAAGTGAATATCAGAGCAAGCTACTGCTTTTGTCACGCAGCGACGTTGTTCGGAAGCTGAAGTCGTTATGACCATCGAAGACAATGGTTACAAAATGTCTCAGTACGTATTGCACATATTTGTCCAAAATGTTGCTGAAGGTATCTTCTCTATCCCAAACCACTCGGTGCTATAAATATGTGCCATAAATAGTATACGTTGTATGTAGTTTATATCGATGTTTCTCTTTTGAAAGCAGTCATAAATAGCTTATTTTTCTCATTTCTGCATTTCAAGACCATCGTTTAATGATATTTTAACGGATAGGGCCTATGATATATATGTATTACTATTCAAAATATTTTTCAATTTCTATATCAAATGATTTTAGCTCGTGCATTGAAATAATAACACGGGATCAACAGGCACATTCTCATCATGAATATTTATCGTGCTACTCACAGCTAAGAGAGTTACCTTATCATCACGGATATTCCAACTAGTCACAAAACCTAAAATTTTACTCGTATTTCCCCATCAATAATATTCAGAGATAGCTTTTTTTCTCGAACTGACTACGCTATTGACCTAGCAAGGTCTTAACAGTTTCGCCGGACTACTAAGGCGAGCGCTTAAAGCACTCAGCCGATTTTTTTTTGCAACCAGCTCAAGGGTGCACGGCACACCTCGGCTTGGCCATTGCCTTTTGCATTTAAAATCGCGACCTATCTTAGCTAACTATTCATATATGTATGAGTTGTTGAAACGTATATGTGTACCAAGCATATGCGCCTCAACAACTCCTCCTTATATTTATTATCGAAAAATTGGGAGTTTTTTCAGTTCGATAAGGGAAAAAAGTAAACCCTTCCACTGTCATGTGTAAGCGTGTAGGCGTGCACGTGTGTGGGGATGATCGTGTAGTGTTGTAGCAGTGATGTATGTTTTGTGTCACCGTATCGCGCAGGCAAAGCACTCAAAGGCTCCCTACCGAGGGATCGAACCTAGGCTTGAGTCGCTGCCGTGGGAGGCCTAATCGGGTGTGCGGGAGCGAAATTAACCCCCAGACCACGGCGGCGTGATCTGTGGTTAGGCGGGCGTGGGCGTGAGCACGCTCTGCTTGGAGAGACAGGCTGGTACTGGTCGTTTGCTGACGTGATTTAATCAGGAGGGTCGGTAAAAATGTGTCGCGGACGTCTTATATAACGCGCAGCGTTGGGTACGGGTTCATAGTGTGCGGCAGATAACACGAACGGACTGGGATGATTCGTGGCTTTCTCGAAATAACTACTCGTGAGTGATTTTATATACGCCCAGATGGATGGCATCACCAGGTCCCTGTGGAGGTCAACATTCCAGACGTACCATGGGGCACCGGTGATTTTACGCAGAACCCGGTTCTGGAGAATTTGTAACTTTTTGAAATTTTGCGTGTGTGCAAAGACCGGACAACTATACGTCATAATCGGACGGATACAAGTCTTATAAAGCGTGAGCTTATGGCTGAGGGTTCAGAGATAGCGTAGTTATATATTTAATGGATAACACTATTGAAGCTAACTGTCGAAAGATTTTTTCTCAATAATGGAAAATTAAAATATATACAAGGACAATTTTTGTAGATAATTAATTACCTGCTCTAAAATTTTGGTTTGAACTATTTTTCGTAAAATAACCGTCTGGCTAAAAAATCATTTCACTTACCTTCAACCTTGAATAATATTTTATTGTGGCATCCCTAATGTTCCTATAATTTTTTAACGTGTTGTAACTACTTTTGGGCTAATTTGACCAGGCTATTATTTACACTACAATTTCGGACAAAAACAGAGTAATGTTGAGACATTTTTTTAGAATACGTGTAACGTCTTTAACATCTATATATTATTCCGAGCATCGTTGATAACTTCATTTTAGAATTGATAAGGAAATAATCTAAATAAACTATACAGTATTGGGATTTCCATCCATTTAGACATCTGAGGCTCATAAATAATTAACAACTTGAAGACTGTTGCTTGCATGCTGTTTTATAGGTCTATTATGATTGTCAATATTCATTTTAGTTCATTTTCAGGTATTTTGTAGTGTTACTCTGAATATGTTACTACTAATATTGAGATATTAATGTGTTGATTTTGATTCTAGGGATATCTTATGATTTTGTGCTAGTTTATAAAACGGCCGAGCGATCGTGGTCGCCGCGAGGCGCGCGGACAAAATCGAGGGCGCTCGCTTACACAACCGAACTATGTGGTTCCAACACTAAACCACAGGTTCGTCGACCGCTACGCTTATTTTGATTCAGTATATTGTTTTGCATTATTCTTTTAGCATCCGCTTTCAAATCGTCGGAACCGAACCTAGTCTTCTGTCTATAATCTGGCATCTTAATGATGGCTTAGCAGCAAACCATCAGTTGCGCCCGCGTAAATAGTTAATTAGAAAATATTGTGTCAGTGTGGGTAGGAGCGCTTTGCTTTCGGTCGCTCCCGGCACCCGCGCCTCACTCCAGTTCGGTCGATGTCATCGTACGGGAAACGCGTATGCCTTGAAAGAATTGTGGGTTCCTCGTGTCACATTAACCTTATAGCTAAACACAGATTTTAGATTTAATAGTCTTTCTTTACAATACGATCGAACGTAGGTATTCCTTCCATATTAATAAATCTGTCGTTCTAGTTCTTTCACGTCCGTCTGTGTGTTCCTACGTAATATTTGATATAGTTTTCATTAATCTATAATGTTTTTTTACTTAGGTCTGTATAATATATAATATTATATTTATATACCATAAGTATTATAATGAAGTCGTCGTCGTAAAGGAGTTTTCGGGTTAAATTTATGGTATTTCAATATAATAAAATGGAATTCCGTATAATTATACATCGTGATAATATTTACAAAATAATCGGTGATGAGTGTAATCATTTTTATATATTCTTTTACATTTAGATACATAGATCAATATGTGAACGGTGGTAACGAATGCAAAAGGCGCCACTCAAATGAACGTTATAAAACTATCTATGTTTTGTTAAACATATATAACACTAGCTGTGCCTGCGACTCCATCTGCGTGGAACCTAATGTAAAAAACAGAGACTAGTAAATCCATCTGAATTTATTAAAGTCCATTTACTTTCCTCGCGTCGTCATCATTAAAATTACAATAACTTTTGATAGAGTGAATCGAATTTCATGAAACGAAGACTAAATGTTACTCGAGGATATGCTTTATAATTTTCTTGGTGAAGTATTATCAGTATTAAAAATGTTGAAGTGTATTTTATTACTTATTTCAAGAATTTTATTCACTAAAATCTAAAAGTACCAACACGTTACATTTACATTTTTATTACATGTAATGATGAAGAGATAAACCAGATCTAGTTTCTTGCAGGATCTTCTCTATGAGTGGGCTGTTTGCCCGAACCGGTGGTAGCTTTGAAGTTGATGGGCGTCTTCTCAAGTTCTAAATTGAATAAAGTATTTTTTGTAATAAAAGGATAATTGATTATCTGCGACACTATTTTGTTCAATATAGCATTTATGAATCCTTATGCAATTAAATAATTTGGTTACGTTGAATATTTAATGTAGATCATAATTGCCCCTTGAGCATATACATGTAAAAATATCTGAAGAATGTATCATAGATTAAAAATTTCGCGCAAAAAAAATAAATTGCTTGTGTGAAAATTCTGACAGCGTTTTTGATGAGCTATAAATATTAAAGGTTCAAAAATGGAGCAATTATTTAAAATTAATTGTTTATTTACTTATGACCCTACATTAATACATAGACCTCGTGTTACACATATGTAGTATATGCGTTGCTGTGTCTCAGTTATCGAAAAAGCAATTCAAAATTAAAACGTGGAGCCATCTATCACATATCTATAACAGCCGGTCCACAGTACCTACAGTTTACTATCAACAAATAAATCTAATGCGCCATTTGATCAATCAACATTGATAATCATTTAATTTTTAAATAAAAAATATTGAGGCCAATAATCAAGTTATAAATATATTCGGAGTTCATCGCGGACAAACATCATGACACTGGATTTTTTCCTTTAAGATTACAAAGGCCACAGTAGGTACAGGTTCGAATAAAGCATTACATAAAGACATGTACGGAATTCGTCGTATATGATATTTGTACAAAACAACAATATTCACGTCGCTAAGTTCCGGTCTGAATACCCTCTTAGTCAATGCGTACTCGCACACGCGCCGCTCCGACTAAAACTTATGAAGTAGAAATAGTGTTATGGCTAGTGTCTCTGAATTGCGGCCCATTCAAAATTAATATTTGGATAAATGGATTGTGAGTGTATTTGTCAACTAATTCAAAACATTATGAATATAAAATCATGTTTATGTTAATAATTAAAAATATAAATATCCGATGTATTTCTAACTCTTTCCCTCCTAAACGGCATGACCAATTTTAAAGGAGTATTAGACCAAATTGTTATAAATTCTTTTGGGATTCTCACATAAAAACATCATATAATCTCAAATTAACACCCTTGCGGTTACCTTTAATATTTTTTAAAGCTATAATTTCTTTGTATTTATTACTTATTATGGACTGAATAATGAATACTTTATTGCACATTTTTGTACAGTGACGGACTTAACGCCACAAGGCATTTTCATTCAGCTAGACAACGGTATTGTGCAGACAAATATAAGTTATTGTAATTAGAGATAATATACACAATTTAAAGAAAAAAAAAACAATAATTATAATAATAAAAAGTACTTCACACTGAAATATAACTGAAGTAAAAATATATGAATAGTATGTACTAAATGGATGAACTGAATACACCTAAACATATATACATACAAATATACACACACATATATATAATTGTAAAATATATTTCTCGTGTTAAATATTATTTTTCAAGAAATACACTCTGTAGATTTCTTAGCAACTCGTTGTGAGATGAATAGAAGGTAAGTATACATTCTAGTTGTATATAGTCATCACAATACTAAAATTAAATAATTTAAAATTTATTTAGATTGTGTCTAACATTGGCTAGATAAAATCAGCTAATTAGAAGTGTCGAAAGCGGAACAGAAGAATAAAGCGTCGCGATATCTGTGCCAATCCAACTCGCGTTTTAGTAGTTTTAGTAAACTATAGCAAAATATGTAGGGGTGTCTCTTAACTCCGTGCAATACCTCGACGTATACTAAGCCTTCAACACGGGTCACAGAGGCACACCTGACACTCACTGCACACATATTTTACCTAAAATATTATGTTACACCCATGAATAAACTTATTGATTCTTTAACAATCATAATTTAAAGTAATGTTCTCTCAAATAAAGGATATCGGTCGGTTATTACCAAACTCAATCGACGACGGATAATCACTGTTGGTTTTCACAATATACATTGCTGGTCATAATGCGTGATACCAAGACTATAATTTCACTGTCACCCTGTTTGGAAATGTTCTCAAAATTTCTTTTTTTTTTAACGTGGTCAAATGAATAAGGATTGCTTTCTTTGGATGCAGGGTGTTTGATTGATATAAAACATTACCAGTGATATGATAGAGGATGTGTTCTGCGCGGGCGCTGGCGAGCAGCAGATGGGGGGCGAGCGCGAGCGCGCATAACGTTGTCGCGAGCGGTGACATGGCGCGTGATGTCGCTCGGTGTGGAGAGCGAGCGCGGACTGCGCTGCTGAGTGGTACCGCGCTGCTGCCTCCGTCACCGTTGCATAACACCGGCCTTTCCTTTTCTACCGAGCTTCAGGGCTTTCACATTCTCATATACGCAATTAAATTGTTTAAATTATCTTATAATTTTAATTTGCTACTCGGCATTTCGTTCACGTCAAAGTGTTTTTCTTTCTTTCATAGGAATTACGTATTTTATCTTAGGAATTTACCCGAATTCTAGTGATTGCAGTTATTTATCAAAAGCAAAAGAGGAACCTAAGAAAGAGGACTTGATCAAAAACTATATAAAAAATAGTTTATTACTTTTTATATAACACCTTCGGCAATACAAAGACAAAAGAGGTTTTTATTATTTACAAAAGGTTTTCTAATTCACCGATAGCAAATGATAAGCGAGAAATATAATATTACGCAATTATTTATATAGTTCGCAACCCTATCTAATATCAAAAATGCGAGGGTGAGTTTATTTGTTTGTTACACTTTCAAGCCTCAACTACTCAACCAATCATTATCAAATCATATTTACACGCTGTCAAAAGATGTACATAATAATAATAATAATTTTTTAATATCTACAATCGGCCGCATAGGTTTAATCAGATTTTTTGTTGAAATGTATGTTCTTGTGAGTACACATCCAACGATGCGTCGTTATTTATCTAGTACACTAAATAGAGTGGTCAGTTTAAGGCAGGGGGGTTTAAAAATATAGGTATATGCACTGACAGCGTGTATACAAAATTTGATAATGATGATGGGGATAAAAAATAAGATAAGGTTATTTTTTATATTATAGTTTCTATTATGTCCAGAAAAAAATATTTTTTCGGGAATACTATTAGCGAATCCGCCGGGAAAGCCAGTATAAAGTATATGAGATCTGAAACGCTCGTTTTTTCGCTTCCGCTCGCCATCGCGTCTGCGTATTATTTTGAAGAAGCATATGTATTGCATATTCATTATAGTGAAATTGACAACCCTAAGGTGTTTAGAAAAATATATTTTTTTATAGTTACATTAATTTTATTACATTAACTGTGTTGTGATAGTTTGTCTCTTGATAATAGATTATCATTTTTGTATTTTATGTCAGTTATTATATGATCAGGTATCAATACATTAACACGTATTCGCTCTGTTCCATAAAATCACAAAACCACTAGTTTATGCAATTTCGTACATATTTTATACATTCTTCATATGTTCATTATTCCTTTGACAATAGTCGGCTGTTGATATCATAATGTGCGTACAACAAATATTATGCAGATATACATGTGAAAGGGAGATCAGTTAACGTTGCTTACACTCAAAATCACGAATATTCATTTAGTGTGGTATTGTTACAAAAGTTCAAAAGCAACAAATTATGCAATAGCAAAATAACTGATAACAGTTTATCGGACATCGACGTAATTTATAATTTTTTTTTAGTTTTCATATTATTTATATAAAATATTTAAAACTGTAACATATTTGAATATTGAGTTTTATTGTAATATAATTGATTGTTGCAGGATTCCTTGCTTGTCTATACATATGACGACATATATATTTACTTACAAAATTATTATTATTATATTTATAAATGTATTGTCATGTTGACGACCAATAAAAATAAACAGATTATTGACCTTTTACCATTACTGTGATCACTTTTTTTTTATCGAAGCACGTCAAAGTGACGGCACTATACCTGATGTTAAGCATAGTACAATCCAAAAACATCGATAGCCGCCGGGAGACAGATTATTCATCGCCGGTCCCCGCTATCATGCCGGCCATAATGACGAAAGTTACCCGGTACTGGATATGCACAGGCTGATCCCGAAACGCGACGCGCAGAAGCGAGTCACTATGACAGGCTTTTTCGCCATATGCATGGTGGTTGCGACCCAGTCGGGCTGTAAAACCTTACCACCCCGCTATCGCCATTGCCTCGTTCGTTATTCAGCAGGGTGCACCACGTGCAGGTGAGGTTGGCTTGGGTGTCTCAAGTCTTATGATGTTACTCGACACCCCTTACACCCCAAAACTTCACTTTACTATCACTATTTATCATTATTATTATTATTTTCATTAGGTACATAGTATAAAACAAAGTCCCCTACAGCATCTGTCTGTTCGCGATAAATACAAAAAACTACTGAGCGGATTTTCATGCGGTTCACGTGATTCACGAGGAAGGTTTAGATATATGACTTGTCAAGATATTTTATAAATTGGTTGATAGATAACAAAAATTGTTGAAAGTGTCAGTAAGAGTCAAGCCGGCTGAGAGCTTTCATCGAAAATGGTTTGAGATATAATAAAACAATTGAGATAATACACGACGCAGATGTAGCCGCGGGTATCAACTAGTATATATTAAAATAAGGGATACTAAGGAGTACTACATACATTATTTATATAAAATAGGTAAAAAATTGAACGGATATCGATGAGACAGCACAATGGCCAGCGCGGCGGACCGACGGAACAATTTCCGCTTGATTTATGAAAATACAAGTCGATAATAACCTTTGATAGAAGACATTGAACTGTCGTGTTATCAAAGTGAATATTTTGAATTATATTATTACACTAGTTGTGAATTTATTTTATATTCCATATAGATTTAAATTTTAAACAGACGCATTCGCCAAGCACGTACGGATGTATTCAGGTAACTGCACTTGAGGACCTGTTGCTATGTAGGTTTAGCGTGTTTCCCATCTTAAACATCAAGTGAGGTTGTGGTCAAGCGCTATATATATAAAATATAAAAAAGAACAGAACGTGCGTTGTAACAGCGAAGGAATATAATAACATAGGCATTCACATTTCAGTACAACTGCCTTCATACACATTGACGCCTCACACTGTTCGCCTGTACAATTACTTCATTCTCGCTCAGTACTTTCGACCTGCATATCGTTTTTACAGTGCACAGTCTAATAGTGATCGTGTAATATTATTGAATATTCTATAACCTTTCTTAGTAAAAAGGCTATAAAGTGTAAATATTATTAAAATATATATAACTCTTCTGTTCATGAGTATGTGACTGGTCTCCTCCTAAACGGCTTGACAGATTTCGATGAAATTTTGTGCGTGTTCTGGTGGATTCAAGAATGGTTTGATTCATAATTGGACCCGGTAGTTGGCGCTGCGATTGACTTTTCACTACATGTTACAAAACATTATAAAACCAAGCCCTCTGTCTGTTCGCGATAAACTCAAAAACAACTGAACGTATTTTCATGTGGTTTTCACCAGTATATAAATTGATTTATGAATTAAGTTTAGGTATATAATTTGTCAATATTTTTATTATCAGGACCGAAAAACGTCTGGCTAGACTGCTATTTAATTTGTAATCCGAGTTCTGTTGAACAAAGAAAAGAGGCAAATGATATTAATTTAACGACGATTTGAAATGGATCTGTGGTAAAACTTGCAGAATTTACTTTGCAAAACCTAATTTTGAATCTAAAGATATACTAGAACTTTCTAGGAAGGAAACTTCGTCTATTATTCATCGTAGGTGGTAGAGCCATGTTGAAACTATTACTGGTTTCAGTATGAATGAGTCGGCTTGTAGTAGTTGTTCCCCTGTTAAAATTTTCCATGGAATTTTTGTTACATCTTATTCTGTGGTATTATT
This sequence comes from Antheraea mylitta, assembly GCA_014332785.1. Taxonomy (NCBI): domain Eukaryota; kingdom Metazoa; phylum Arthropoda; class Insecta; order Lepidoptera; family Saturniidae; genus Antheraea; species Antheraea mylitta. Next base: position 2,410,035 of record JACEII010000062.1, on the reverse strand, counting down.
TCCCCTCCACTTGACTTATGCACACTATCCTAACTATATTACGTAAAACATCACCAATATTCAAAATATAGAGTCAAATAACACAAGATTATGAATAAAATTCTCTACATATCAAAATGAGATCCCGCCAAAAACTCAGTAGATCTTTAAAGGTGGTAAAGCAATTGGATAATATTACGTAACAAAACTTGTTCCTATTGTCTTTGGTATTAAATAAATAAAGGGAGCATTTGATTTGTTTTTGAGTGGTAAGTATACAATCTATTTTTTTTTATTTCAAAGACGATTATTTCATATATTTCATTTTTTTATCAATTTTTTTCTTTCGAATTGTTAGTTAGGCAGTCGATTCGCTATGAATTCGATTCTGAGGTTTGGACATTTGCCGTGCCGCGCCGCACTCTGCAAACTGCGGGCAACTCGCTGACACACTGACCCGCAGCGACTTTTTTATTATATAACGCTTTCCCGCCATTCGCACCAGGCATTTGTGAATATATTATAGTTTTGCGTATTTTTTACCAAATAATCTGTGTAATATGTTAAATATATATCTTAATATAAAAAAATCCAGTGTAATAATGTTTATCCACGATGAACACCGAAAGTATTCAACCTATCTTTATAAAATTAGGCATTTATCTATAATTTCTTTCATTTTTAGAGATACGTTAATTTATATTTCGATTAATAGCTTCAATATTTTTCAATTATAAATTAAATGATTGTCAATGTTGATTATTGTTATTAATTGTAAGTTTCATCAGTCTCGGGTAGATGGCGGCTTAAATTAGTTCGTTGACAGAAAACTGTAGCTCCGACTGTTATAGATGTCAAAGATGGCGCCACTTTTTAATTTTGGTTTTCGTTTTCAATAATCATGCCACAGCAATACGTGGTTGCGCCAGCTAGCTTTACAATAAAATAAATAGTATAAGTAAACCTAATTGGCAGCGTTGTATTTTATATTTAAAGATTTACATCTTTAGAACTTGGATGGGTAAAATTTGAACATGTTTTATTGCAAGTAAATATGTCACATTTTGAAAGGTAAGAGTGGACGCAAATATAAGGATTCATCTGCATAATATATTTATATAACAATTATCAGGATTTCCTTCCTCGTTTGTTTTGTGCATGTAATATGGCGTATGAAAGTATTACGTAAACAGTTATAATTAGATTCAAACCAGTTCTTAGTAGGACAATGTTCCGAACTGATGGTTATGATTACTATTGGTGAGAGCTGAATACATTTTTGAATACAAACATATTACGAGTGTAAAGAGACTCGTAACATCGTACTAGTAAGTATATGAAAAGTGAAATAAAAATTAAGTAGAACAAGATTTATATTCCATCAAATGTTATATGCAACAAGCGATTAGGTTGTTTTATAGTGTTTAAGTCATTTTATTATATTCATATGTAATTGTATCAGGGATTTGTTAGTACAGTGTTCGACAAACTCGGCATCCAAAAGACCACACCCGATTAGGCCTCCCACGGTAACGGCTCAAGCCAAGGTTCGATCCCTCGGTAGGGAGCCCTTGAGTGCGTTGCTTGCGCGATACGGTGACACACAAATATACATCACCGCCACAACACTACACGATCACCCCTACACACGTGCACGCCTACACGCTTACACATGAAAGTGGAAGGGTTTACTTTTTTCCCTTATCGAACTGAAAAACTCTCAATTTTCCGGTAATAAATATATGGAGGAGTTGTTGAGGCGTGTATGCTTGGTACAAATATACGTTTCAACAACTCATACATATATGAATAGTTAGCTAGGTTAGCTAAGATAGGTCGCGATTTTGCATGCAACAGGCAACAGCCAAGCCGAGGTGTGCCGTGCACCCTTGAGCTGGTTGCCAAAATAAAATCGGCTGAGTGCCTTAAGCGCTCGCCTTAGTAGTCCGGTGAAGCTGTTAAGACCTTGCTAGGTCAATAGCGTAGTCAGTTCGAAAAAAAAATCTACCGGGTTTCTTTTATTTTGAGAAGCATCAAATAGGCTTGCAAACCATTTTTATATAAAGTGGTCATTACCGCGTATACCTGTTTATAATCAAAATTACAAAGGCAAAAGTTACATAATTATAAAATATATTATGGGCATTATGCTTGCGACTTCATGGAACTGTAGTAAACCTTCCTACTGCCATTATTGTTGTGAGCATCTCCCTCTGGAATGGAATACTGTAGCGTGAGTACAGTCGTTTTAAGGCGTACATAAGTGTTAGCGATGGTACTGATGGGGCAGTAGTATTTTACGTTTGTTCTGTCTCTCTTTCTATTTTAAAGGGGAAACTAGAGAAGGAGTACTTCATTGCTAGTCGATGGATCAAATGTAAGAAAACATTTTATTGTCTATATATAGTATTTAATAAATTCTGATTCAGGAGTTTAATACATATTTATATTAAGTTACAGATATCACGGTAAGGTTAGGTTGAAAAGTGGGTTTTAAGTGCAGCCTCCTGAATTCGCACATACTCGTAAGTAAGTAATCGATTCACCGCGCTTTAAGCGAGACTAAACAATTTCCCTGATTTGTTTATACGAGTATATGGGGCAAATACGAATAATTGTGATTATATTATAGTATTATATCATCTCTTATAGTTCGCATATTCTATTCAAATCACAAACAAGAAAAGTTTCTAAATAAATTTATACACCGCGAATAAAGATAATTTATTACTATTATTCTATTGAATTAAAAAAAAACTTTAAAGTGGTAATTCTTATATTAATTGTTAAATTTTAAATATTTATACAAAAAGGTATTCAGCGCCATCTGTTATGTGTTAGAATAAATAATATTACCGTTCCAACCATTTATGCTTTAGACTTCATAATGTATATAATTATGTGCGGTCTCGAAGCTAACAAGATTTATTTACAATTACACAGATGACGCCACCAGTTGCATTATGAATTGAAATCAAAATAGGAGTTATTAATGATATGAAATTTTAATATATAATGATTGGAGCCATAATATTATAATTTTACACTATTCTAAATCATAAATTTTAACTAACAAAAAAGTATACATTACTCATATTGTTTGAGACCACCCAACTTCAATCTTAGTTATTTACTAGCAGCTCTGCCCGCAACTTCGTGCGCGTGGTACTTTTTTTTTCTCAAACTGTCTACGCTACTGACCTAGCAAGGTCTTGGTCCCTTTGAATTTGTGTATAGGAATCGTATCTATACAAAATATGTTGGCGAAAACGCCGCTTCGGCAACGTGCCTAATAGCTTCACCGGACTAGCGTGCGCGTGGTACCTTATGTTTAAAACTGTAATTGGAGTTTTTGGCGGGATTTTAGTCTGTCATGTAGTGGATTTTATATTTTATTCATAATCTGTTGTGTTATTGGACTCTATATTTTGTAAATTTGATGGAGTTTTACGTAATCTAGTTAGTTTATTGTGCATAAGTGAAGTGAATAGAAAATAATACCACGGAGCATGAAATTCCGAGATGCCACAAAAACTCCCTACCAGGTTCTAACAAGGGATCCACCATCTTGTTAGAATATTGACTCACACGACGCAATATTGAAGTGATTGCACGACGCTTGTACTATTATCGACTACGTGACGATGGCAGTAATGATCTGAAAGATTGATTGCCAAAAATAAAGTTAAAAAAAAAACTGTAATTAATAAGATCTTCTGGACGTATTTAGACGTTTTATAGCAATCTACACTTACGACAGACTATAAAAGTTCCCATTATGCAGCGATATAAGTAAAACACCTTTTGTTGTTATTGTGGCGTAAATATAATTCTGAATGTAGTAGTATAGATATTTTTTGTATGGAATTATGGTTTTATTGACATTATTTCATAAATAACTAGTTTGACCAGAAATATAAAAAACGAACATGTAGGATATTTAATTTTCTTAAAAAAGTCTGTTAGACCGATTTGTTAAGATTTTTGAGAATTTTCGAGATATTGAGTGTTGACATTTTCATGGTGTGAAAGACGCATCTAGCACATTGTGTGTGCCCACTGTCCACTGGAGACGCACTTGCACTAGAATACTTATAGTTGTTTATTTCAATTAGTATATGAATTAATCCTGTAGCTCTGATTTATGAGTATTACCTATACTAATATTATAAAGCTGAAGAGTTTGTTTGCTGGAACTCGCTAATGTCAGCTTCTATTATTCATAGCGCAATGATATATTGCCTATTACCTTCCTCGATAAATGAGCTATCTAAAACGAAAAGAATTTTTCATATCGGATCAGTAGTTCTTGATATTAACGCGTTCAACCAAACAAATAAACAAATTCTTCAGCTTTATAATATTAGTTTAGATTGAATATATCTATGTGATGTCACGCTTCTTGCGAAGTTTGGAATTGTTTTTTTGAACTGATTACGCTGTTGTCCTAGCAAGGCCTTTAGATCTTCATCTGACAACTACAACCTCATAACTATATAGGTATCTCGTAAAACTAAAGTAATAGCAGAATTAAAATCGGTTTTAAAAGCATAATTTTAGATTATGCATCCATTTGAACTATTTTATATTACTTTATATATATTACTTTGACTTTCTAATTAAAATGCGGCCAAGAATAGTATATATTCTAGCTCAAAAGTTACGTAAAATTGATAGGGTTGGTAGGGCAGCTGTAGCTAGACCCTGTGAAGAGATTTCTGCTTACCGTTTAATTATTTTAACCCTCGAAAAAATTGTTTACAGTTGTAACTGTCCTATGGTAAATATATAAACCACGGTGGACCTTATGTACAATGTACAGAGTGACCTTTAGATATATTGATAAGAAGCAACATTTACGAGACGCGTTATATGGTTTCTGGTCATTATACTGGACAGTTATTGCGGCAATCCCTCGCCTATAATCGTTACCGTAGATTTATAGTTTTTCTTAATGATATTATGTCAGTTTGTTATACAAACAACTGATTAATAAGTTATCGCTTTTCAAATATTAATATTATATAGAGGTAAAGTTTCTGAATGTGGATGTTCGGGGTAATCTCCGTTACTACTGATCCTATTTTGAATATTATTTTACTGTTAGGAAGGTGCATTATCCCTGAGTGCTATAGACTCATTTTTATTTTGGTAAATATATATTTTCAATAGTTAATCATAACACATGTAATGAAAGTCTGCAACAATTCTATATTATACGCTACTTGAACTGTTTGAAATAAAATATATTGCAAGTATATTCATTACTTTGAGCTTTACAAAGAAGTCCACGATATTTATGTTTAATATCTCACCCAAAAAGACGGTTTTTATGTTAAAAATTAATAATATATAGCTGGTTTCATAATGAAAATGGTAATTTCGTGGAAAGAACGTTTACTTGTTACAGCATGTTAATTGATGGAGTTGATTGGAAGATAATGCGAAAAAGACTATAAGCCGGTAAAATTATTGCGTTGTCACTGCCGCTGGCCGTGCGAGATTTATAGGCGGGGCGCGACTCAACGCCCGCTACTTTTTGTTCCAATTTGACTCGGTAGGTGGTGCTGCAATCGAGCTCTATGTTTATTTAAGAAGACTTCTCGCATACAAACCAGCTATGTATTTTTTGGATAGTTTTGAAATACAATTGGACTCGGTTGGTGATGCAGCAATTGGGTTCTAGGTTTTTTAGATCTTTCGGATTTAGAAATACAACAAGAACCGGTAACAATCAATTTGGCGTAGACGATGTTTCGCAGGCCAGCTAGCAGTAAATACTCACAGATGATTTTATCGTGTACATTTATCCATATATAAATATAAAAAATAAAACCCCTTTTGCATCTGCTGTATGGTCCTTTACTTCATGTAAACTATGCAACTAATTTTAATATGGTTTTCATTATCAATTGGTACAAAGGATTCTATATGATATAGGATATATGTAAAGAATAGAGAAAATTCTATGTATTTTAATCAAATTGCTAAAGTTTCTTTGCGACGTTTACTGTAAAACTGTAACTGTAATTGTAACTTGTGAGAGACGTAATAATGAAAATATTATGGAACATTTTTAAAAAGGTCAACAATAACGTCCTGTCTGATATATGTCAGTCTCATAAGAATAATACACATTTATCTTCTAAATATCAAGAAAAAATAATAAGTTATTAGTGAATCTGTTTTCATTAATACAGAGTTGATTTGGTCTATTTAACTATTTTAATTATATTGCTTATTTAATGTTGAACAGGACCACCATTTACAGTATATTATTCCAATGAATATTTTAGAAAATAGCGTTACAAGTATGCTCTGCAAAAAAAGAGTTGTTTGTCTGAAGATTATTATGTAGCTTTTATTCATTTAATGAATTGTAAATATAAGGAAAAGCGGCAAAAATTAACCTAAATCGCTTGGATACGTATGAGGTAACCTAATAATATACATTGTACATAAGCAGAAGCGAGTCGTTACCTTACATGCATGTTTCAATAACTGCTTCAGTATATGCTTCAATATATGCTTTATGATTTTTTTCGGAAATGTTTTATCATGAACACAGTACTTTAGCAGCGACTCGTGTTCAAACAAACAGACAGTCTCAAAGTGACTGAAATGTATTCTATTACTTATTTGTAGACACAACAATTTTTTTTACGAAAATCGAAAAACTACAGACACTTTAGATTTACGTTCTTATTATATGTATAGATATATTACAAATTGCTTAAAATTAATTAACAATTTATACACATTATATGAATATTAACTAGTTCATAATCTTACGAATTGTTCTTAATTAATAGTCTATTTAATATGTAGACTTCATTATGTTTATATATTATGTATAATGAATTCCATAATGAAATAACGTCACTTGTTTTTGACGTTATGGCACAGTTGTTTGTTAAACACATTATTTTGTTGTTGTCAAAGCTTACGTGAAATATCTATACGTCGGGTTGTAACGAACCCAACTTAATATACTAAGGAAGAAAAAATAAAATGATTATTCAAGTAGTGCCATCTAGGTTGTCATAGGAGTATTAAAAATGAATAAAGTAATTATGTAGTTAAAATTGTTTTAACAGACTTACTTGGGAACTTTATGAAAGAAATTATTAAAGGTTAACATAGGTACATTAAAAATAAATAAAGTAATCATGTAGTTAATATAATTTTAACAAGCCTAATTGGGAACATAATGAAGGGAAACAATCGATTCCATCTAGTGACGAATAGCTGAAGTTGTAAGGGGGGTCGAGGCAGGGCTGCAGGTATTTGTTTGGGGGATTTAATTGGGTTCACAGGGCGTACAGCGCTTGTACCACACGAAGTGGGCGGTGTTTTGTTGCACCTGCACGAATCATGAGGGGGAATCAAGGACAAAGAAATCGAATGATATAAGCATTGTTAACGGTCAACTGAGGATTAGGCTGGTTGAGCCTTAAAGCGAGAGTGGATTAGTCTTGTTGAGTCTTGAAGTGAGTTTATATTAGTCTTGTTGTATCCGGCGAGGTGTCTATGATAGTCTGCGTAAGTCCACGAAACTTCGTAATAGTTATTTTTAGCTCGTCATAACACTAGTTCGCGTTAAAGACCAAAGGAAATTGTGAATAATTAATAGTTACTTTGTCAATAAATATGTGCCCGAGAGTTAGTTCGTTATAACGACAAGTTAAAATCAAAACGTACGCAATTTAGTTAAAGTGTCGGCAAAGAGTCTCGAATTGTGCAGCATTAGTCAAAAATCCTCATGGTTCATCTAGACCATGAGCATCTGAGGGCAGGGGCGAGGTAGCAGTCGCGATGATCTTCACGTGGTGCGCGAGAGTTCGTCAAGTGTATTAGAGAAAATCTCGTAAAGAAAGCAGATTAAAAGAGTGTCAGTGAAAGAAGTGCGCGAATTAATGTTCAATTTAGAGTCATTACAGTGAATAAGTTGCGAATATTAATTGCGTAATCAAGCTAAATAATCACGTAAATTTGTGTTGTTGAAGTTAGGTATTGTTGTGTTATAAGTATTATAATCCACCAGCAAGGGGGTTGGCTATAGGGAGGTAATGACACTAATGACCAAGGCGCGTGAGCACGTCGTCCTGCCCGACATGGGCATCGGTGACGTGCGGGTGAGGCCGACGGCTACGGGGGCCCGTAAAATCGAGCTGCAGGGCCAGAGCAAGGAGAAGGCCGCTGAACTGGCCCGGGAGCTCGAGGTGGCGCTGGCCGGAGTCGCCACGGTCGCCGTTCCCACAAAAAAGGCGGACATTCGAATCGTCGGTCTTGACGATTCAGTGTCCAGGGAAGAGGTATTGGCGGTCGTGGCGGCTAAGGCCGACTGTAAGGCGGAGGCCATGAAGGTCGGAGAGATCAGAAGGAATTGGGGAGGGGTCGGTGCAGTGCACATGGCGCTCCCCGTGGAGGCCGCCAGGAAGCTTGTGGAGGCTGGCAAGCTTCTGGTCGGGTGGAGCGTCGTGCGCGTCCATCTGCTGGAGGAGAGACCCATGCGGTGCTTCAAATGCATGGGCTTGGGGCACACCCGCCCCCTGTGCCCCTCCTCCTCCAGCAGAGGAGAGGGTTGCTACCGCTGTGGCGCAGCGGGCCACAAAGTGGCCGAATGTAAGGCGGAGGCGACCCGCTGCGCCATATGCGAGGACGCCGGGAGGCCCTCGGGCCATGCAATGGGGAGCCGCAACTGTCGGCCCCCCACCACGAAGGGAAGGGACCCCCTCGCTGTGGGCCCTAGGGTGGCCGCCGCCAGGCAGGAGGAAACTGCTATGGTCCACTACTGGAGCACACCATACGCAGTTTCCTCCAGGCGAACCTCAACCACTCCGCCGCTGCACAAGATTTGCTCGTGCAGTCAGTGGCGGAGTGGGGCATCGGGCTCGCGGTCGCCGCGGAGCCGTATTACGTTCCCTCCCAGCCACAGTGGGCTGGGGACCGGAATGGCTCTGTGGCGATGATTGCCAGCCGGGGTTCGCCTCTCCTGGCGGTACGGGAGAGAGGTGATGGGTTTGTGGCAGCCGTCTGGGGGGAGTACGCCATTGTGGGGGTGTACTTCTCCCCTAACAGGCCCCTGTGGGAGTTCGAGGCGTTCCTTGGCTCTCTGCAGGGAGCTGTGAGGCGGCTGTCGCCACTCCCCGTGGTCTTCATAGGCGATTTAAATGCTAAATCGAGGACCTGGGGAGCGGCAGCCACGGACCTGAGGGGTGTGGCCGTTGAGGAGTGGGCAGCCGAAGTGGGGCTGTCCCTCCTCAACCAGGGGAACGTCCACACGTGCGTGCGGCAGAACGGGAGATCTGTGGTAGACGTCTCGTTTGGCACCCCGTCTGTCGCACGCCGTGTCCGGGGGTGGAGGGTGCTTGAGGAGGTGGAGACCTTATCGGACCACCGATATATTAGGTTTGAGGTCTCCATCTCCCATGCCGGGATCAGTACCCGCCCCCGGAGGGGCGCGAAGTTCCCTTGTTGGGCGGTGAGCCGCCTCAACCGTGAACTTGCGGAAGAGGCGGCCATCGCCCAGGCATGGGCCATGCCCCCCCCGCAGGACGATGTTGACGCGTCCGCAGCTCGCCTCCGTGGTGCCCTCACGGAGGTTTGCGACGCGTCGATGCCGCGGAGCGTACACCGCCCAGACAAACGGGCGGTGTACTGGTGGTCGCCGGAGATCGCCGATCTCCGGGCGGCCTGTACCACGGCCTGGTGGCTGTTCGGGCGCAGCCGCCGACGGCGGCACCGGGACCCCGAGGCGGAGGCCCGGCTGTATGGCAGCTATAGGGAGTGCAGGAAGACCCTGCAGGCTACCATCAGCCGGGCGAAGGAAGCGGCATGGGAGGAGCTGCTGCAGACGCTGGAGGCGGATCCTTGGGGGCGCCCGTATCGGATTGTACGCAATAAGTTGCGATCCTGGGCGCCTCCGGTGACGGAGTCCCTCCTGCCGGAGATGGTGGCGAGGGTCGTGGGAGAGTTATTTCCCGACCATCCGCCGCTCTCGGCTCCTCCCATGCCTCCGCCTCGGGCGGAAGTCGAGGAGGTGTCGGACAGTCCTCCCTCTATCACGGAGGGGGAGATGGGGAGGGCTGTTGAACGCCTTCCCAACCGGCGGAGAGCGCCCGGCCCTGATGGGGTCCCGGGCCAAGTGCTCGGCCTTGCGCTGGGCGATCTTGGGGGGTTGCTTCGGGAGCTGTTCGACCGGTGTTTGGTGGTCGGGCAGTTTCCGAAGCTCTGGAAGTTGGGGCGGCTCTGCCTCATGGCGAAGGAGGGTCGCCCTCCGGACTGCGCTTCTGGATATCGGCCCCTCGTCCTGCTGAACGACGTCGGGAAGGTACTGGAGAGGGTTATCTCTTCCCGAGTCGTCCAGCACCTGGAGGGAGTGGGGCCAAGTTTGTCGGACGCGCAGTTCGGCTTCCGCACAGGGCGTTCCACAGTGGACGCCCTGTGCCTCCTAAAGTCGCTGTCGACGGAGGCGATCTCCCAAGGGGAAAGGGTCTTGGCGGTGTCCCTAGACATCGCCAACGCCTTCAACAGCCTGCCGCACGGTGTCATACGGGAGGCTCTCCGATATTTCGGAGTGCCTCCGTACCTGCGGCGGCTGTTGGAGGCATACCTAGAAGACAGGGAGGGCGCATACGTCAACGGCGACGGACGGATGGTCCAGCGGGCTACAAGGCGGGGCGTTCCACAGGGGTCGGTCCTGGGGCCGCTCCTGTGGAACATGGGCTACGACTGGGTGTTCCGCGGCGTGCTCCCATATGGAGCGCGCCTAATCTGCTACGCGGATGACACCCTAGTCGTAGCCCGGGGGGGTGACTGGTGACTGGAGAGAGGTAGAGCGCCTGGCCACGATGGCCACAACCCTCGTGGTCAGGCGCATAAGAAGGTTGGACCTCAGGGTGGCCCTCGAGAAGACCGAGGCCATACTCTTTCATGGGCCTCGGCGGGGGCCACCACCTGGGGCCCACATTATGGTGGAGGGCGCCCGGATCAAGGTGGGTGCCCACATGAGGTACCTGGGCCTCACCCTGGACGGGCGCTGGTGGTTTGAGCCCCACTTCGTGGGGCTCGGGCCGCGAATTGCTAGGGCGGCGGTGGCACTCGGCCGGCTGCTCCCCAATATTGGGGGGGCGGGTGCCGGGTGCCGTCGACTCTTCATGGGAGTCGTGTGGGCGATGGCCGCCTACGGGGCACCGGTCTGGGCTGATGCCTTCGGTGCCACCAACGTGCGCGCGCTGCGTAGTACGCAGCGTACGGTGGCACTGAGGGCAATCTGGGCATACCGGACGGTGTCATCGGCGGCGGCCTTTGCGCTTGCCGGCTCCCTTCCCTGGGAGCTGGAAGCTGGGGTGCTCGCCGCCGTGAATTCGTACACGGAGGAGGCGTAGTAGGGAGCCTCCGGCTCCCAGGGAGATAAAAGTTAAAAGGCGGGAGATGCGAGAAGAGGCTTTAGGTAGGTGGATGCAGGATTTGGCGGACGCGCGCTTCGGGAGGCACACCGTCGACGCCGTGCGGGAATGGATTGGGAGGAGATGGGGCTCCCTGTCGTTCAGGTTGGTGCAGGTGCTGACCGGACACGGTTGTTTCGGGTGGTACCTGCACCGGATCGCTCGCAGGGAGCCGACCACCGCCTGCCATGAGTGCGGCGCTGAGGAAGATACCGCACAGCATACTCTCTCTGAGCGTGCTGCGTGGCAGGTGGAGCGACGCACTCTGGTGGCGGTGGTAGGAGAGGATTTATCGCTGCCGAGCGTGGTCTCGTCTATACTCGGTAGCGAACAGGCGTGGCGAGCAGTGGCCTCCTTTTGCGAGGAAGTCATCTCGCAAAAGGAGGCAGCGGAGAGGGCCCGCGAGGTGGACCCCCTCAGTGACCGTCTTCACCATAGGAGGACCGGCAGGAGGAGGCGGTGCTTTGCCCAACTCCTCCTGCCACTGTAGCCGGACCTGAGGGGATGCAGTCGGGGGCTCATCCCCTCATTGCACAGATCCAGCGGACGAGGGGGGGCAGCTGGCGTGTACCCAGCTGCCTCTCTATAGGTAGGAGCCCGGCGGCAACCTTCCGCCGGGTGGACCGTTGGGGCGGCTATTCAAGGGGAATAGCATAGAACGATCCCTTGCCGCCCCAACATTACGGTCTGTCGGTACACCGTGGGGTTTTAGTCCGTGCGAATCGGACATAACCCACTTTCTCCCCAGGGAGGGTGGGTATCCATAAGGGATTTCCCCACGTAAAAAAAAAATAAGTATTATAATCCATAGTTTGTTAATATCTTGTGTTCGTGAAAACTACGAGACTGTAAGTAATTTATAAATTATTATATTATAACTTTGTGTGTGAATGTCTATTTATAGAATTCAAACAATAACCTGTTACGTAAATAATCACAACAAGACATACATTACATTGCATTAACTAAAAAGATCTGTAATTCTGTTTTATCAGGAAGAAAGATTATTTAATTGTTGTCAGTCTATAATTAGAATTTGTTATGAGTCAAGTTCACAGGCTTTTGGCTAAGTAGAGGTTAGTATTATGCATTTTAGTAGTTGTTCGCTTGAATATATACATATATTTGTCAAAAGAATGTGAACTAGATGCTACTAGAATATTCAACTTCTTTGTTATTGTCACACTGCACTATTTACAGATCTTTTATTTAATATTAATAATTGTTACATAAACCAGTTAAATTATTGAATACTTATTAAGAAGGTTTGAATTCTATAGAAGTCAGATAAGTGTTTATATGCATTTGTTGTCATAAAATGTGCAAAGATTTGATATTTCGACCATGTATTTAACAGAAATTTTATTTCACTAAATTGGTTGTAAATTATTATATAAAGTTAGTTCAATATATTGCAAACATAACTAGAAACTTTTAAAGTTAAATAAACATAATATTATTGAGGAATATAAGCTGTTAACTAGGGTAGGTTCTCTAAATCATTTTAATATGTGGTACTCAATAATTTTATTTATATGATTCAAACAGAAGTCTTTGTCAAAGAACACAAACAAAGACACAGTATAGTACTGTGTCTAGTACATGAGGTAAGGTATTGTAGTTCTGATTCTATAAAATGAGGTAATTTGAGGAAGAGAAGGTTCGCACTGGTAAATCTGTGACTTTATAACTTACTTACTAAATAATTCCCTAAACTAATGTTGATTCGAGTTCATAAGATTTTAGACAGCAGTGTTTTATTATAGGGAGTCCCAGTAGGCGTTGATTTGGGGTTGCACCTAAAGCATATACGCTTCGGCGATCTTAACTCTCTCTCTCTACCAAGTAAACCATTTTGCTGGGTATGGAAGGGGTTACAGCATGCCTGAGGGGAAGTAGGGTTGTTGTCAGCAATACGTTAGCCTTGACCCGGGGATTGGTTTGGTCTGAAATGCATTGCGCATCTCCCCCAAAGTACGAACCGGTAGCCGTCTTTTTTCTGACATGATCAGCTCTCATGAAACCTCTGCCTGGTGTTGTCTTTCGACTTAACTCAAAATCAACATCCTCTTGTGTTTGTAATTCAAAAGAATATGAATTGGATTCTACTGAGAGTTATGGGAGGCTTTCTTTAAGAGTGTCACAACCCCACACTATACTCTTTACATACACTTCAACTAACAACAATACTTGTTACATAAAACATTTATATTACTAAAGTTTCATTATATTGAATTCTAAATCTTCAGTTAAATATTTGAATATATAATATGAGTACATGATTATGATGGGAAACTTAAGAAGTTACAGATAAAATAAGATAAATATATTGCAATAGAATATAAAGATTAACCTATGATACAAAAAAGGTATAGAATTAAGTTGAGATCTCAATAGGCTAAGATAATATTAGTATTGTAAGATTATAAATAAATATTTATATACATAATTTATACATATATACATGTATATAACATATCTATTTTGGTGTTTAGGCCAGATCGAGTTTCTTGCCGGTTCTTCTCGACTGGATAAGTTCCGAACCGGTGGTAGAGTCTTCTGAAACACACTATACAATTGTTTTGCAAAGGGACCGAACCCTTATGCCTATGCAATCAACTATTACCAATCTATCGCTTGAATGTTAGCACAGCATTATTTTAATTTATTTGTTATTATTTAGTAACAACCTTGGTAAAGAATGTTCTGTGTGGGATCCTGTTAGCACATTATAAAGTAATGGTGACTGGAACCAATCAGAAGTTCGAACTACCAATCTAAATTAATCACTACAATACTATTTGTAGTCTAAATGCTAGTGCCGACTTAGTTCTGCACGTCCAGCAATCAATCCTAATCTGCTTTCCTTTTGGAACTAGAGCGATTATATAATTCAATTAATGGTTATGTCTACCATTTAAAAGGCATTAATATATTTAATTTAGTGAGTGATTTAACCTTTTGAATAATCAAATTGCTATGATTTTTCACTCCATAGTACTTTGTTAGGGCGTAGCTAGTCTTCTCTATATCCCTGTCCTTTGATTCCATACTGTGTTAAGTGACCTGACGAGTGGATTGGAGCTGGCCTTTATGTCTCTCCTCGTATCCCAGTGTCTATCGTGTCACTATACCCGTGTTGGGGACGTTTGGATTGAAGCAAGTTACATTTTCTCCTCGGTTGACTTTGTCTCCTTGGAGCTTTTTTCTATCTCGTGAGAACCATGGTAGTCTTGATGTTCATCAGCTCCAATCACTCACTAGAGATTAACTTACAACATTTCATCAATTTATTTGAAGTTTAGTTCCTAAATTCCTTATATCTCCGCCTCTTACACCTACAAACTCCTGGTAGAAGTTGATTGTTGGGTTTAACTGTAAATTCATTGTAATCACAGTTGCCTCTAAGTGGGCTTGAGGAGGTGGGTCTAATAAAAAAAAAAATACTCTACAAGATCTAACACATATTTATTACATAACTTAACATTCATAGAGGGTATTCATAGGGTGTATGTATATATTAATTTAATATATTATGTGTACAATGTTGCATTTAGGAATTAACTTTGACTTTAAATTATAACATTTAGTACTTGTTATTTGTTTACTTGATTTTGTACAACTGGGTTTAATATGTGTTATTGCTTCATTTAACTGATTTTAACCAACTGCATTTAATATTCATTATTAATTTCTTTATTTGATTGTAACTAATTGCATTTAATATTTGTTATGTGTTTTCTAAAGTTCTAACTACATTAACTATGAAGAATGTAATGTTTTGTGAGTACCAGATTAAAACAGCTTGGTTCTACAAATTGTGTTTCAATACACAACGTAAAAGGGTCCTAATTACTAAACGATCATGGTAATAATAATAGTGATGGTGAGTTGGAGATGTGGAGGGAGATGAGTGACACTGGTGTTGAGTGATGAGAGTGAAGGAGAGATGGGGAGGCGTTACAGGGTCCGATGTAAAATATTCATATCTTTTGTATAAGCTATTTTACCGACATCATAGTTGCAATATGTCACGGATGTAAGGTGACAAATGTACTATTTATATACCTAAACTAGCTGTGCTTGCGACTATGTCCGCGTGAAATTTCAATTATAAAAACGACGATTAATAAAAAATCGTAGTTCTGTATTGTGTATTAAAACTATTATACATATAAACTAATGTGATGATATACATGCAAAAAATGTCCTATATGTTATACCGGTGTATAAACTACTAGCCTCTGCCCGCGACTTCATTCACGTGGATTAGATATACTAACACTAACACGCAGCAGTTCTCGCGTCAAGAAAAGGGCAAAGAATAAAGTTATACGAAACTCTATGGAGATAGACCTCATCGTTATATCGTTAAAATGCATAGTTTTGAACACTTTGTAAGTAAGTCTTACGCGATGGGTAAAATGTGTGCTGCACTTTTGTAAAGTAACAATGCCAATTCTGTAGCGATGTAGATTTATGTTGCAACTAACTTGTGGCTGTGATTTTGCTCTCGTAAAAATATTTTTATCATTTTATGATAACTTTAACTTGATAATCTCGGCTTAAATGTTTTTTTTTTTTTTTAATAGTACTTAACGCTTCTAATCAGATTATTGAGTTATACTTTTGTTTGTTTTTACCATTACTGTTTACCTCTAAGAGTGTAGCATAATGATATGTCGCTTAGATAAGATAACATTTCAAAAGTGCTCCATTTACTAGTGAAAGTCTTGTCAAAGTTGGTTTAACAGTGAGAAAACTTAGTTCCGACAAACAAAGGTCACTTCTATTTTATTCATATGTGTAAATTATATATAATTTAAATATTTCAGTTTTAATTCAAATTATATGTAATGGTACACGCTAATGATGAATAAATTTAAATAAAGGCATGTTTAATGACGTCATAGATAGAGCCGATGTTATCATTTTTGGAATATAAAATATATTATTTGTTAAATATTCGGCAGATTTACATATGGCTTAAAATAGATCACGTGTCTTGCTAATTAATTTTGTTTTGTTCATCTACTGATAGCGCCTCTATCGGTAATTTTATATTGTACTAGCTGACCCGTGCAACTTCGTCTGCACCAAATTGGTTATCACTGGTTTACATTGTATTTTTAAACGCGAAAAATTGAATAAAACTGATACCCGATTGCAGCCACAACTACCGTTTCCAATTGTGAATCCAAACTATCCACGGATTCACTGAAACATATACCCAGATTACATGTAATTTTTTTTTAATCAGCCTAGTACCCGTTCGTAGCACCATCAAACACTCCATTGTTTGTAGTCCGGTGAAGCTGTTAAGACCTTGCTCGGTCAATAGCGTAGTCATTTCGAAGAAAAAAAAACATCTACCAGGATCAATTAGGATGAAAACTAACCTACATAAAGCTAAATAAACATCTCTACCACTTACTTTATCATAACTATTCTCAACTTGTATTAAAACCTTTTTATACTCCATTGTATTAAAGAAAAATATATGAACACCGTATCGAAGCGTCAAACATCGCGCCGAAGCGTCGTCAACTGTCACTTGCTTGAAACTATTGTCTAAGAGTTATAAACTGTTTCGAAAACGTATTTTACATATATTTCCAATATATTTTTATAAATAATCTCTGTACCACTCAGAACATAGTACCTATCACCTTTTGGTAATTCATCCATGTTGATATGTTTCTATTATAGATTATTCTAAATTGTTACACTAAATATTTGGCATTAAATTTATATCGTGTATTTGTCACACTTGATATTGGCGAAAATACCTACATAGGCAGAGGCCATACCGGAAAGAATCAGTCAAGCCAGTTTTATATATTATATTCATCCGAACAACGGGCTACTTGGCTGCCGGTAAGAGTTGCGTTTATTTGTGTATATCGTACCTATACAGACAAAAATATTGATTTTAAAAATTTAGGATGTATTTTTTCACTAACTTTGAAACGTTATTAAAATGGAATTATTATTGAAAGACATTTATGATATTGACAATAATGTGCTTGATGTGCTTGATTTTTGGAAATAAAAATAAAAGTAATCTTAACCCATGCTAGAACAGCAGTAATTTTATTATTATTATATTTAGATATAAATAAGTACAAATTTCATCTTTCAAACAAATTCAGTTATTAACTCAATATTTAGACCGATTTATTGCTATAAAAATAATATGTGTATAGAATATAGCTATAGGTATAGTTTAGTGCAGTACTACTGGGTGCACGATAAAGATAGCGATAATTGTGGCAGCGTATGTTATCGACGCATTTTTTTTTTCGAAATGTATACGCTGTTGACCTGGAATGGTCTTTACAGTTTCATCGAACTATTGAGGCGAGCGCTGAAAGCACTCAACCGACTTGAGATGTTTGAGCGACCAACTCAAATGTGCACGGCACACCTCGGCTTGGGCTGTTGCCTGTTTTGTGCAAAAATTACGCCCTATCTGAGCTAACTTAAGCTAATCTATATAGATATACGTATATAAGTTATTGAAACATGCATGTGTACCGGGCATGTGTTCCTCAATAACTCCTGTATGTATTTTGTATCGGAAAAATTTCTCTTAACTATATAAGATATGATAGAATGGAGAAAAATAAGGGTAGAACTCTTTGTCGTCTATTTCTCTGAAAAAGAAAAACAGCGTGTAAGCGTGTAGGCGTGCACGTGTGTATAGGTGATGTGTGTGATGTTGTAGCATTGATGTAAAGTTTTGTGGCACTGTATCGCGTGAGCAGAGTACTCAAGGGCTCCCCGCCGAGGGAACGGACTTAGGTTTGAGCCGTTGCCGAGCGGGGCCTAATCTGGTGTGCGGGAGCGAAATTTATCCCCAGACCATGGCGGCGTGATCTGTGGTTATGCGGGCGTGGGCGTGAACACGCTTTGTTTGAAGAGATAGGCTGGTACTGATCTTTCGTTGACGTGATTGAATCAGGAGGGTCGGTAAAATGTGTCGCAGTCGTCTTCTATACTGCGCAGCGTTAGGTACGGGTTCATAGTTCGCGGCGGATACCACTAAAGGGCTGGGATGATTCGCGGCTTATTCGAAATAACTACGTGTGAGTGATTTTTTATATATGAGGTCCCCGTGGAGATCCTTATTCCGGACGTATCATGGGGCACCGGTGATTTTACGTAGGGCTCGGTTCTGGAGAACCTGCAACTTTTGAATACGATTTTGCGCATGTGCAAAGACCGAACAACCGTACGTCATAATCGGACGGATGCAAGTTTTATATAAAGTGAGTTTATGTCTGGGGGACATTTTACTCTTATGACAAAGCAAACGATAGAGACGACCCAAGACCATAACGGCTTTGTTTCGCAATCTATATGTGTGTGAATCGAAATTTAAGTGTTTATCTAAAGTGACGCCGAGATATTTCACCTCGCCGGCCCAAGGTATTTTGGTTTCGTGTAGCCTGATAATCGACGCATATATTTAAGATGGCGTCAATCCCGAGTCATACATTTAAGTTTATCGTTGTATCATTGTATATGGTGAAATCTTAATATCAATAATGTTTAATAAAATGAAATTTGTTCTTTGCTAAAAAAATAATTGGTTTGAAATTTATCATTTTTATTTAAAATATATCAGCGGGTATATATATGATTGTTTATAGAAAAATGTGTCTGACTGTGATAAATTCATGCTTTTAATTGTGTTTAAAAGTTACTGAAAAAAAAATGTTCCGAAACTATTTATAAATCAAAATTAATTAAATCAAGATGCGCATTAAAAATACAACGATAACCGGCTACCAAGTGTCCTTTCGGGCTAATACCAACCTCTCACAGAAAACCGACGTGAAATAACAGTGCTTGCATCGTAGTGTTTCGTTTGGTCAGTAAGAGCGCCGGAGGCTCACCTCCCTTCTCCTTTTCTCCTTAGCCTTCCCTTACCCTCCTCCAATATACAGGTTGGCAACGCATTTACGACACCCCGGTGTTGCTAGTGTCTATAGAGGGTGGTGGTCACTTAACATCACGTGACCCACATGTTCGTTTGCCTCCTATGATACAAAAAAATATATATTGGTATATTAAAGAATTGATATATTAAAGAACCAGGTATTCTAAAATTCATGTTCTTTCAACGTTGCCGGCTCTTGTACTATGGTGTCGCAAAAAAGTCTAGTTACGTTAACTAAAAATTTTTGTTTTTCGTTATCCTGGAGAACCCCTTGCGTTTTATGGGACAAAAATGTAGCCTTGTAATATCAGTTATCACTGTGTTAAGTTTCGTTAAAATTGGTTCAGTACTTTCAGAGTAATACGGGTTTAGATTCTAGACTTTAATCATTTATCCTGAAGAACCATTTGAGTTTTATGGGACAAAAAGTACATTTGATGTAATCTCGTAGTATTAGTTATCACTATGTCAAGTTTCGTCAAGATTGGTTCAGTAGTTTCAGAGTGATGCGTGATCATAGGGGACAGACAGACAGACAGACAGACAAAAATTGTAAAAAGATTATTTTTGGGTTCTATATCAATAACATAGTCTACCCTGATTAAAATTTAAAAAAAATATTTAATGTACAGATTTCGACTTGTTACAGTTTTATTATAGTACTAGCTGACCCGTGCAACTTCGTTTGCACCAAATTGGTTATCACGCGAAAAAATTGTTTCTTTTTTTATCGTAGCACGGCAAAATGCCTGCACTATGCCTGATGGTAAGCAGAGTACAATCCAAAAACAATAGCGACCACCGAGTGACACACTATCCATCGCTGGTCGCCACTATCATGCCGGCCTACAAAAAGCTGGATATGCACAGGCTGATCCCGAAACGCGACGCGCAGAAGCGAATCACTATTACGGATTTTTTCGTCATGTACATGGTGGTTGTGACCCAGTCAGGCTGTAAAACCCTACCACCCCGCAAATAAAACTGATACCCGATTGCAGCCACAACTACCGTTTCCAATTGTGAATCCAAACTATCCACGGATTCACTTAAACATATACCCAGATTACATGTATTCATTTTTTAAATAAACCTAGTACCCATTCGTAGCGTCATCTACCAAGATCAATTAAAATAAAAACTAACCTACATAAAACTGAATAAACATATCTACTACTTACTTTATCATAACTATCTTCGACTTGTATTAAAACCTTTTTATACTCCATTGTATTAAAGAAAAATATATGAACACCGTATCGAAGCGTCAAACATCCCGCCGAAAACGTCAAATGTCACTTGCTTGAAACTATTGTCTAAGAGTTATAAACTGTTTCAAAAACGTATTTGAAATATATTTCCAATATATTTTTATAAATAATCTCTGTACCACTCACAACATAGTACCTATCACCTTCAAACCAAGCCAGTTTTATACATCAGGTTCAATCCCTCGGTAAAGATCCCTTGAGTGCGTTGCTTGCGCGATACGGTGACACACAAATATACATCACTGCTACAACACTACACGATCACCCCCATACACGTGAAACACATGAAACACTGAATGATGATGAATGAAACATGTTACACATGAAAGTGGAAGGGTTTACTTTTTTCCTTATCGAACTAAAAAACTCTCAATTTTCCGATAATAAATATATGCAGGAGTTGTTGAGGCGTGTATGCTTGGTATACATATACGTATCAACAACTCATACATATATGAATAGTTAGCTAGATTAGTTAAGATAGGTCGCGATTTTGCATGCAACAGGCAACAGCCAAGCCGAGGTGTGCCGTGAACCCTTGAGCTGGCTGCCAAAATAAAACCGGCTGAGTGCCTTAAGCGCTCGCCTTAGTAGTCCGGTAACTTATATACGTATATAAGTTATTGAAACATGCATGTGTACCAAGCATGCGTGCCTCAACAACTCCTATTATGTATTCTGTGTAGGAAAAAATCCTCTAAACTATGTAGGATAGGATAACGAAAAATAAGGGCAGAACTCTTGTGTCACTGTATCGCGTGAGCAGCGTACTCAAGGGCTCCACGCCCAGGGAACAGATCTAGGCTTGAGCCGTTGCCGAGAAGAGCCTAATTTGGTGTACGGGAACGAAATTTAGTCCCAGACCACGGCGGCGTGATCTGCGGTTATGCGGGCGTGGGTGAGAACACGCTCTGTTTGAAGAGACAGGCTGGTACTGATCGTTCGCTGACGTGATTGAATCAGGAGGGTCGGTAAAAATGTGTCGCGGTCGTCTTCTATACTGCGCAGCGTTGGGTACGGGTTCATCGTTCGCGGCGGATACCACTAACGGGCTGGGATGATTCGCGGCTTTTTCGAAATAACTACCTGTAAGTGATTTTATATACGCTCAGACAGAAAGCATCTCCAGGTCCTGTGGAGATCCTTATTCCGGACGTACCATGGGGCACCGGTGATTTTACGTAGGGCTCAGTTCTGAAGAACCTGCAACTTTTGAATAAGATTTTGCGCATGTGCAAAGACCGAACAACTGTACGTCATAATCGGACGGATGCAAGTTTTGTATAAAGTGAGTTTGTCTGGGGGATATTTATTTACTCTTATGACAAAGCAAATGATAGAAACGACCTAAGACCATACGGCTTTGTTTCGCACCCTTTCTGTGTGTGAATCGAAATTTAAGTGTTTATCTAAAGTAACACCAAGATATTTCACCTCGCCGGCCCAAGGTATTTCGGCTTTGTATAGCCTGATGGTCGATGACGCATATATTTGAGATGGCGTCAATCCCAAGTCATACGTTTACGTTTATCGTTGTATATGGTGGTCAATAATGTTTAATAAAATGAAATTGGTTCTTTGCTATGAAAAAAACAATTGATTTGAAATTTATTATTGGAACGAAGTTCCTTACGGCAGGCTTGGAGGAGATAGAGATTTTGCTGCGCGACCGAACTGAAAAAAATGTGATAGTAAAACTGTAACGAAAAGTGCATGGAATAAAACAGTTAAATGAGACGTGCGCAGGCGCGACAGTCGTATACATAAGCGAATAGTGTGTAATATCTTTCTCTTTCTCCTTTTTTGTAATTATTTCTATTTCTATGTAATTTTATGTTGTCAAACAAAAATAAAGAGACATATTTTGTTATTTTAATTGATAATTTGAATTACGATTACATAAAATTGAGCACGATTTTTTTTTCCAAATATTGTCGATTCTACATTAGCCGAAAGAACTTCGTTCCTACCTGGTGTCCCACGACACCACATTCTTTTTTTTATTTATAAAATATATCAGCGGGTATATATATGATTGTTTATAAAAAACGTGTCTGAATGTTTAATTGCGTTTAAAAGTTACTGAAAAAAATGTTCCTAAACTTATTATTGATTAATCATAAATCAAAATGCCTATTAAAAATACAACGTTAACCCGCTACCAAGTGTCCTAAATTCTGTCTATTGATATATTGATAATTTCTGTAGGTGGTAGAGCCACGCTGAAGCTATTACTGGTTTCAGCATGAATGGGTCGACTCGTTCGGGCTAATACTGCCAGAATACTTACAGAAAACCGACGTCAAATAACAGTGTTTGCATTGTAATGTTTCGTTCGGTCAGTGAGAGTGCCGGAGGTTCCCTTACACTCCCCCATATACAGGTTGGAAACGCACTTACAAATCCCCTGGTATTGCTAGTGTCTGTAGACGGTGGTGGTCACTAAACATCACGTGACCCACCTGTTCGTTTGCCTCTTATGATATAAAAAAATATATATTGATGTATTAAAGAACCAGGTATTCTAAAATTCTTGTTCTTCCAACGTTGCCGGCTCTTGTACTAAGGTGTCGCAAAAAAGTCTAGTTACGTTTACTACAAATTTTTATTTTTCGTTATCCTGGAGAACCCCTTGCGTTTTATGGGACAAAAATGTAGCCTTGTAATATCAGTTATCACTGTGTTAAGTTTCGTTAAAATTGGTTCAGTACTTTCAGAGTAATACGGGTTTAGATTCTAGACTTTAATCATTTATCCTGAAGAACCATTTGAGTTTTATGGGACAAAAAGTACATTTGATGTAATCTCGTTATATTAGGTATCACTATGTCAAGTTTCGTCAAGATTGGTTCAGTACTTTCAGAGTGATGCGTGTGCATAGGGACAGACAGACAGACAGACAGACAGACAAAAATTGTAAAAAGATTATTTTTGGCTTCTATATCGATAACATAGTCTACCCTGATTAAAATTTTCAAAAAATATTTAATGTACAGATTTCGACTTGTTACAGTTTTATTATAGTATAGATAGATAGATGGAGGATAGAGATAAGGCAAACTATCTCATGTTGGAGATATGTTGAAAAAGTCTCCAACTCTAAATACTAAATAGTGTAGTATACGTTAACAATAAACCGTATTATATAACTGCATAAGCTTAGATTCAGTAACGCGAGGGTACTCATAGTATTGCATTAATGCACCCACGATGTTCTCAGTCGTCAATAAACAAGAGATTTTGTTAGATAAAATTGTTTTTCTGTAAATATAAACTGTTGCAGCCGCGTAAATCGGTTATTAAGAACTATCGTGTCAGTGAGGGTAGTTTTTTTTCCAGCGAGGGTAGGAGCACTTCTTTGTCGATCGTTCCCGGCGCTCGTGATGCCGCAATCAGTTCGATCACACACATCGTATGCAATACACGCGCGCATTAAATAGTTGTGAGCTCCTCATGGCACATTAACTTATTTCGCCATCGCAACTCGTCGGCGCCGACCACCGGCATCTAACCTCGCACCAACCGGTGAGTGGTCACCACATTTGACTCTCGCTGACATCGCCTTACTCGCATCACTGGTTGTTTCCAATCGTAGGATCATCACCATTTTTTGGTCCAAATCAGATCCATTCTCATCAACATAAACCAAATAGTAATTTCAAGACCGTCTACAATGGCGCATAAGGAAAAGTCGGATGGACCGAAATAATCTTGTAAATATAACCAAAAATAACTGCTGTAAGAAAACGGGGAGAGGGATGGAATTTTTATGTACTTTAAATACAAGGTTTAGTGATTTTTGAGTGTTTATTTTTATAACACTTGTTAAAATAATAGAACAACAATGATTCATGTTGCTACTGTAGCGACACAATGATATAACGCATTTTGACGAACACATTTTCATATACAGAGGTGGTTCCCTTTACCCCTACACTCTATATCGCATTTGAAAGAGCATAGACAATACGATATGATAGGAAGTTAACACAACTCAAGGACAGCTGTTGAGGCCGCCGCCTGCCAATATAGTGACACCTGTTCCCGGCGGTGGGCGGACGTAGAATTCTCGAAGCGCCGGTAGCTAGTCTCGGTGAGAACAACCGGATGCCGGTGATGTCCTGAAGGGGGTTTCGATGATGTGTAATGATGCACGAGCCAGTCGACGAATGTGGTGAATTTGGAAGCGGAGGTCGGGACGGTTGCAAGAAAACACCCAAAACAAACACACTCCTCGGAGGTGGGATTAGAGTATTTTTGGCACAAATAAGATTCTTGAGGGACGTGTGTCTTTTGATAATCAATTTAATCTGTACACTTTATGAACGAATAGCTGACCAGTAAATTGATATTATGACATTTAAAAACAAAAATAACGTAGCCTGTCATTTTTAATAGGAGAGACCTTTGGGTATTTTAGTGAGCAAAAAAGGCATTACAAGGCGAAATCAATTTCGCATAGTCAAGGTACTCTGAAATGAAATAATGTTGCCAGATATGATTAAATAATAATTATAATACTCTTGTCTATATATCTGGTAGGATTCATTTGGATGTAGGCAGTTATTTGTAAGGGGATTCGCTTGGACACGTTATCAAATTTGTAACTCAGCGATTTACAGAAGTGATGGTTTTTTTACTAGTAATATATTTATCGAAGTCATTCCATATTTATATACTGATTATCTTTATTCCTTACAGAGCAGAAGTATTTAATTAGAACCTTATAAATCAGAAACGAAATCTTAGAATCGGTTTGCAATAACCTGTCTACGTTATTAACTGTTTCAAATAAAAGCTAGTTGGTAAGTAAAACTGATATAAATTATTTTTCGAGTGAAACTATTTTATTAAATACACAAACGATAAGCACTGTTGGCTGTGACAAATCAAATAGAGATGAACCGAAAAATACCGCTAATAAACAACAAAGTTCCTTTAATCTTTTTCTTCTTACCCTTATCCTACCTGATCGGTAGAGTCGGTACAACATGTCTCCCATGTTGTGATGTATGATTTGAATTCGAAATGTCTTAACAGCTTCACTGGACTACTAAGGCGAGCGCTTAAGGTACTCAGCCGATTTTATTTTGGCAACCAGCTCAAGGGTGCACGGCACACCTCGGCTTGGCTGTTGCCTGTTGCATGCAAAATCACGACCTATCTTAGCTAACCTAGCTAGGTTAGCTAGCTAAGTTAGCTAACTATTCATATATGTATGAGTTGTTGAAACGTATATGTGCACCAAGCATACACGCCTCAACAACTCCTCCATATATTTATTATCGGAAAATTATGGCCGTGTGGTGTCGGCAGAGCAGAATAACACCACCCCATATCTTCCCATGGGTATCGTAAAAGGCGATTAAGGGAGTGTGAGATAGTACTGACCCCTTGTAACTTTTTCGTCGTAAGGGTTCCCGTTCCACTGGGTCCAGAAGAACAAGGACGAGTATGTGCACCTGTGTCTTGCGCGTACACTTGTGCATCTGCATCTGACCGCTTCTGTTACTTGACTCTGATTACGCAAAAGTCCTGTGGCGATGGGTAAAGGTAGAGAGGTCTAGCCTGATGCAAACTAGACTTTGTCCGATACCTGCACCTAGGCGGTCCCGGGGGTGTGAGTACATGCCGTGGTCATTTCCGCGCTGCACATTTGGGGCGACAGCGTGGGCTCGACAGCACTCAGGATGACAAAGCAGCCCTGTTTAGGGAGGCACTGCTTTCCCCGTTCAGCCGGGGAGGGGGCTAGAAAAGGTGCTCTAAAAAAATGCTCGTCCCTACATGGTAGATGGTAGTAACCGCGGCTATCATCACATCATTCAAATCGTGGTCGACGTCACAAAGATAAATCTAAAAGAACACCTATTATGACGTTCGGTGCGTGGAACGTGAGAACGCTTCTTGACCGAGATGGCAACGCCTGCCCTGAACGTAAGACTACCATAGTAGCTCGGGAACTTCATCGTTATAACGTGGATGTGGCTGCACTCAGCGAAACACACCTTCCCGATGAAGGGGAGCTGGTAGAAGAAGGTGGTAGTTATACTTTCTTCTGGAAAGGTACCGCTACCTCCGAAACTCGACGATCAGGTGTAGGGTTTGCTATCAGAAATCACTTTTTAGAGGAGTACCCTGTACATATCTCAGACCGCGTTACCACACTGCGCCTTCACATGGACAAAGATAACTACCTTAATGGCATCAGTGTTTATGCTCCAACGCTAGACAAGTCTGATGACATCAAGGATAGGTTTTATGTGGAAATGACTCACTGCCTCGATAGCATAAACGCCAGAGAACAGGTTTTATTGCTGGGCGATTTCAATGCCAGGGTTGGTCGGGACTATGAGGCTTGGCCTGGAGTTCTGGGTAGACATGGAGTTGGCAACATAAACAGCAATGGTCAGTTGCTGCTCAGTTTTTGTGCTCAATACGGTCTGGCAATTACGAATACTATGTTTAGACTTACCGCCAAGTACAAGACAACATGGATGCACCCAAGATCCAAACATTGGCATTTGATTGATTATGCAATCGTGCGGCAAAAGGATTTCACCCAAGTACAAGTCACTCGCGTTATGCGTGGTTCGTACTGTTGGTCTGATCACCGGCTTATTGTCACTAAACTGCGAATCCGCCTCCGACACCCACGTAGATCCTCTATAAAAAGCTTGCGTCTTTGAACGTGGATAAGTTAAAAGATCTTGCGGTTAGGGTGAACTACGCTGAAGTTATGTCTGAAAAGCTGTTGCCAGCTGCTGAAGTAGCTGATGCTGTTGCTGCCTGGGAAACTTTATCATCTCCTATCATGGATACTGCTTCAACTGTACTAGGTGAAAAATTCCGTCGCAACGATGACTGGTTTGATAGAAATGATGAAGTTCTGCGGGCAGCATTTGACAAACACCGAGATCTCCTGCGACAGCACAGAAGACGAAGAGGAAGCGTTGCGGATATTAAAGCTAGTGACCTCGAATTGCGCAAGCTGTCTCGACATTTAAAAGACAAGTGGTGGCAGAACAAAGCTGGACACATGTATTGGCTCATTTTTTTTTTTTTTTTAAATAAATAAATTTATTTATTGCTCATAAACATACATTTTTACATTTAAAAGTATGCGATACAATACAATACGGTGCTGTTTTATTATTTTACAAGTAATACTAGATTATTATAGTAATATACAATATGCTAACATCAATACACAATAAATCATAAAAATTACAAAAAAAAAAAATATTATGCAACTTATCAAACTAGAATTATGAATCGCAAAAACTATCAAAAGGTAGATAAAAAATTGATGGATCCTACATATGACCGCTGCCCCCTAAACTAGGTAATCCTGTATCTCAGGTGGCAGTACACATTATGACACTATTCATGGTCACGTTACACAACCGCAGTGGATAAAATGTTTTAAAAAGCTATATGAAAAAACCAATGCATGTTAAAAACAATCTAAATATACTTAAGAATTAGTGCTAAAATATATTTTATGTTAAATTATGTAAAACAGGTCTTATTCTATAAAGTAATCATTCCATCAAATCATTCAAACTAATGATTCCTAATTAATGATACCTGTGTGAGAAATTAAGTCTTGACAGTTACTACTCTTTATATATCTGCCAGTAATATTTTTTCCGCTTCATCGTAATCTAAGTTTTGAAGTCAAGATTCAATCTTCATTTTACATCTATGCTTGTTTAAATGTGTAAGATCTAACAATCTGTCAATCTTGTTAATCAGTCTAGAACTCAGTATATAATATTGTTTTTCACACAAGTTGTTCGGTGCTTTGGGACTAAAGATACAGTTTTATATCGATGATTTAAATCGTTTACAAAGTCTACTGTCAGTGTTGAATGCTTGTGGATGGTAGCTTTAAGTATAAAAAGCTGTCTAACCGATAGGACTTGGCACTCTGAATATAGTTTTTTAGTTGGATAAAGTCTTGGTCTAGATAACATTACTTTTAGAACAGCTCTTTGAGCTCTTTCTAGTGCAATAAATTTAGACTTTGAAGCACCGCCCCAAACTGGAATGCAGTATGATAACAGTGACTGGCATAACGAAAAGTAAACAGTCTTGAGAGTTTGGTAATCAGCGGAGTCTCTTAATTTTTTGAATATATATATTAATTTCCGCGTTCGATTGACCAAAGCAATTATCTGAGGGTTCCATCTTAGGAATTCATCAACATGAACTCCTAAATATTTTATCACGTTTGTCCTTTCCAATGCTGGACAATAGCATATAGTTCCTAATGAGCACGTGTGACTTTTAATACATAGAGAATTTTCAAGAGGACGGGTTAGGGAACTCAAGTTGAAGGCTACATATTTTGTCTTACTAACATTTAGCGTAAGTGAATTTTCTGAAAGCCATGACATTACAGGTTTAAGGACAGACTCCGCATTAGATGTCGCTTCGGACCAAGAAGTTCCATAGACTAACAAAGCAGTATCGTCTGCAAACGTGAATATATGACAATTTGGAACATTTAACCGGCACAGATCATTAATATAAATTAAAAAAAGTATAGGACCTAGGATGCTACCCTGGGGAACTCCAAACGAGATGTACTCTTCAGAGCTTTTGTATTTATCAATTACAACTCTTTGAGTTCGATCCGCAAGATAGTTCCTGAAAATACTAAGGGTATTTCCACGCACACCTATCTTTTCCATCTTATATAACAGAGTAGGGATATCTACAGAATCAAAAGCCTTTGAAATATCTAAAAATATACCTAGGCATTTATATTTCTCATCAAGTTTTTTAGTCACAATATCTATAAACCCAACAACTGCACCTTCTGTACATTTTGAAGTTCTAAAGCCAAACTGATTATCAGATATAATGTTGACACAAATCAGCTGGGAGAATTCTATGGTGAGATACGTAAGCTGATTGGTACATCCTACCACGCAAGGGTGCCTTTAAGGTCTTTAGACGGTAGTCACCTGTTGACGAGCAAGGAGGATGTACTAAAGCGCTGGGCGGAGCACTTCAATTCTCTGCTAAATGTGGATCGATCAGCTGATCTACAAAGCATCGGTTTAATTCCTCAGCTCCCTTTTGCTTTTGAGCTGGACGAGCCTCTATTACGTGATGAGGTTGTTACTGCCATCAGACAGCAGTAAGACAAACGAGCGGTTGGCACTGACCTCTTATCGGGAGAGTTGATAAAATACAGCGGGGAGGAGTTGCACAGTTGGTGTGGAAACTGTTTGTTCGTATGTGGGAGCAGTAGCGCGTTCCGGATACCTTTAAAGTATCGTGCATAAGTGCTCTCTACAAGAACAAAGGGGACCGTTCTGACTGCAACTCTTATCGCGGTATTTCGCTCCTTACAGCCCCCGGAAATATCTTTGCTAGAGTTCTCCTAAACCGCCTTAAGAACTTGTCTGAAAAGATTCTGCCAGAAACCCAGTTTGGCTTCCGACCAAACCGAGGCACATGCGAAGCTATATTCTCTGTGCGTCAACTGCGAGAAAAGAGCAGAAAACAGGGTCGCCAGCTGTACCTTTGCTTTGTTGATCTGGAGAAGGCTTTCGACAGCGTGCCTCGGGAAGCTCTATGGTTGGTGCTAGGTAAGCTCGGATGCACGGAAAAGTTTGTAAGACTTCTCAGGCTCTTGCATGACAACATGCAATGCTGCGTCATTATAGACGGTGAACAAACAAACTTCTTTCCCGTTACCTGTGGGGTGAAGCAAGGATGCGTCTTAGCGCCTACTCTGTTCGCCTTATACTTTGCGATGGTAGTTAGAGAAGTCCTTCAAACTGTTTCTCAAGGAGTCCGCATCCGCTTCCGTACAGATGGCAGCCTTTTCAACTTGGCCAGACTTAAGGCTCGCACTAAAGTCTCATATGCTCTGATTACAGAGATCATGTATGCCGATGACTTGTGCTTGCTAGCAAAATCCCCAGATGACCTGCAACAGCTGATGTCCACATTCCAGCAAGCTTGCCATAAGTTCGGTCTGAAGATCAATGTCAATAAGACGGAGGTGATGTCCCTGGACATACACGGTCACGAGACGTTGACTATAAAACTTGACGAGGATGTGCTGAAGCAGGTGGATAAATTTCGCTATCTGGGTAACACTACAACATCCAAGTGTGACCTTGATGCTGAGATCAATAGCAGGGTGGGTGCCGCTGCTGCGGCATTCGGTAAGCTAAGTTCCAAGGTCTTCTGCTCGCATGACCTTAAGCTGGCCACAAAAATATCGGTTTATATGGCAATCGTGCTGCCAAACCTCCTATATTCCTCTGAGACGTGGTGTGTCTACTGCCGCCACATTCGCACTCTGGATCGCTTCTATCTTAAATGACTCCGTACCATCATGAAGATCAGACAGTCCGATAAAGTGCGAAATACCGAAGTTTTGCGACGTGCCAGTGTTGGTGGCATTGAGACTTATTTAATGCGTCGACAGCTTCGGTGGTGCGGTCACGTATCTCGTATGGCGGAGGAAAGAATGGCAAAGCGCTTCTTCTATTCAGAACTGGAGGAGGGCAAGCGGATTCGAGGCGGTCCCCTCCTCCGGTACAAAGATGTCCAAAAGCGACTCATGAAGAAATGCAACATAGAGCCTTCTCATTGGAAACGTTTGGCAGCACAGCGTTCAGAATGGCGCAGGATGGTAAACAGCCAAGTATGCGAGTTTGAGGCTCAGCGTAAAGCTGACCTTGATACCAAACGCAACGAGTTAAAATCTCGATCACCTGCTGCCATAACGTATAATTATGTGAACGGCGTACTAGCGTGCCCTCATTGTGCACGGAGTTTCGCCGCGAAGATAGGCTACATAAGCCATCTTCGAGCGCACCAGCGTCATTTCTCCAATTAGGGGTCAAAGTGGTAACCATGGCCGAAATCGTTCGGAGCAATCATCGGAAAATTGAGATATGATTTGGCTTAATTTTTACGATCAGCCACCTACCTCTCATCAACCCGATCGTAACAAAGTTCCTTTAACGTACCAGATAAATCGGAATTCAATTATAGTTTAAATAGGTTGATTAAATATAACTATAGACTAAATATGTATGATGAAAATATAAATCAAATCGAGTTTCTTACCAGTACTTCTAGATGAATGGGTTGTTTGTTAGAAACCGTTAGTAATTTTGCCTTCATAAGTGCTTTCTCAAGGCCTTAATTGAATAAAGTATTTGACCGTATAGTATTGAACCGCTTAACAAAATCATCGGTTTTCTAGATTCGATATTGATTCACAAATTATATGAAAGAAAAACCCCTAATCGATCCAACAAATTTGTGCTGTAACCGTATTGATATAATTGTACTACGAATATGATTCGTAATATACAATCGTATGACACGTTAGGCGAGAAATAAATGTAGGCAGTGTAACGCAGTGTCAGTTGTTGGAGGACGGGAACGGATCGACAATCCGACGAGTACCAGAGACAAAACCCGAACTGTGAACGCCTATGCCCACGAGGTACCGCGCCATCCTACTCAGTCGCGATGTTGGCTCTCTACAAAACACTCATATTTTGTAAAAAAATTGTTTATCTTATACACCAGCAATTACAGTCATATAAACTCTTAAAATTAAAAATGAGTGGAACAGACGACATCACTATGCTTAAGATCTAGGCATTTATTATTAAAAATCACACATAATATTAGTATAAATTAGTTATAACATTTTAATAAATGCTATAATATTTAAATTTTAGTTTCAAGAGCATTAGGTTAAGGTCATCGAAATATTACATAACACCGCGATTATAGCAATTTAAAAAATGTTTCACGCCAAACATAAGGCTACTAATATCCTGAATTACACAAATGTAAAAACATAGTTATATGCCAGGTCTGTATGTCTGTTCGCGATAAACTCAAAAACTATTAAACGGATTTTCTTGCGGTTTTCACCGGTAGATAAAGTGATTCACGAGGAACGTTTAGTAATATCATTTATCAACGTTTTGATTATTAGGGTAGGACAAAGTACGCCGAGCCCGCTAGTGTAAGTATATACAAAGAAGACTGGTTTATATTTAAGAGAAACACTCTAATAACGCAATCTGTTTATTTTACAACTGACAAACAACGTGTGGTGGTTTAACTCATCACACTTCATAAGTACCCTCGTATAGGTACATTCCTTATATATGTATAGATATACAGGTGTTACAATATACAGTATGTTGTTACTTATACTACAAAGACAAGCATGATTACGCTATTTATTTCTTTATTGAGTCAACTTTTCCCAAATATTTGCAACAATATCTACTTATTTCCTAAGCCGTGGTGACCTACTGATTTGACCTGTGCAATATCACTGCGATATCTGCAGGTTCGAATCCCGGCATGTATCGACGAATTCTTCAGGACTCGGGTCAACTTTATATCAAATCGGTAATATTATCGTCTGACGGTGAAGAAAAACATCGTGAGGAATCCAGAACCTGCGAAATGTTGTTGCAATATTACTGTATATGGAGAAACATAGAGCTGTAAATTTCTCCGAATTTGAAATCGTCAATAAGACGTAGGCTGGCATGGTGATTATGTCCTTGTAGAAGAGGCCTATGGAGTCTCTTATAGGTTGACGATTTACTAATTTACCGACCTTTCTCACTAAGTTCGGAATCTTTATAATTATTTTTATCTTCAGAATGCACTCTGTCACATAATAAATAAGTACAGAAGTTTCACTCTCAACCTCTTTGATTTTTGATTAGGTGTTGAAGAAAAGATACTATTCGGGCATAAATTGGTTGGGGGTATGCAAAATATTTTTTTTTTTGACACATCGTTTGTCAACGGACAATCGGGGATGATCGGTCACTTGCACTTGCACGATGGACTTGTTCGGAACCCGCGCTTACATTCGGATCACGGCGCGGCGGCCCGGAATTCTATCTTGTATTTCGTAGATGTTATTTAAATAACTGGTATTCTCACCATCGGCGACGGCGGCGGAGAAGACATATTATATCAGGTGAGTGAGGTTTAATCCCGATTATAAAGAAAATAATTTCGGCATTCATTTTTCAAGGGATATCTACCTCCAGCCAATTTATATACAGTCCACTGCCTAGGCTAGGTACCCCGATCAGTGTGGGTGTGGTGGTTGCCACCCCAGATATAATGTGACATAAACTGTTTTGAGAATTTGTTTCCTTGTTACATAGAGAGAATATTTCGATGTGTGCAGACAGTTATGAGTTTATTCTTGAGAAAATTATAAAATGTTTCATTTTTCAGTGTTTAGTAATGTATTTTTTGTAATTTCGTAAGATTACTAATGATAATATTCAGTTAATTATTTATATATGTATATTTAAAATTTCTATTCCGAATAGTCATCCATATAATAATATATTTCTTTTATTTTAATATTGATTCGTCCAAATTTTCTGATGAATCTGACAACAGGTTTTTTTGTTATACTATATTTAAATGGCATAATGTATGATAATAGATTGTACATATTAATAAGGATTTAAAAGTTTTTTTTAGCAAAATACTAGATCCGCTTCACTTGTAAAATATGTCAATTTATGTGTATTCGTTATTTTTATATAATTTTTATTATACGTCAATTTACTCACGATGAAGGAGATTCAACAATATTCTTCTGAAAATAAAAACATTATAACCTAATATTAAAGAAAGATCGGGAATCGTCTATATATCTGTTCAAATAAAACAATCATAACTTATCCCTCCGACTATTGTAAGCGAAATAAACAAGATTTTTTTTTATATATCATATAGGAGGTAACCGAACATGCGGGTCACCTGTTGTTAAGCGATCATCGCCGTCCATACACACTAGCAACCCCAGGGGAGTCGCAAGTGCGTTGCCAGCCTGTTTGGGGGATTGGAGAGAAAGGAACAGGGGAAGGGAGAGGAGAGGGGAGGGTAGGGCAGATGGGTCTCCGGCGCTCTTATTGACCGAACGAAACACAACAATGCAGGCACTGTTACTTCACGTCGGTTTTCTATGGAAGGTGGTACTACCCCGGACGAGCCGACCCATTCATGCTGAAACCAATAATAGCTTCAACGTGACTCTATCACCTAGAAGATCTAAGAACAGCGCACTTCGCAAGTGCACCCGTTTTTTAAAGAGTTATTGTTGAAATAAATTGCTTTCTAGAGATTTCCATCCCTCTGTTCATGGGGTATATAACCGTGTTGCAGTATAAATCGTCCTTGAGTGTGTTTATTCAATTTTCATTTTAGCCAGGAATCTTAAATTAATAATCTTTTTTTTTTATAATAAAACATGGAGTCTCTTTTATATTAACTAGTTATTTCGGTTTATAATTGTACATAGTTTACATAAAAATACTGTAGTCTTAAGGCCAGGTAATAAGTTGTCACTCTTGGAGACTGAGTTAGAGCGCCCTACGTGCCAGTGCATGTTACTTATAATAGATTTACTAATAAAAAGTCAAGGTAGTAGAGAGGTTTGATTGGTATAATGTCAAATATTATGTCCGCAAGTTGGAATCCCGGCATTTACCAACGAATTTTTTTTTTTTTTATTGTAGCACGGCAAAGTGACTGCACTATGCCTGATGGTAAGCACAGTACAATCCAAAAATAATAGCGACCACCGATTGATACACTATCCATCGCCGGTCGCCACTATCATGCCGGCCTGGATATGCACAGGCTGATCCCGAAACGCGACCCGTAGAAGCGAATCATTATTACGGACTTTTTCGCCATATACATGGTGGTTGCGACCCAGTCGGGCTGTAAAACCCTACCACCCCGCTATCGCCATTGCCTCGTTCGTTATTCAGCAGGGTGCACCACGTGCAGGTGAGGTTGGCTTGGGTATTTCAAATCGTATGACGTTATTCGACACCCCTTACACCCCAAAAATTTTTCGGAATTAGCGTACATATACTAATTTGAATTAAATTTAAAACCACTATATGTTTGGAAAAACATAGAACTATGGGTTTTTCAGAGTTTAAAATCACTAATATGACATATGCTGTCGTGGTTATTATGTCCATACCTTCCTTCGGGAATAAACCTATGACCCTGCAGTGGGTCTCTTACGGGTGGATGATGATAATGGAACATTTAATCCAGTATTTTCCAGAAACTGTACTTCGAAGAGAAATCCTTTTGTACGTGAAATATTCTGAAAGGATAGTATAGTATAGAAAAGATCGAACTGACATTAATTATTATAAAAATATGTATATTGGAATTTAAGTGGTAATTATGAACAATAAGCATTTGTTGATTTTGTGTTTTCGTATAGCAATGGTTTACTGGATTATTAGTATTTGAATTCAATCGATGATTATGACATATGTAATTGTTCTCCGTTGGTTACTACTTGTAATTATTAATCAGTCTTTAAAAATTATCTATATTATATTTACTTATTACTATATTACTATATAATATTATAAAGAGGTAATGTTTGTGAGTTTGTGATGTTGTGACGTTGTGACGTTGTAGGGGGTAATCTCAGGAACTACTGGTTCGATTTGAATAATTCTTACAGTATTATATAACTCATTAATCGAGAATGGTTATAAGCTATATATCATCACGCTAAGATCAATAGGAGCGGATTACAGATGAAAAATATTTCAAAATCGGAATGTTTTTTCCTTTTGAGAACTGCTGTGTGTTATTGTTAGTGTATCTATTCCACGCGAACGAAGTCGCGGGCAGGGGTTATAGTATAATTAACAAAAGACGTCAGAAACCAGAAGCTGAATTTTAGGCGCTCCTGAAAGTAAATGTTATAAATTAAAAAATGAAATAAACAATACTATTACTAATATTAAAACCGGTCGATTGGTACTAGACAAAATGGATTAAAAAATTAAAAATAAATCACCTTTTTCAGTGGCGGATTTGCAGTTTTGGCCACCCTAGGCCTCAGGTCATGTAGTAAGTACCAGACACCCCATTGTCAGCACCTATCATATTGACTACATAATGGATTTACTTTTTTGCCAACTTTTATCGAAATCGATTCGATTTAGGAAGATTATTGTTATACGACGCGGTGCAATGCAGCCCACCATAATGTGTGCGAGCCTTTATAATATTTACGTACTTTAAGTATTTCTTGTTATCATCAGTGATTTTGTTGTCACGTTTGGCTGCTTCTAATATCTGGCCGCTCTAGGCCCGGGCCTCCTGGGCTTTAAGTCAAATCTGCCACTGACCTTTTTAAATCACAAAATTGACTAGTAATAAGACATAACAACGCTGATACGTATCTTCCCCTAATAAAGCATTCTTTTACTTATTACAACGTATAAGACTCGTAACAAAACTATATAAAGTCCAAACTTTTAAATATTCTGACCGCTCCTTAAGCACAGATAAATGAATTGTCGAAAAGTCCGATTTACACTAACAATGTTGAGACTAAATATAATACCTACTCCATTACACACTTAATCTGTATTTTATATTAGATAAACCGACTCCAATATTAATCAAAAACCCATAAGAAAACCCACATGAAATAAAACATATGAATAAGTTTTATGTATATATATATATATATATATATATAATGTTAATTTGATAAACTATTTATTTTCCGTTTTTAGTGCCTTATGGGTTTTTGATTAATATTAAAGTCGGTTAATTGTTTTTTTTTAAATGTACTTTATTTTTCCGTTTTTAGTGTACATAAATATATTTTACTAAAACATGCGGGTCACCTGATGGTAAGTAATCATCGCCGTCCATAGACACCTGCGACACGAGAGGAATCATGCGTTGCTAGCGCTTAAGAAAGCAGTAGGCTTGTTTCTTGAAAGTTGTGTTACTTTGTCACGGATCCATTACTCAGAACCTAACCAAACTCTCATAAAACTTTGAAGTACATCCTTTCCAATAAAAAATGAATCATCGAAATCGGTTACAGTGATATTGAGTTATTGGTCTATTTGTCGTGTACATACTTAATGCAAATTTAACACTTATACGGTTTTGCACTGGATGTAGGGATGTGAGTTTAATGAAAAAAATCGATTAATTAGGAATCGATTTTTCTTTTTTTAAATAATAATCGATTTGTTAAAAATCGATTTTATTGAAAATAAATAATCGATTTTTTCAAAAATCGATTTTTATAATATTTAAAAATAGACATGCTTTCCATATTCCTATAATAGACCTAAAGATTTAAAATAACAATTTATCAGATTAAGAATCACATAAAATTATACGTATCAAAAATAACCAGTTCAAAACAAAATAAAAGTGAATGTTCCTTTAAACTTTCAAGGTAAAGAATATAGAAACTAAATACCATAGAGGTTTTCAGTACTATTAACATTATATCGTAATAAAAATGAAATGATAAACATCCTAACAAAATTTATAAATAACATTATAAATTCTAAATGTAAAATTCAAAACAATGAAGTTCTCTTTTAAATTTTCATATTAATCATAGTGTGAGTGAGAAAATTAAAATTGAAGAATTTTTTTTATTGAATAATTTCAATAATAATTTATAGCTTTGTAAACTTATCGATGTCGAGTTTACCATAAGACATTTTTAGTAAACATGTTGTACTCGCATGACAGACCTTTTTAGTTTTATTGAAAGTTTTAATTTTACAGAGAGCGGTATTTGGCTGTCATGATGATGATGATTGGTCCGACCGGTTTCGGCCATGGCGACCACTTTGACCCCTAAACTTATAAGCGGCGCTGGTGTGCTCGAAGATGGCTTATGTAGCCTATCTTCGTGGTGAAACTTCGTGAACATTGAGGACACGTGAGTACGCCGTTCTCAAAATGATATGTTATGGCAGCAGGAGGGCGAGCCTTTAACTGGTCGCGTTTGGTATCAAGGTCAGCTTTACGCTGAGCCTCGAACTCGCGTACTTGGCTGTTTACCATCCTGCGCCATTCTGGCCGTTGTGCTGCCAAACTTTCCCAACAAGAGGGCTCTATATTGCATCTCTTCATATGACGCTTTTGGACATCCTTGTACCGGAGGAGGGGACCACCGGGATTCCGCTTGCCCTCCACCAGTTCAGAATAGAAGATGCGCTTCGCCACTCTCTCCTCCGTCATACGAGATACATGACCGCACCACCGAAGCTGTCGACGCATTAAATAAGCTTTAATGCCACCAACATTGGCTCGTCGCAAAACTTCAGTATTTCGCACTTTGTCGGACCATCTGATCTTCATGATGGTACGAAGGCATTTAAGGTGGAAGCGATCCAGAGTGCGAATGTGGCGACGGTATACACACCACGTCTCAGAGGAATATAGGAGGTTTGGCAGCACGATTGCCATGTAAACAGATATTTTCGTGGCTAGCTTAAGATCATGCGAGCAGAAGACCTTGGAACATAGCTTACCAAATGCCACAGCTGCAGCACCCACCCTGCTATTGATCTCAGCATCAAGGTCACACTTAGATGTTACAGTGTTCCCCAGATAGCGAAATTTATCCACCTGCTTCAGGACATCCTCACCAAGTTTTATGGTCAGTGTCTCGTGACCGTGTATGTCCAGGGACATCACCTCCGTCTTATTGACACTGATCTTCAGGCCAAACTTACGACAGGCTTGGTGGAATGCGGACATCAGCTGCTGCAGGCCGTCTGGGGATTCTGCTACGAAGCACAAGTCATCAGCATACATGATCTCAGTGATCAAGGCGTATGAGACTTTAGTGCGAGCCTTAAGTCTAGCCAAGTTGAAAAGACTGCCGTCTGTGCGGAAGCGGATGCGAACTCCTTGAGAAACAGTTTCTAAGACTTCTCTTACTACTACCGCAAAGTATAAGGCGAACAGAGTAGGTGCTAAGACGCATCCTTGCTTCACCCCACAGGTAACGGGGAAGAAGTCTGTCTGTTCACCGTCAACGGCAATGCAGCATTGCATGTTATCATGCAGGAGTCTGAGAAGTCTCACAAACTTTTCTGTGCACCCGAGCTTACCTAGCACCAACCATAGAGCTTCCCGAGGCACGCTATCGAAAGCCTTCTCCAGGTCAACAAAGCAAAGGTACAGCTGACGATCCTGTTCTCTGCTTTTTTCTTGCAGTTGACGCACAGAGAATATAGCTTCACATGTGCCTCGATCCGGTCGGAAGCCAAACTGGGTTTCTGGCAGAATCTTTTCGGACAAGTTCTTTAGGCGGTTTAAGAGAACTCTCGCAAAGACCTTTCCGGGGGCTGTAAGGATCGAAATACCGCGATATGAGTTGCAGTCCGAACGGTCACCTTTGTTCTTGTAGAGAGCACTTATGCGCGATACTTTAAATGTATCCGGAACGCGCTCCTCCTCCCACATGCGAACAAATAGTTCCCACACATATATGTTCAACTCCTCTCCTCCGTATTTTATCAGCTCTCCCGGTATAAGGTCAATGCCAACCGCCCGTTTGTTTTGTTGCTGTCTGATGGCAGTAGCAACCTCGTCATGCGATAGAGACTCATCCAGCTCAAATGCAAAAGGGAGCTGAGGCATTAAACTGATGCTTTGTAGATCAGCTGATCGATCCACATTCAGCAGAGTATTGAAGTGCTCAGCCCAGCGCTTTAGTACATCCTCCTTGCTCGTCAACAGGTGACTACCGTCTAGAGACCTTAAAGGCACCCTTGCATGGTAGGTTGTACCAATCAGCTTACGTACCTCACTGTAGAACTCTCCCAGCTGGTTTGTATCATTGAGCCATTGCATGTGTCTAGCTTTGTCCTGCCACCACTTGTCTTTCATATTTCGAGACAGCTTGCGCAATTCGAGGTCACTAGCTTTTATGACCGCAACGCTTCCACTTCGTCTTTTGTGCTGTCGCAGGAGTTCTCGGTGTCTGTCGAATGCTGCCCGCAGTACTTCATCATTTCCATCAAACCAGTCTTCGTTGCGACGGATTTTTTTACCTAGTGCAGTTGAAGCGGTATCCATGATATGAGATGACAAAGTTTGCCAGGCAGCAACAACATCACCTAGCTCATTAGCTGGCAACAGGTTTTTAGACAGAGCTTCAGCATAGTTCACCCTAACCGCGAGATCATTTAGCTTATCAACGTTCAAAGACGCAAGCTTTTTTATAGGAAATCTACGCGGGTGACGGAGGCGGATTCGCAGCTTAGTGACAATAAGTCTGTGATCAGACCAACAATGCGCACCACGCATTACGCGGGTGACTTGCACTTGGCTGAAGTCATTTTGCTTTACGATTGCATAGTCAATTAAATGCCAATGCTTGGATCTTGGGTGCATCCATGTTGTCTTGTACTTGGCGGCAAATCTAAACATAGTGTTCGTAATTGCCAGACCGTATTGAGCACAAAGACTGAGCAGCAACTGACCATTGCTGTTCATGTTGCCAACTCCATGTCTACCCAGAACTCCAGGCCAAGCCTCATAGTCCCGACCAACCCTGGCATTGAAATCGCCTAGCAATAAAATCTGCTCTCTGGCGTTATGCTATCGAGGCAATAAGCCACTTCCTCATAGAACTTATCCTTGATGTCATCAGACTTGTCTAGCGTTGGAGCATAGACACTGATGACATTAAGGTAGTTGTCTTTGTCCAGGTGAAGGCGCAGTGTGGTAACACGGTCCGAGATGTGTACAGGGTACTCCTCCAAACGCTTTACTAAGTGATTTTTGATGGCGAAACCGACACCTGATCGTCGAGTTTCGGAGGTAGCGGTACCTTTCCAGAAGAAAGTGTAGCCACCACCTACTTCCACCAGCTCTCCTTCATCGGGAAGATGTGTTTCGCTGAGAGCAGCCACATCCACGTTATAGCGATGAAGTTCCCGAGCTACTATGGCGGTTTTACGTTCAGGGCAGGCATTGCCATCTCGATCGAGAAGCGTTCTCACGTTCCACGCACCGAACGTCATAACAGGTGTTCTTTTAAAATTATACTTGCGACGTCGACCACGATTTGGATGATGCGATGATAGCCGCGGTTACTACCATCTAACAAGTTGGGACGAGCATTTTTTTTTTTAGGGCACCTTTTCTAGCCCCCTCCCTGGCTGAGCGGGGAAAGCAGTGCCTCCCTAAACAGGGCTGCTTTGTCATCCCGAGTGCTGCCGAGTCCGCGCCGTCGCCCCAAATTTGCAGCGCGGAAGCGACCACGGCGTGTACTCACACCCCCGGGACCGCCTGTGTGCAGGTATCAGACAAAGTCTAGCTTGCATCAGGCTAGACCTCTCTACCTTTACCTATCGCCACAGGACTTTTGCGTACCCGGAGTCCAGTAGTAGAAGCGGTCAGATGCGCAGGATATATTAAGGTGCACAAGTGTACGCGCAAACACAGGTGCACATACTCGTCCTTGTTCTTCTGGACCCAGTGGAACGGGGACCGTTACGACCAGAGAAGGACTCGGACAGATGGTGCAGAATTCCGGTGAGAAAATACAAGGGGTCAGTACTATCTCACACTCCCTTAATCGCCTTTTACGATACCCACGGGAAGATATGGGGTGGTACTATTCTACTCTGCCGGCACCACACCTGTCATAAGAATCACAACAATCATTATAATATACAGTAACTCATGTTACTTGTAAGGCAGTGGGATGTTTTCATTCTATGTTCTTTTTAAATTTGTAATTTCACTACAAAATTTTTCATTCTATCGAACAGGACATGCATATTACTGTGGTATTATTCTTTTTCGTTATAAAATACTTTCGCCAGCCGCTTTTAGGTGTTTTGCAGCTAGAAAACATTTTAATTTTTTACAAACATATTATCTCACTATGCTCACTCTTCAATTGTAAATAATAATGAACTTATTTTGAGTTTTTTTCATCCGTCGCATAGATGTTTATAAAAATCGATTAAAATGCGTAATTTATATAATCGATTTTCAAAAAATCGATTAATATGAAAATAAACATCGACAATAAAAAGTCGATTATAATAAAATAAAAATCGATTTAATTAAAAATCGATTATTTTTTAACATCCCTAACTGGATGCCGTTGTCAGAACTGGACCAAGCTTTTGTATGGCTGCTTTCGATGAAAATTTACAATCACACACCAGTATAATACAATGACTATATATACATATAATTTATATGCCTAAATAGATAAAAATGTGATGATAAATATCAGGTAAATTTAAAGAAGCTGACTAACCGAGTGTGCTCAGCATAAACAGTCAAAAGTCACACAAAGACATTGTATGGTGACATCATCTACACATATAATAGGAATGCAAATTTTATGTATTTGTACTTTTTAGATTTTTTGTGAAAAAAAAATGTTTTAGGTGTCTAGTAATAAGTAATAGGGTATATTTCTATCACTTTTAGATATGTCTGTCTGTCGGTTTGCTTACACACGCTTCATTGCTGCGTTCAAGATAAAACTTCTGTGCATGAATAAAAGAATGCAGTAAAATATTCATACTTTTTATTTAAGAACTGACTACACAATTTACAACTTCACCGGACTGCAGTTCATACTTTCAAAATATATCTTCAAATTATAATATTAATTCAAATTCCTTGTGTGAAAATTATGTATAAATATTTTTCCCTTGTTAGTCTAGGTGTCCTAGTTGTCTCTTAGATATTCTTATTTATTGCATAATAAAATAACCTGAATTTTAGATGACGTTAAAGTCCTTTTACTTATCTACTTTTACCTCGTACTTAAGTCGCGTCGTCATTAAAATTACAATAATTTTTGATATACTAAACTGATTTTAATTAAACAAAGAATAAATATTACCCGAAGATATGCTTTATGATTTTTTTGTTTTTATCATAAACGCAATACTTTAGCAGTGATGCGTGTTCAAGCAAACGGACACACAGATAGACAGTTCTAAATATTATTCATATGTGTTTTATTACTTATCGTAGACACCTGGAACAATTTCTTTTGCAAAAATGTAAAAAGTACAGACACATTACATTTACATTCTTATTATATGTATGAAAAAATAAAAGATATTGCTTCTA
The DNA here is from genome assembly GCA_014332785.1 of Antheraea mylitta. Lineage (NCBI taxonomy): Eukaryota > Metazoa > Arthropoda > Insecta > Lepidoptera > Saturniidae > Antheraea > Antheraea mylitta. The sequence goes on along the minus strand of JACEII010000062.1, from coordinate 2,366,416 downwards.
ATTTTGTTTTTATATGGGTTCAATTATAATGAATGCATCTGATATTTGAAGTCAAATGATTATATCTAATGTTGCACTACTGCTGTCTATTTCTTTGTTTAAATTCATAGCTTTGAAAAGTTGAAAGTGATGTAAAAATAATCACGTGTCTGAGGCACGATTAACTGCTGTTTTGTGTACCACGATGTATTACGATAGCCAGATGTATAGATTCAAATGTTTTTATAACTCCACGCAGAGGTAGTCGCGGGCACAGCTAGTTTATGATATGTAAATTCAAAACCAGATAAAGTCGAGGCCGGCTGGACGAAAAAGTATAAGGTTAAACTGTCATTATCAATAAATAGCATTTAAAGTTCAATAAAGTAGATAAGATACACTTATTTGCGTATAACAAACAAGGTATATCGGTCAAAACATAACATATACATTATTACTATATTGTAAAAAAATGTGTGTATGTAGATTGAAATATTTTTCATTGTCTAGCTTTTTGCCCGAAGAAGAAGAGGCCAGTTTAAGGAGCCCTATAATGTTGTAAATATCCTGTATCGCGGTGTCAAAATTCGCATTTAAATCATGGCGTCTGTGCGGTGACTAACTTTAGTAGTCACCTTTGGACTATTTGTCGAAATAAAATCGGTCGAGGGCCTTTCAGAAAAAAAATGAAACGGATAAATATGATGAACATACTTATTAAAAAACAAATTCTATATTTATGTCACAAAATAGAATTGAAAAATAATAATTTTGACAACCTCGTACCTAGCAAACACATTTTCATTAAAAGCAGAAATTAAGAAGGTCTCGAACGCTTTGATAAATAAAACATTGCTCATCCTTGCATATTGCAACCGCTCTCTCTCTAGATCTACGTTTTAAGCTCATCCATTTCAAAGTTAGCGCCGCTAAAGGTAATTTCATATATCATATAAATAATTACTTAACCAATATAACAGCAGCGGTTTTACAAAATGAATCTTCTGACGACTGTGGAAAAGATGAACGTGTACACATAATACATGTGATATCTCATCAAAATCAAACATACTTTGTTCAATTTAGGCTTAAAACTTATGAACGTCAAACTACCAGCGGTTCGGACAAACAATCCACTCATAGAGAAGAACCGGCAACAAACTTGGTCTGGTTTGTTACGCTTTCACATCGTAACTTACTCAACCGATCAGCATGGAGTTTTGCATGTGTATCGCTAGGGGTACAAAAAATAACATAGGGTTACTTTTATTTAGAAAAAAAATTGTTCCCAAGGGTTTAAGTCAACATTAACGCCAGCAAAGCCGTGAGCAAAACCGAATTGTTTATAAACTGTACATAACAATAATTATTATACAAATAAAACTACGACCTTAATAATGTTAATTATCATGAACCAAAATTTACATACGTAATATAGTAACTACATGAATTTTGGTTTGAAATTATTCAACATTCCGCCTGTGATATTCAAAACACGTTTTATACTGTATGAAACTGTAAACTGTGTGGAACTCGAAAGTAAAAAAATAAATAATTCGTAACTGATTTGATTAGTCTGTGACGGCTGAATTCACTACTCCCACCATATATACCACATGCCATTTATTGAATAACAATGTATGCGCTACGTAGCTCATGTTCTTTTGCCATAACAATAGATATTTTCAAAATTTATGTTTGGCATATATCTTTGAAACCATGATTGCTCATTGGTTAGCGTGTTCGGATATCGCGTCGAAGAATGGAGGTTCGAATCGATGCAAATGAGCTGGAGAATTTACGATTAAGAAATACATCCTGATCCTGGTAGGGTTTTTTTTAAGTTCGGCTGGCTGGCTGACTAGGAGTCGTGGTGACTAGTGGTTTGACCGGTGGAATATTATTTCGATGTCCGCAGGTTCGAACCCCGGGATGTACCAACGATTTTTTCGGAATTCTCGCACATTTACTAATTTAAATTAGTAACACTATCGGCTGACCGTGAAGGAAAACATCTTGTGGAAATCTGAACCTGAGAAATGTTCTTGCAGTACCATTCTATGTGAGAGAAATATAGAACTGTGGATTTCTCAGATTTTGAGATCGCCAATACGTCGTGGGCTGGCGTGGTGATTACGCCCATACCTTCCTTCGAGAAAAGGCTTATGGCCCTGCAGTGGGCCTCTTACAGGCTGATGATGATGCTGGTTGGCTGGCAGAATGAAAATCTATGTCCAAGCATCTATGCCTGTTTTTCGGAAGCTATACTTATTTATTTATAACCCATTTCTAGTATATTGATTCCATTGCCGAGTATATTACACGATGGCGGCCGTCTTGTTAGAAGATTCGATGCAGCTTTTGTGGCAAGTCAGAGTCCGTATTATTATTTCGCGTCCACTTCACTTATGCTCAATAACCAAACTATATTACGTAAAACACCACTAATAATATAAATTACAGAGCCGAGTAAGATTATGAATCACTACATGTATTATAAATCAAAGTCCTCTACCACGTTCATCTATCTTTTCGCGATAAGCTCAAAAGTTACTGCACGTATTTTCATGCAGTTTTCACCGGCAGATAAAGTGATCCAGAAAGGTTTATGTATATATAATTTGTCAAAGTTTTTTTTAGGGCGAGATATCGTCTGTCGGCTCGCTGGTAAAATATAAATTCCTCTCCATGACATCCCAATAACCCGTCAAAAACTACCAGCTATAGTTGCGGATTTCCTTATAGGTTTAGCGTGCTCACCATTCTTAACCACATTGTCATTTAACATCAAGCTAAACCTTATTTAAAAAAAAACGTCTAATTTTAGAAATTTACCTTGAAGTAGTTGACAGCATGTTTCGGCAGCTACACTTTTTCAAGTCTACCCTTTTACGATCTTTACAAGTCGTACACGAACTTGACTTAGATCACCGCCCCCTTATACTGTTGTTAGGTTCGAGCTCATATGCCACCCCTCTGTCGATCAGGATGGCAGATTACGCGAAAACTCGCGCGTTACTTCAAAGATAATCCTACGTCTCAAAATTTAGACAGGAACCCGGACGTGTTGGTGTCGAAAGCTGGCGCAGACTTGGCTATCGATTCCCTGGTCGATTACCTTCAGACCGCCGTCAGGGAGACCTCGAAAGAGGTACAAGCGGTGAATGATCGCTGCTTTATACTCCCGGATGACGTGAGAGCGTTGATCACGGAAAAGAACGCCGCGACTCGAGCTCACGACACTTACCCCTCAGTAGAGAATCGCGATCGGTTACGATTATTACGAAAGAAGGTTAAAACTCGTATTTCTGAAATCCGATTTGACAAGTGGGATAGGTTCCTGGAGGACATCCGTCCGTTCCGCTTGACGTACTGGAAACTCGCGCGAATACTTAAGTCAGAGGAAACCATTCCGATGCCCCTCTGGAAAGAGACTCCGGGTTGTCTCCCGTGTTCGATAGCATAAACAAGGCTGAATGTCTCGCCACGAGCTTAGAGAAACAATGTTCACCGAATACAACAAACACTGACCCTATACATATTGGATCGATCGAGTCCTCGGTAGAGTGTGCACTTGCGTCCCCCCTGGCGGATACCCTAACGCCTATCACTTTTGACGAAATATCGGATGCCATCAAGCGTTCAAGGCCTAGGGAAGTCTCAAGGTCCCGGTGGCATCACAAACGGAGTACTGAAACTCCTTCCTGATCGCATCATAGCTCTACTGGTCTGCATCCTCAATACGACCATGTTTTTTTTTTTATTGATGCACGACATAGTGACTGTACTACATATCCTCTAACACTTGTCTAAGTTGACCATTCTTATTTTATTGTTTTGATTTATTGTATTTCTATTTGCCAGCAATGTTCGTAATAAATTGTGAATTTCTTGAGTATAATTGATTTGGAAAAAATAAATAAGTTACACAATTTTAGAGATTCACAAGTAAATCATAACTGCTGCTATATGACACTATTGACATTTGTTTATGTATTTAAGAATTCATTAATTTGACATTATACTGTTATTCTACTTCAAGAACTTTGATGTAATATGTTGATATTATAAATTGCTTATTTTAACGATTACGCCATTTTATTGTAACGAAAATGCGACAATAATGATCCATGATATCCAATTTAAATTAAAATAAATACATTTTCTTAATGAAGATCTGAACAAAAATATTATTTACTAGCCTCTGCCCGCGACTTCGTTCGCGTGGACATAGTTAATTTGGGCTAAGTAATATGTAGCGAAAGCTCTCAAGAGAAAAAAACACCCCGATTTTTAAACATTCTTCATTAGTGCTCCGCTCCTATTGGTCTTAGCGTGATGATATATTAGCCTATAACTATCCTCGATAAATGAGCTATATAACAATGAAAGAATTATTCAAATCGGACCAGTAGTTCCTGAGATTACCCCCTACAACGTCACAACATCACAAACTTTACCTCTTTATAATATTAGTATAGATGAATTGAAATTGTTCACAAAATCTGTATATGTAATTAAAGGTTTTTTAATGATTGATGCTATTCAAGTTCTTAGCAAAAAACTTACACCAGATGTTTAAATAGACACCGCTTAGACACGCTTCTCTATTAAAATATTTCAAATATGTGTTCAACTAGGTTTAAAATTTTAAGCAGTGCTTAGCAAAAATCATGTTAATTAATACGAGTTTGAGTTTTTGGCGGGATCTTAGATTGTCATGTAGTGGATTTTATATTTTATTCATAGTTTTGTGTTATTGGACTCTATATTTTGTAAATTTGGTGGTGTTTTACGTAATATAGTTACTTTATTGTGCATAAGTAAGCGAATGGAAAATAATAACACGGAGCATGAAGATCTGAGATGCCACAAAAACTCCCCGGAAGGTTCTGACAAGGGATCCACCGTCTTATTAGAATATTGACTCACATGACGCTAAATATTGAAGTGATCGCACGACGCTTGTAATATTATTGACTACGTGACAATGGCAGTAGTAATCGGAAAAATTGATTGCCAAAAATAAAGTTAAAAAAACGGGTTTTTGTAATAAGACCCAAGTTTGAGTGTTTTTGTGTCCAACTTATATAGTCTTCAAATGTGTTTGCTGGATGACGGAAAATAAAGGATAATTTCAGGGAATTTTGAATTAATGCATAAAAATAATGTAAGCCAAGAAAAAAATTTAACATAAGTTCTATAATGAAGTTCTAAAGCACATTACCGATTTATGTAGTAGTATATACAATCACTCGCCTTTCGTTATCAGAAAATTATAATCTATTACTAATTTGTCTGGTCATATGTGTACTTATTTATTTATGTTTTACTAGTGGACCCGGCGGACGTTGTCATGTCTTGGTAATAAAAAATAATCATAAAAGTCAGCCGTGTAAAAGTCAATTGTGATTCTCGAATCCATCTGAACTCACACAAAAATTTTCAACAAAATCTGTCCAACCGTTTAGGAAGAGGTTAGTTACAAACACACCGACCTATTTTAATTGTACTCACTTGAAATCATTGTTATAAGTTACATACGCTTAAACAGAATGATACATGTTAATGACATCTTAATATCAGGCAATTCAACCGACTTGGGCAAACGGTAGATGGAATTTAGTGCGACATGTTTGTTCGTTAATCATGTTTAGCTAGTCAACCAATTTAAAGAGTTTTAATATATTATTTGCGCAATTTGAGAGTTATATATTGTAATAAAAAATAATTATAAGACGATCGGCCGTGTGACTAAAACATTGTTTTTGAAGATTCACTGCCAGTTTTATTTATTTGGAAATTCAACAGCTTACATGGGGTTTTATAAAATAACTTATAATATGTAATAATTACAGTCAAAATAGAATTTCTCTAATACAACAAAGTGATTGATACTTTGTAATAATAGATATATAAGTAAGACGAAAGTATATATCCCGTACTGGCCTTAAAACTATATGTGAGTGGGTGTATGTACGACTATATGTTTGCGTGGGTGTGTGAGTGAGCGTGCATATTTACGTGCTTACCTTTACCTTACCTTTTTAAATATTGTTGTAGTTTTGTACATCAAAGAAAATATTTTTTCGAGTATTATTTTACTATAAAAAATTATAATTAACATTCTATATAAATTACTATTTAATAATTGTAGATCAGTTTAGACTTATATTCTAAAAGCTACTTCTAAAAAATCGTTATAAAATGACGAAATTACGTCATACATAAAAAAAAACAAATGTGCGTTTACGTTCATACCCACTAGAAGCGTACTTATTATTAACGGTTTTCAGAACCTAAGTTTTTCATTATCTGTTTCAAGTGAGATGCCCTTTATGAAACTATATCAATAAATATTATAATAAATGACTATACAATACATGTAAACTTGAAGCAATATGTAGAAGAAAAATGTAATAAACCCTATAGAGTTTTTGTCAGCTTCAATGTCTTCGGACCGATTATAGTTTTTAACGTAGGCATACATGGTCACAGATTGCATAATTTTTCATTTCTGTAGAGGGACTGATACAGTTTTATTTAAGATAGTTTTTGTACCTCACAATGTAGTGTAGTTTGAGGAAATAAGCGAAGAAACTAGTCTGACGACTAAAATTAAGCATCGTTTCGATCGAATTTTATTTTTTATGTGATACCACATAATGGAGTGAAATTTTCTATCTATTTTAGAATCTTTTCAAAGAATAGTTTTACATAATTGTACTTGTGAAGAAAAAGTTCTCATTATAGAATAAAATTGCCGGGAATTTTTTTTAAACCAATACATTACATTATTTTTTAATTAGTTTGATATTGAAAAGATTAAGTTAATTTTTTTAAGTTATTATATATAGCCAAAGCGTCGGTGACGGAGGTCATTCGTTGTTCGGGTAGTATGTGATGTGGACTAATTGATAAAGGAGTGGCGTGTGCTGAACAATATGTTCGTGTTTCTAGTGATATTTGTATGGGCGGGTGCGAATGCCGCGGACAATATAGTGACAGGTGATGTAGATTGATTTTTATCAAGTTTTAAGGCGATAGAGATGGACATTCAATTCATTTACGAAACGATTATAATGTGTAATGTAGTTTGAATATATTAAGAAGATAAAACTGATCAACTTTATTGCCGGATTTTCTCGATAACCCGCGGTGGTAGTTCTGACGCTCATAAGCGCCTTCTTAGGGCATAAATAGAATAAAGTATTTTGACTGTTGATTTGATTTCTTCCATGTTTTATCGATTCTATCTACATTATGATGCATTATGAACTGGTGATTTTGGCATTGACTGTCCCTTCTATTCGAATTGCAAATTAAGCTAAATACATTTTAATTAAGGAGACTACATTATTCTAGAACATGACTTGCAGCACTGTGAAATGAAATGGAATTTTATCTTGTATATTACACGATATAAAATAGCACATATAACTTTAAGATGTATTTATTCCATACAGGATTAAGGTATAAATTATTTTTGAATTCAATCTTTAGGTAGCTAATACCAATGACCTTATTCTAACTGTTTTATTATTTCACAAAAATATATGCTTTGTGTTGACTAATTGTGAGTTATTTTTCCTGTAACTGGAGTTTGATCATTATTACATAGTTATCACAAGAGTTACATTTCTTATTTACTGCTTATCCTCTATGGAAAAACGCTATGATATATAACATACATAATATTCTGGACAGTTTTTCTGAACAATGTATTCAACTGTTCTAGTTAGCCTGAACAAACAATAAACACCGCAGTTCTATTTACCTATTTATATGCAATGGCGGATTTATATTTGATATCGTTCTAGGCTGCGCAAAGTATGCCGCCCTTTTTCCTCTGTAAGGAAGTGATTATCAAAGTTAAATATGCTACTTTCAAACTGTTAAATTATTATGTGTCGAATTTTATGAACAAAACTGTAAATTTTAATCAGTCAACATAGTAGTGTACACCTTTAATATACATTTTTAGATTAAAAATAATTCTGTAAATATTTTTTTTTTTTAATTGCCGATTGTTCATTTTAATTTATTTTCGATTAATATGAATAAATCGACTTCCCGCGGCGTGGAATTATTATTATTTAAATTATTTTGACATTTTATTGATTTTAAAGATTTGCCATTTTGAACGCCGTCTTGTAAAACACTGCATATATGTGAGTCATTGTAATTCAAAATAAACTATATCCCAGTTTAGCCTTTCATAATAATTCAAATTGTATGCATGTAAAATATGGGGATTACAAAAAAGAACTAAAAACCTTATTAACGTCAAAATTTTAACGTCATTCTCGGTATATAACAACCGGAAGTTTTCAAAAAATTAAAAATCTTGTATGACGGTTAAAATTAGATTTAGCTCAATTTTAAATGTAACAACTCGCGCATAAATTTATGACAAACAATCTCCCTTCGTGCCAAATAATAATAATACAAGTTTTGACAATCGCTTTACGCGTGTTTTAATATAAAGGGCGTTTGTTGTATTGTCAAAGAAATTTCATTTATTATTGATTATAAGAGTTTTTCAAATGTAATAATACATGTATATTATATAAAAAAGGTATAAAAGGCGGCACCCCTTATAATCTCTAAAGAGAACTGTAGACAGTCTAACCGTAGATAAGTTTATTTATATCATAATATTACTAGCTGATAGCCGCGACTTCACTTGCGTTGTTTATTATCTTATCTCTTCTCTTACATCAAAAGGATTAGGCAGCGTTTTCGATGAAAATTCTCAGGCGGCTTGAGTTTTTTCAACATTTCTAACAGTTATATTTCAACCAATTTATATAAAACCTTGACAAATTATATACCAAAACCTTCATCATGCATTTATCCACTGGTGAAAACCAGTTTTACAATTTATCGCGGAAAGGCAGACGAACGCGGCGGAGGATTTTGTTTATAAAATAATAAGAATAAAATATAAATGCGTAAACATTTTTATGACAAGGAAAATGCAAACAGGTATTTGGGAGCACGACGGTGCACCCGCCAAGTCAAGCAAAAAAGCGGCACGGCCGTACTATACTCTTCTCCAAGCAATTCAGGTGATTTTCGACCTCCTATAACATCGTTGTGGATAATACTAGAAGCATGAATTATAACTAGTCAAAATCTCTTAATTTTGTCACTCATTGACTGACCATAATCAAAACTCTAAGGCACTTCTAGCAGACATAGAAGCTTCAAATTTAGAATACAGTTAGTGTTTAATGTATAAGTAAAGGAAAAAAGTTAATGAATCTATGTACCCGTATGTATGTATATGTATAATATAATGGAATAATCGGTGTAGATACGTTGTTTGTATTCAAGAAATAAAAGGTATCGTAAAAGGAAAAAAGTAGGACTATCTACAAATGGAAACGAGATGCCATAAAAACAAAATTTGTAAAAAAAAAGCCGTCTCAACTCAGTTTTTCTACCGTAAAAAGTTGTGAGATCCATGTAATGCCAAGTCGGTTACTCTATTAAGGGAACTATTATCTTTTTTTTTTTTTACGTGGGGAAATCCCTTACGGATACCCACCCTCCCGGGGGAGACAGTGGGTTATGCCCGACTCGCACGGACTAAAACCCCACGGTGTACCGGCAGACCGTGATGTTGGGGCGGCAAGGGATCGTTCTATGCTATTCCCCTTGAATAGCCGCCCCAACGGTCCACCCGGCGGAAGGTTGCCGCCGGGCTCCTACCTATAGAGAGGCAGCTGGGTACACGCCAGTTGCCCCCCTCGTCCGCCGGATCTGTGCAATGAGGGGATGAGCCCCCCGAAGGCATCCCCTCAGATCTGGCTACGGTGGCAGGAGGAGTTGGGCAAAGCGCCGCCTCCTCCTGCCGGTCCTCCTATGGTGAAGACGGTCACTGAGGGGGTCCGCCTCCCGGGCCCTCTCCGCTGCCTCCTTTTGCGATGACTTCCTCGCAAAAGGAGGCCACTGCTCGCCACGCCTGTTCACTGCCGAGCATGGACGAGACCACGCTCGGCAGCGATAAATCCTCTCCTACCACCACCACCAGAGTGCGGCAAGGGAACTATTATCTTAAGTTATTAAGTAATTTGCTAACTTAATAGTGACCATATCAATATTCAAAATTGTTATGTTTTAAATAATGTGCATCTGGATAATATAGCAGACAAAAAAAACCATTAATTGTGTAATTTATGTGTGCTTTGTAAATAAATAATTTCAATTTCATAATGAATTACTCGGTGGCAATATAAAAGTACTCTCATATATAAAGACTACAAAGAGAAAAAAATAGTAACAATAATGATACTAACATATACATCTGTTATTGATCAAATATATTCAAAACACATACTATACACACTGCATTCTAACAGTGCTTGCGAAAGGTTAAATAAAGTGTACTATTTTATTACAGTGGAAACAATGTTTTATCATGGTTTCTGTATTGTAGGAAAACAGCTTATTTCAGGACACATTGCTACAATCTATTACCATTAGGATTGAGATCCTTTAGACGGAAATAAAAAATACGTTGATGATGAGAGAGTGCGTTGTAATCGTGTTGTTAATAACATTACTTAAATAGGTTCATATCAACGCTACAAGAATAACCTTACCAAAATAGGTATATCTTTATGTTTCCTCCTTCTCGTTTAATTCTCAGTGCTACGTCAGCCTTGTCGTTTCCACGGATCTTCTTTAAAATTCCATGTATATGATAACAACTCATTATAATTATTATATTAACTCAGAAAATATTAAATTATACATAAAATAGCAATCTTTTATTGAACTGGACATATACTGGAATTAATTTGACATATATTGTGTAGGAGTCTGCGATGCGGACGTTAGTTTTAAGTGTTTTATGACATATTTTATGTTCCGTAAATACCTAATCGCTTATAAAATGCTGTGAAATGCTTATTTTGAGGGATATTTAAAATCTTTAAACTCAAATTGCTTAAATATTTCTTTATTCTTTGCCCGTAACTTCATTCGCGTGGAACTTGATGCAAAAAATAAACTTTCATTTACTGTCTCCCAGATTTTATTTATACATTAAATAACATCCTATTTTTGTAAGAGATTGAATTACATTTGCTTACCTACCCTTTTCTCGTACTCATTCAAATCACAATAACTATTGATAGAGTGGACTCATTTTAATGTAGCAAAGACTAAATGTTACTAGAGGATATGCTTTATGATTTTCTTGGAGAAGTTTTATCGTGAACGCAGCAATTATCAATAGCAAATTAGCAATAGCAAATTAGCAATAGCAAATTAGCAATGATGCGTATTTAAACAAACAAACAAACATTTCTAAAAATGATTGAAATGTATTTTATTAGTTATTCCAAGATATTTACAACAGTTTCTTTCACAAAAAAGTACAAACACGATTGATTTACGTTTTTATTATATCTATAGACAAGTAATAAAAATTAATTATAAAATAATTAAAGTGAATCATGTTCGTAATGCATATTAACATGTTTTCACAAATAGTTAATTTTATTTTTCTTCAACATTAAATAAAGATGAAAATTCCTTGGTTATAAATATAAATTAAGCATTAGTCATTATTAAATTTAATTCAGGATCTTTCCTAATTATATGAATCAAAATTTAAACAATATATATTTTTAATACAATCCCCTTACAGAATAAACTTCTCATATATCAAGGTGTCAGATGGGAATGTTTATACTTTTTATTTCTAGTCCAAGGTTATATACAGTGTTTTATGTAACATAGACGAGTCGACTCGTATCTAGATCCAGTATACGCTCTTTGATTTATTAATCATTTTCTTTATGGTTATTACAATCATAACATTTACATTATAAATATACTATTCGATTATTAACATATTAAATTAAATAAAAAAAGTCTATTTTTACACATAATGGGAATGTAAATCTAACGTTTTGTGAAAAAAAAAATGTTGTAGGTGTCTTGGAATAAGTAAAAAAATACATTTCAATCATTTTTATAAATATCTGTCTGTCTGTTTGTTTGTTTGAACACGCATTACTGCTAACGTACTGTGTTCACGAATAAAACCTCACCGAGAAGATCATAAAGCATATCTTCGAGTAACATTGGTTTCGTTAAAATCGGTTTATTCTATCAAATGTTATGGTAATTTTAATGAGGACATGACTTAAGTACGAAAGAAAAGTAGATAACTAAATAGATTAAATACATTCAGATAATTTTATTAGTCACTGTGTCTTTACATTAGAGCTAGTTACAAAATAAATATATTATGAACTTAGTTAAGTTTGGGAGCGCTTGGATTGATTTAAAAAAAAGTAAAAGCCGATTTTAGACCATTTATTAATATATTGTCGATTTTACACATAGGATTATATATTTAAAACTATCTATCTCGAGTGTCCTTAACTTAGTTCTTATTTCGACTTATTCTAATGTGCTGACCTAGCGTCTAGCTTCCATACTTTACGGGGAATGCTAGGCAAGCTTAACTTGGTTTAGGCATGTGTACGGAATCTATGAGAATATAACTACTTCGAATAGTTATGCTATTATTATACGTAAATATTTCCGGAATGTAGTCCGGTGAGCTGTGAAGGCCCTAAATAAGGCCAATAGCGTAGTCAGTTCGAGAAAAAAAAAACCGGAATAAATAAAAAAAAAACTATGACAGGTCAAAAGTGAATTTGTCATTTAAAACGCCACATCTACAATGAGCTAGACCTTACGAATAAACATATTTCGAAAAAATTATACACACTTGCCACTTTGGTTTCGACTCACCTGGAAAGTATCAAGAACTCGATTGGTACTTTATTTTAGAATAGTACCTGTAAATCTTGTAGGTGGTAGAGCAAAGCTGAAGCTATTACTGGTTTCAGCATAAATGACTCGTCCGGGATTAGTACCACCCGACCCACAGAAAGCCGACGTGAAATAACAGTGCATGCATTGTTCGGTCAGTAAGAGCGCCGGAGGCCCATCTCTCCTCTCTCCCTTTAGCCCTCCCCCTTCTCCACCAACACAGGTTGGCAATGCCCTTGCGACTCCTCTGGTGTTTATGGACGGTGGTGGTCACTTAACATCGGATAAGCCACCTGTTCATTTGTCTCCTGTAACATAAAAAAATACATTTTTCCTCATCTGTCACTACTCTCCACTCCAAATTTAACGTCCCTTCGTTGAATCTGGTAAGCATGGCACCGCACCAGATAACAAGTGGCACGGTTTGTATTTTGAGTTTTACTTAAGTTATAAGTTTACTTCGTGAGTTTTTTTAGTAAATGTTTTATAAGGATGTCTGTATCATGTCAAATGGCCTGATTAGTTTTGAATATTCTTAACTAAAGTCGCCATTTCTGTTTTTTTTTACTGCACTACTATCTGTGTTAAAAATATTTTGGAATGATAATGTAATTGGCGTATATATTCATAATGTTAAAATAACCGATCTATACTGCATTTTTCAATTATATATAAGTATATGATGAATAAATATATATGTTATAATACCTAATTATAAATGAATATGAAAGTATATAAGCCACTAATAACAAAAGCCGATTTTAAAAATGTTTGTCTGTCTCTCTGTTTGTTCTGCTTACTCGAAATTGTTGAACTGATTTTGATGTTGATATTCTATTAAAGAATTTATGTTATTGAATAACTATTTATGTAACAAACACGCAAACTATGCAATAATGTTTTATATTCAAATAAACAACTAAAAAGGTGACAGATTAATATGTATACATATCTTGTAAAACGTCAATAATTATGATAAGTGTGAGTCGGTTATTATTTCATGTAACTGAAGATAGATGGCGTATTGATTCAAGTGTTGCAATGAATGAATTTCAACAGACGAGAGAGTGCACACTGGTAGGTAACAAATATTATAAGGAGTATCTTAGTTTACAAAAAAAGAGTTCGAGTTCCGAGTTAATACAATAAACTAAACAAGCAATGTACTCGTATACCTAGTATCGTGTGCGACTGACGGCACCCTTACACTGAACAAATAGTTTGGCAAGTTCCAAGCAAACGAAGTCGCTGGTAAAGACTAGTAAATAAATAATTGAGTATCGAGCAAAAAACACGTTTATCAATTACCCCCTCGGCAGCGGTTCAAGCCTAGGTCATAGTAGCTTATAGTAGGGCGAAGCCTGGCGTTCAATCGCCAGGCTGCCGCAGGGGCAGTTTATTAGGTCAGTGAGCATGCTCGAACCCTGGCTGCCCCTACTATGCGGCGGACGGTATACGGTGGGGTTTTAGTCCGTGCGAATCGGACATAACCTACCCTCTCCCCCGGGAGGGTAGCGTATCCGTTAGGGATTTCCCCACGTTATTAAAAAAAAAAGGTCGTAATAGCTTAGAAAAATTATCCGACACAAAATATATATGAGTTGTCGAGGTATGTATGCTTGGTACATATATATGTTTCAATAACTCACATATATGTGAATATGTAGCTTAGCTCAGATAGGTCGTGAATTCCACGTATCAGGCAACAGTCCAAGCCGAGGTGTGCCGTGCACCCTTGAGCTAGTTGCCCAAATAAAATCGGCTGAGTACCGCAAGCGCTCGCCTTATTAGTCCAGTGAAGCTGTTAAGACCTTGCTAGGTTAATAGCGTATACAGTTCGAAAAAAAAAGTTTATCAGTTACCTATAATAAATTATTATAAAATGTTATTTAAAAATATTCATATTAAATTGGCTATGTTGACTATAATATTGTATCAGATTTTTTTATTTTTTATATATTTATTTTAGAATAATGGTAATATTAAATGTCACTTAATAATTTAACATATTTTATTTTTATATATTATAATTAGACGGCTTTATATAATTCGCCATAATTATAAAATTAACATAAATATAATGTTTTAGAAGATAATTTCATACCGAACAATATCCAGTCATATGTTTCAGTATTACGTAATCACTCAAGAGGGGGGCAATATCTATACTTCTATACTAATATATAAAGCTGAAGAGTTTGTTTGTTTGTTTGTATGGTTGAAAGCGATAATCTCAAGAAATACCGGTCCGATTTGAAAATGTCTTTCAGTGTTAGATAGCTTATTTATAGAGGATGGTTATAAGATACATATCATCACGTTAAAACCAATAGGAGCGGAGCATTAATAAAGAATGACTCAAAATTGGGCTATTTTGGGAGCTTCCACTGCGTGTTACCGTCAGTATTATATGCGTTGCCATGGTAACAAGATAACATTATCTCGCAAATATTTTCAGAGTTTACTTTGTGTTCCTATTCAAAATTTTATTCTACGTTAGTTTTGTTTCCAATTTTTGATTATACGTGGTACGTTTACATCGCAAACATTTCCAAAGTTTATTTTGTGTTGTTATTCAAAAAGTTTAGTAGTAATAATATTCATCCAATAAGACGCGAAGGAATTAATCCATACTGCCAATTCTGAAATTGTCAATATAGGTAGTTATTATAAATTCTTTAGCCAGTTTTCTTTTACGTCCAAGTTAATGAAAAGGTATAAGCGCCAAATCCTCTATATAATATTTCATAAATTTTTATCTTCTTGATTTTCAAGATCACAGAATTCATGTTCTGTAGTATTATTTTTCATTCATTTCACATATGCACATTAAACGAACCATATTACATAAAACGCCACCAATTTAAGACAATATAGAGTCAAGTAACACAAGATTATGAATAAAATATAAAATCCACTGCATGTCAGACTGAAATCCCGCCAAAAACTGCTCAAAAAGTTTATTGTACGTAAGATTTGTTCCCAATTTTTTATTTGTGATATATTACGTATTATAAAAATAAAGTGTGTGTGTATATAATATTAAAATAAATACTTTTTGGTGAATACATATATCTGTGATGCTACAAATATCAACATTTTTTTAATGCTGTCGATATATATGTTCGTTTATTTGTTCCGGGTAATCTCTGAAACGGCTGGACCTACTTGAACGATTTTTTTTGTTTTTAGAAATGACTACGCTGCTGATCTAGCAAGTTCTTAATAGCTTCACCGGATTACAAATAATATTTGAACGGGAATTTTACGGGCAAATAAGTAACTAATTAGCTGTTTTATTATAAACTAGCGGGTTCAGCAGATGTTGCCCGCACCGATAATAAGACAAACTAAACCTAAACCTTGTCGAAGGATCATTTTATATATTGGTAAAAACGGCATGAAAATGCGTTCTGTAGTTTTTGATCTTATCGCGAACAGACATATAGACAGACGTGGAACAGGACTTTGTTTTACACTATGTAGTGATGAACTGTTATCCGTGCATTCATATGTGTGAAATTGACCAAAAATGTGTTATTCACTGTAAAAATGCGCATGAGACGTACGCTGTACAGGACTCCAAGAATAAATATAATTGAAAGCCAAATGTTTATGTGATTAAAATTATAGCAACGTATATCAATAACTTAATTACATCGACAATATGGTCATATTATATGTATATAATAAAAGATTTAACACATATTCTTCGATAATGTATAGCTTAATATTTTTAATACATTCTTATATAGTATAAGTGAGCACTGAGGATGGTATATAGTAGTTTAAAGTTCCAGACACGTGACTGATAATAAATCCCATCCCATTAAACACACTGTTAGTATTCACATATATAATGTATATGTTACCTGTTACAGCATATGATGTGCGTGTCGTACTTACAAATATTTTTGAGAGAGTATTTCTCTGTAATTTACATTTCTAATCACAATGTTACTTTTATTTAATATACTAGATGACCCGTGCAACTTCGTCTGCACCAAATCGATTATTACCGGTGTCTATGTGATTGCAGTGACACCTACCGTTTCTAATTGTGAATCCAAACTATTTAAGGACTCACTAAAACATATACCTAGTTGAGAAACCAGTATGAGAGAAATATTTTTCAAAATGAGCTTAGAACCCGTTCGTAGCATCATCTAAGACACACATATAGCCTATAAATATCTTCTCAGTCTCC
Source organism: Antheraea mylitta (assembly GCA_014332785.1). Classification (NCBI taxonomy): domain Eukaryota; kingdom Metazoa; phylum Arthropoda; class Insecta; order Lepidoptera; family Saturniidae; genus Antheraea; species Antheraea mylitta. The sequence continues at coordinate 2,349,429 of JACEII010000062.1, read as the reverse complement.
TTGGATTGCTCCTGTTCCACTCACCTCCACGCCCGTTCAATGTTCGTATAAAGCCAGCGATAGTAATAACGTAATAATTATGTTGCCTTATTGTTTATATTTCACTTTAGCTTCAGACTAGCTTCATTAATTAACATATTGCCTAAACTAAACTTTATCAACATAAAATTTCCATTTTGATTTAGTTATTTGTTTAATAAGAATTTGTAAAGTATTCGTGAAACCTATATCCAAATTTAATTTTATCAAATTTATTTTACTTTTGACATATAAACCATATTATTGGGTGAGATATTAAACTTAGATATAAGGTGTAGCGGACATTTTCGTGAGAGTAATGAATATTTTTGTTTTAAGCTATATAACTGTAACCGCGACTTCGTTCACGTGAATTCGAATTGTTCATGTGTCAAAGGCATATACTTAAAATAAGTTATGATTACGTTTACAACGCTTCTGTGTAAACGATGTTATTAGTTAAGTTTCCTGGGGCGTATACAAAAATATTGGCGGAATTGCTCACTCGAGATAAAGCTACATATAGCTGACCGTGACTAAAGCAGCCGGTAGTGAGGTCCACGCCCGCGGTGCTCAATGTTTGCCCCTGTGCTTTATTAATTGTCATACTAAAGCAGACGCTGATAGGAAATTGCACACGCTTGAAGCGGAAAGGAAAATTGTTAGGTATGAGTGGAAGCCGAGGAATAAATACGGATTCCCCAGCCCCACTCCCTGTTAGAACTTGTGCCTCTATGACATTTTGTTGCAATGCTGTAACTCTAAGTCGGGTGCCATTGCATAACTTGGGTGGGCTCAAGTTTCAGAGCAGCATTATAGGCACACCGATCTTTAAATTTATAATGTGCGACGGAAGCCCAGGTGCAGACAATGAATTTAAAAATTCAACAGGGTAGGTGGTGGCCCCCTCTTGATCCATTGTCTTGTTAATTGATTTATACTGCACATTTTCACCCTCGACTTGAATTAACATACTACTATTAATGGCAGAAGCTCGATCGTTTCGTGTCGTTAGAATTGCTCTTTCGCAGAGCCAAGAACTTTCTCGAATCGTCACTCATTCTAAGTTACCGTAAACGGATTGAATAAGTTCGTCTTCAGAAGAAACCGTTTTGCACAAAGTGGTAGGCAGTCTAACTTTTTCTTTTTCTTTTGGAAACCTATCTTCACCAATTTCAAGTAATAAATTGGAAAACTCTTGTGCATTTGGATTACCCCCTCTTATTGCACGCATGTCGATAGTCAAATGTAAACGTATTATACTGGGCCAGAGACTTGAACGCTTGAGACTGGGGCTAACTTCGTCAGCTCTTGTACCTCGAGGTACTACAGGCAGCGTCTGTCGAAAATCTCCGCAAAAGAGCACCGTTACGCCACCCATCGGTTTGTTATTTTGCCGTATATCCTGTAAAGTCCTATTAACCGCTTCTCTTGCCTTGCGATGTGCCATTGTAAATTCGTCCCATACAATTAGACAACAATCTCTCAAAACGCGTGCTTTATCACTATTTCTAGATATATCACAAACTGGTGTCTCAGTGATGTGTAATTGTATGGGTATTTTAAAAGTAGCATGTGCAGTTCTGCCTCCAGGTAATAATGTGGCTGCTATACCTGACGATGCGACAGCTAGTGCAATTTTGTTTTGGCTTCGTATTTGAGCCAGTATCACGTTAGTTAGAAAGGTTTTTCCAGTGCCACCGGGAGCATCCAAGAAAAATATTTGCCCTAAGTTGTTCATCGTCCTTTCAGATAATCGATGTAAGATACACCGCTGTTCGTCTGTCAAGTTAGACACACAATCTTGTAGCGTTTGTATAATTTCCACTGAGTTATGGCTTGTTTGTAAGTTATACTCTCTGTTGTCACGTTGCGCTCCGTTTGCGTTTGGTGCGGGTTCGGGCAAACCATAGCTTGCAAGAGGATTTCCACCGATCGATAGGACTGTGTCCTCAATAGCACGCAAACAGATGTTTAGATACAAATCGCATCGCTGTTCATCTCTCGAAAAATCCTCTGCCAAAGCTTCTCGGTATTTTTGCCAAAGTAGTGGAGCATTGGACAAACCACAGAACACCAACATTACTGAAAATAAATGGCGTAAACGACATGGACTATCACTTATGCAAGCCACGGCAAGTGCATCGTCCCAATGTTGGTCATCATCCAGCAAGTGTAGCGCTTGGCAAGCGGCTTGAAAAGTGGGATGTTCCACATTATCGACTTTCCGTAGTGAACGAAACGAAGTGGGGCCACGTACCGTATGTAAAAGTAAGCGCAAGTAATAACATTCAGAGTTATTAGGATGCACTGTGTAAACTCTCCCCATAATATGCTCTTTGAAAATCCCTGAAACGCCTTCTACTGCAATGCCTCTTCTCCGGCGATTAAAAATACCTCGCTGTTTGTCATATATATAGTACGCAGGTACTTCTTCATAAGTTAACATCTGAGCAAAGTTATCCGTTTCACATAACCGAAAAAAAGCCAGTAAAGTTGTTTGTCTAGGGCTTTCTAATCGCTCGCTAACATTTTCTGGGTCAAAATATACCCTTTGTCCGCCCTCTAAGTGAACGTCAAGATGCATGACTGGAGGGTACCTTTCATGTATCGGAAAACTAAATGTGCGCCAAACTGCTTCTGATGAGCTTATATATCGCCCAGTTTGAAATTGTGGCACTTCATCTCGGTCTCTGTTCCTTAATGTAAATGTAGCTTGGTCGCTACCTTTATTAACATATTTGCATATATACTTTATAGAATTGACGCTATTGCATACTTCTACATTTATGTGAGCTCGAAAAGTTTTTGACAATACTGGAGAATAAGGTACCACCCACCTATTATCTACAATGACCTGGTTACCGCGTAATCTTATTTCAGCACTAAATCCACCTTGCTGCGGTAACCTACGGCGATACAATGGATATCCGTCTTCGCCTGTTACCGTTTCATTAACTTGCGCTCGTGGATATCTCTTTGTACAGTGTCCATCACGCATGCAAGGTGAATTAGTATTGAGTGCACCGCAAGGACCGTGTACCATATGTGTCTTAACGATGTCAAACAATATTGGATCCCCGTTAGAATCTGGGAGCTCCGCACTTATTATGTTATCGACATCATTAGGACGTATCTTTTCTTGTAGCCACAGTAAGATGTGTGCGTGAGGTAATCCTCTCTTCTGCCATTCAACACTATACATATGACAGAGTGACATGCCGAATATATTTTCCTTAGTAAGTAGATCCATCATTCGTTTCAGTTTTATATGAAATACTCTAGCTATTATATCACGTCTATCATACGAAGCTTGTCCTTGAAAAAATTCTTCAGTGATTTCTGTCCATTTTGGATTGGTAGTAAATGTAATGAACAGATCTGGTCGCCCATACTTTCTTACATATACGAAAGCATCTTGGGTACGCTCGTGCATATAACGTGGTCCACCCGTGAATGTCGATGGCAGAATGACCAATCGACCCAAATCGTCAACGTTATTGTCTTGCTGCATAGCATCTCGCAGATCGACATAGCTTTCTACGCGTAATCTTCTTTGATTTGTACGAATGAATACTAAACGCTCTGTTTCAATTTTAGCGTACATATCAACCACGAACTGGCTAAATAATCCACGAAAACATTGTAAAAAGGGAAAATTATCGCGCCTTATTTGAAGCAGGTATGAGTAAAACTGCAACGCTGAAACTTTTTTGTTATAATTAGGTACTCCAGTTGTAGGGTCGATATGATGGAGACCAAAATTATAACCATCCTCGCCACGGCAATATATAAGGGGATATTGAAGAGCATCGTAAGCTCGATGTGTTTCGCTTATTGTTGCAAACGGTCGTCACGGGTTCTTAATACTATATCACGCCTATCACACTGCTGATCAACCAGGACAACAGCAACTTCATTCGCGGTTGGAGCGTTGTAACGACCACGATGCTCTGCAGCGGGTTGTCTGTCAGCATTAATTACAAATTTGAAATCGTTATTATGACCCAGCGGAATAGACTGCAGGGCAGCTTTAAAATTATTAACGTATGGGTTTACTTCATGCAACATGTTTTGCAATTCAGCTATTACGCGAGCGTTAAGATTTTGAAAATTCCGATTTCTAATAGCGGCTTGTTCACAATAATCGGAGACAAAATATATTTGTAGAAATTTCGGTTCTATTTCAGGTAATAAAGATCCGATCAAATGGTAGACTCGACCCTGAACTTTAAAAGTGGGCATGAATGATCCTTCTACAATTTGATTTGCACCAAAATAAGTCATCTGGAAAGCACCATTGTAAGAACGGATACATTCCAAAAAATGCTTGGAATGGGGATGTTCTCCGTTTAAAAGCGATTTTAAAGGCTCTGGAGGTTGTTGGAAAATATCTAAACGAACTTTGCCACCTGAGCAGCATAGTCCAGTCGTCTCTTTTCTCCATTTTAAGGCTTGACAATTAGCACAGACTTGGTCCATACGGCCGATAGCGGCAAACTCGGCATAATTAATATTGGGACAGTAAGAAAACCCACTCTTGTTTTTATTCATCCAAGGTAGCTCTTCAAAGACGTAGTTCTCATGAGTTTCGGATGAATCGTTAGAAGAGATTAATATTCGACCTAAATATTGTCGAAGTCGATCTTCGTTCAAGCGAGAGTCACGCTGTTCTAGTGTCTCCGTCTGTCTGATTTCAGAAATCCTCTCTCTCTCAGAAAAATGAAGAAAAGCGCGATCTTCACGTGTACGGTCATAATAGGCTCTAGCTGACTCCAAACGCACTTCACGCTGCGTAAAGGTCTCTAACTCGCGAGACATGGCATGGCGTTCATTGTCGGCAGTCAAGCGCGTTTCACGCTGCGTGAAGGTCTCTGAATTGCGAGACGTGGCATGGCGCTCACTATCAGCATTCAAGCGCGTTTCACGCTGCGTGAATGTCTCAGATTCGCGAGACATAGCATTCCGCTGGCTATCGGTACTTAAACGCGCTTGACGTTGTGTTAAACTTTCTGATGCGAGAGATTTGACGTTGACGGTCAGCAGTTAAGCGTATCTCACGTTGCATGAAAGTTTCTGATGAACGTGAATAAGTATGACGCTCACGATCCACATTCAAACGGAGCTCACGCTGTAAAGATGTTTTTGATGCGAGAGACTCGTAATAGTAATGTCGTCCGGATGCTAGCCTTGTTTGTCTTTCATCATTTGTTTCTTGTGAACGTACGTGCTTTGATCTTTTAGGGCTTCTTGAGTATTTGGAAAGATTTGACCTCTTTCTAGAAGGTATTTCAAAAATCAAAATCAATAATCTTAAATATTTAACAGAAAACCACCTATTCAGACTATTAACTATTTAAATACTAAAATTAGTACGTTTAGTTGGGTAATCGTGACCCTAACAACAATTATTATCAATTGACGACACAACAACAGATATTTTTTTTTACTTATTTTCGCCTATATTGCAATGTGAATATTGTGTAGACTTATGTTTTTGAAAAAAATCTTGACACCTTGATTCAGGATTTACGTTTTCTTTAGTAACACCATCTCTGGTTACATTTTTGAAACTAAACATCAGTTGTAAACTTGGAAATTATACGTCAGAAAAATTAAATATGATAATGAGAAAATGAATGTCAGAAATGTACATTTGAAAGTTCTAAATTATACAATTCACAAATATAAAATAGATTTTGAGTAGATTAAATATAAGGGAATATTATTATAAAATAAAAATGTAACAACGTATTTATGACAGTTTAATTTTTTTTTTCAACTTTGTCGACGTAGTATTTATTGAAGTAATCTTTCTTTAATATCGTTATGGTTTGAAAATCGATGAAATGAATAAATATGCTTTGTATTATGCCAACGCGACGGGGATGTTGATTCGAATTTCACTGGTTGTCCTTTTTATCTTTTTTAAAGAAGCATAGGGTGATGAAATATAGCTTAAACTTTTATCTTATCTTACTGCTATATATAGCACAAAGTTACCAAAATTCATCAAGAACTTAATTGAATACAAATTTTTGTATATCACCTTTCATCTTTGTGATAAAAATAAACATAACCATAAAAAAACTCGCACATATAATGTTAACAAAATATTTCAATTTAGTTATTTTAAATGATTTATGGACCCTTTTATCTATACATAATTGCTGAGCCCATTCTTATTACCTAATAATTAAATTCATTAATTATACTAATATTATTTGTTATTTATGGAGAAAAAGTAATAAATTATACGTTGTTCATAGTTTAATATGTCTTAGATATTATTTATACAATAAAATACATATATGACCCGCGCAAATTCATCTGCACCAAATCGATTATTACCGGTTTCAATTGTATTTATAAACACGATATTTTTTTATAAACACAATTGCAGCGGCATCTACCGCTTCCAATTGTGAATCCAAACTATCCAAGAACTCAAATTTATAAGTTGCTATTTCAAAATAATTATATAATAAACCTAAAACGTATTACATATTAGGTACAGTTTCGTTTAACAACTTTGTCGACGTCTCCTATGAAGTTGATATAGTTGTAATTTTCGAACAAAAATTTTATGTATCCGTAATATCGATAACAAAGTTCACCTCGATTATAATTATCAAAAAATATGTAGTGTAATATGTAGTTTTGACCTAGTTACAGTTTTATTATAGTTATAAGACACTACTTTGAATCCATTTCATTTTACGGAACTGGAATAAAAATAATGCGTTGTTCTATAAAAAATAAACGACATTTAAAGTTTATTATTCCACTATTTATCGCTTTTAGCATAAATCTAAATTTTATAATGATAACCACAATAACCGTTTTCTGTCAAATTTCAACATTTGCCACGAAGCTATTATTATGTTAAATCGCCACCTAAAAAAATACTTGAGTACCTGGTCGCTATTTTAACGACCAATAGCTGTATAAAAAGAAATAGGTACTATATTTAAATACTATAGTTGTCTCACATAGTAATAAATAATAGAATAGAAGATATTCTTGACAATCGTTGTAGTTTGAAAATGAATTAATGAAAATAAAATGCTTCATAATAAAAAACAAACACATACGTTAATAGAATTTATACTCCTAAATAATTCAGCTGATATATCATTTCGCTGAGGAACATCAGTTCGTCTTGGCGCAGTCGGCTTGTATGTCGACTTATACGTATCGACGGGGACGTTGGTTCGAATCTCACCATTCAATTTTTTTTTTAATGCATAGCGTGATGAAATGTAGCTTAAACTTTTACTAATCTTACTGCTTTATATAACACAAAGAAAAGTTACCAAATTCCGTCAAGAAATACATGAACTACATTTTTTTAAATTTCGGCCGTTATCCTGGAAAACCCCTTGCGTTTTATGGGACAAAGAGTATCCTGGATGTAGTCTTCTAATATTAGTTATCACTGTGTCAAATTTCGTTAAAATTGGTTAAGTACTTTCAGAGTAATACGGGTTTAGATTCTAGACTTTAATCCTTTATCCTGGAGAACCCTTTGCGTTTTATGAGACAAAAAGTATATTTGATGTAATCTCGTAATATTAGTTATCACTATGTCAAGTTTCGTCGAGATTGGTTCAGTACTTTCAGAGTGATGCGTGTGCATAGGGACAGACAGACAGACAGACAAAAATTGTAAAAAGATTATTTTTGGCTTCTATATCGATAACATAGTCTACCCTGATTAAAATTTTCAAAAAATATTTAATGTACAGATTTCGCCTTGTTACAGTTTTATTATAGTATAGATTAAAGAAACGCGTGCGAATCCGTGGGTAACAGCTAGTTGTATATATATGTTTGTTATTTGTTTTATATGAGGAAGTAACATTATCTTTTGACATTTTCTACAAGTACACAGTCATGAATAAATAAAAATACGTATTTCTCAGGTAGTTTGAACACGTGTTTACAATAAACTGTATCTTAAAATTAACTGATAGGACAGATTTGACACGTTCTTTCAATGTTTAGTTGTTCGCATACGGCTTCATTCCAAAGAGGATGCTGTATATACACGCATAAAAATCAATTATAAATAATAATTTAAAGTCTAATGTAAAACGAATATAAAGATCCTGTTGTTCAGTATTTAAGAAATACGTCAGTTGTAGATTCCTACAATTCATTACAAGATGGCGCTGCACCACACCAACTTAGACATTGATTATTGACACAATACGAGTATCTATTTTATTAAAACTCGACATTTTTTTTTGATATGATAAACACGCGCAAAGCCGCGGGCATAGCTAACACTTTGTATATGCATATTTTAATCTAACTCTATGTATATATGTCTATATTTAAAACTATATTTGAATATAAATCAGTGCCAAGATAAAAAAAAAAACAAACCTCTACCTAATTTTACTATAACAGGCATGTTATTTATTACCTATATATTTAAATTTTATATGGATTACTAATTAATGAATATCTAACCACGACTGCAGCTTTGAATATATATAGACTTTTTCATGAATATATGATTACAATGTATATAAATATCTTATTTCTATGGTGATAGAATGAAACATCTATAGGCGGAGGGTAAACCTGATTGTTAGCGTGGCGACGCTAAACACGAACATTGCACTATTAAAGAAATACTCAAAAACATTTATAACCCTATCTTGTAGGGCACTTGTTCTACTAGTGTAACGTGACACGCGCCGACGACCTAGCGCCCTTTGATAAATGTCGCCAAACACACCGCGCCAGCGCCTAAATGAATTTTTGTATTTTGTATTTAATAAAAATAAATATTAATAAACGATCATTATTTTATGGAACTAAGTTTTAATTTTTTTAGCTTTATCTTTTCATTATGCCATAACTGATTCCTGTCGTAATCTTTTCTTTTATGTATATAACTTATACAAAACAATTTTGATGTTTCACATCTGCCAGGCGTCCCGTGACGGCCCAATTATTTTGTTCACTTGAGGACCAGTCCTTCTTTGGGTTATATCCTGTTCAAATCATGCAAGCCAGCAGTCAAACGCTAAAACCTATAAATAAAAAAAACCAATTGCCTTCAAAAATAAAGGAAATTATTAAAATATTTAAAAGAAAAATATAAGCAGTTGAGATAAATACTACTTTTTATTTTGGAAAAATATCTAACTTATAGACCGTTTGAATGAATTATTAACACCTAATATGCAAATTATTTATGCATATATTGTACTATGTATACAGCGAGCATTCGATACTTTATTTCTATGATATACGCAGAGTAACATGAACGTGTTTCTAATTCAGACGAGGAGTACAGCCATTTTCCGCGGCTGTTCCACCTGGATGATTATGAGGGATGTCTCACGCATTCAGACGGGTTGTACTGTCTCGGAACCTTCCACATCTCACCAGCTACCCGGCCGCACCCGATCTATGACCTGATGAAGGTAAATATAATTATAACGTATCCATTACTTAAGGAATCCATAATTTCTTAACAAATATGGAAGTCATGATTATTTAAATACCATTTAATGTAGAAGGAAATAAATTTTAGCTTCAAGCCGTGCCCGCATACAAGTCAGAATGAACGTACAGTCAGCGAGATGAGAACTGACCGTTGCGTGAAATTCATAAGAGTCGTTAGTAAGTAAAACACTGGAATTTCTTAGCGGACAGTTTCTCATACCTCCAAATGAATCTGTCACGTATAGGTTGAAGTGCTATAGATTTGACTTCAAGAGAATGACAACATTTGATAGCTTGTAAGAAACATAAAATAGGTAGTCCGGTGAAGCTGTTAAGACCTTGCTAGGTCAATAGCGTAGTCAGATCGAAAAAAAAAAATAGAAATTTAAAATCGTTTAAGCATTCCACAATGCGGAATGTTATACAGTGGTTATCGTGATATAATAAAAAAAAATGTCGAGTTATTAAAACAAGTTGCAACCATAATAATTGATTGATATTCTCGGAAAGCGTTTGTGATTATTTTGAAGGTATTCAAGAATCCTTCATTATTTTTTTTACTTCCATATTATAGTTTGATATAGTGTATCATATTCAGATTCTAAATTTAATATGTGTGGTTTTTTTATCTATCCATTTCCTTTTTTTATTTCTTTCGCTTTGCCAGTTTTTGTTTTTATTTAAGTACTTCTAATTGGCTTATGTTCTTAGCAATTGTGACTTGTTAACTATCTCTCTCATTGTATAGGTTTTGTAACTAAATCCTAATAGGTTTTACGTCAACTCAGATACTACATAAAACTCCTACGAGACTTTTAACTGTAAAGTATGTAAGCCGATGAAGTCGTAATAACAAGAATTATTATTATTTATGAAAATTTTGCTTTTATAGAAGAATGTTTCCAGTGGCCAATACACCAAAGATTTACTGTAATAAAATTATATATTAGAATTGTTGCACCTTATAATGGGCAACGACTGCATTTTTCGAACAAGTCGTACGCAAACACCAAATTATTTTTAAGACCGCTACAAATGTTGACAAAATATCTTTGGCGAAGGTTAAATGAAATTTATTTTCGAAATCCGTGTTATTTACCTACAAAATAAGTTATTTCCTGTCTATACAAGAATATTTACCGCGCTATTATGTCTTTTTGTTTTCGAAATGAAAACTTCTTTAGGTGCATTGAACGGTATTTTTTTTTTGTAAGATATAAATTTATAATTTCGCGTGATGACATGCCAGTAAGCGTGACCAACCGTATTGCGCCTGCGCGACTTGCATCAGACTAGCGATGCGTAGTATAGCGGCCAGTGTTGTAGGTGGTAGAGCCCCGCTGAAGCTATTTTTGGTTTCAGCATGAATGGGTCGGCTCCTCCGGGGTAGTACCACCCCTCTCACAGATAACCGACGTGAAATAACAGTGCTTGCATTGTTGTGTTTCGTTCGGTCAGTGAGAGAGCCGGAGGCCCACGTCCCTTCCTCTATCCTGCTTTCCCTTTCCTTCCTCTCCCCATTCTCCCATATACAGGCTGGCAACGCACTTGCGACGTTCCTGATGTCGTTAGTGTCTATGGACGGTGGTGATCACTTAACATCACGTGACCCACCAGTTCGTTTGCCTCCTTTGATATTATAAAAAAAAAAGTGTACATGTAATATTCTGCTTTGAGATTATCCAGCCCATCATATGTTGGATGAATAATTAAAGCCTTCAATCTATCAGATTGCTATACAATAACTACAATATATTGCAATACTATCAGAGTGCTCAATAAACGTGAAAGAGATCCTGATTATAATAATTTCGATTTACAAATTATGACATTTAAATAATTTAAAAAATAAAAAGAGAACACAGTTTAAATTCCATTGTTTTAAGTTTTCACTTCTGTCGGCAGTTTTTATGAGTGACTCGACTTGTTTTTAATATTTATTTTGTTTAATGTTCAAGTTTTATAACATAATAGATGACCCGATGTACTTCGTATCACCCAACTCAACGACATGAAAACACTCCCTTGGCTAAAATGGTTGAAAATTTTGATCGGTAATACAACACAAAATGTCTCAAAAAATGATGTCAAATGTCTTTGAAAAGATAATGTAGTCTAGTACATTCATCAAAAAAGTCTAAGCAACATGTACTAATTTAAATTTTAGGATGGTTCTTCACATTATAACGTTGTATTTTATTTTTAAAATAATATCTTTAGGGTTCTATGATGTAAAAATAACAGCTGTTGTCTTTATAAGTTCTTTTAATAACAGAAATGAACAATATTAGAATATACTGTAGAAACTAAGATACATAAGAAACTAAACTTTTTTCTTACAAAATGAAATTTCTAAAGAAAATGTATTTATTGTGAAAGAATAGAATAATTTAATACAAAGTATTGTCTTCTCTGCTACTCAGAACTTGTCGGCAACGATTATTCATTGAATTAATGAGAGTGTTTATGTCATCTTGCGGTATGCGCTCCCAATGGAATTGTAGCAAATCCTTCAGCAGTTGGGTTGTTGTCGCTCCGTCCAAGTCCTTCAAAACACGTCTCTGGAGCATGTCCCATGCGTGCTCAATTAGGTTGAGATCTGGGGATTGCGCAGGCCAGGGCAATACCCGAATGTTCTCCGTTGCAAAGTATTCACTGGTTCGCCGAGCTGTATGTGAACGCGCATTGTCATGCATTAACCTAAAATCGTAGCCAAAGGTTTGTGCAAATGGGTAGACATAAGGTCTGAGAATATCCTCAATGTAATTTTCAGCATTCATGTTTCCATTTACAAAAACGGGCTCAGTTCGCCTGTTCTTCATAATACCCGCCCTTAACATAACTGTTGAGCCGCTGCATGGATGAACTTCCTGAACGCACCTGAGCCTTTCACTATTTCCGGGCCGACGATACACTCGCACCCTTCTTGTATCAGGCTTAAACCCGAATCGCGACTCATCGGAAAACATAATTTTATCCCATTGTTCCTGGGTCCATGTTATGCGTTCTCTACATCATTCATATCGACGAGCGCGATTCCCGTGACGTATCGGTGAGCACCTGATTGGACGTCGAGCTCGTAGGCCGTACTCATGCAGTCGATTTCGCACAGTTTGAGGACTTACATCAACACCACTTGAAATTTGTAGCCTCAAACTTATCTCTCGAGCGGTTAACATCGGCTGGCGTCTTGCAGTCAGTTGTATGTGTACCGGTCTTGCCGAGTGGTTGTACTCCTTTTACGGCCTGGATGCTGTTCAGCGGGTTCTCCTGTATTATTGTAGCGCTGCCAAAGACGACAAATAACACTTCTATGAATGCCAAAATGTCGAGATACCTGAGATTGATTACTTCCCGCTTGTAACATCCCTACAGCTCTTTACATCTCATCTGCCATCAAATGACGTCGCTTCATGACGTAAAGAATATCTAACAATTCAATTTTGTCGTTAACTTTATTTAAATGGTTGGTAAAATTATAAAATCAAGACTAAACGTAGCAATTAAAACGCACTTAAATTCATACAAATTCGCAGTCATTTGAATTTTATGAAGAAACAAAACATAATCAAATTTTTTTTTACAACCAGCCAGTATGTCATCAATAACAAAAAAGTTTACTTACCTACGCACTTTGTTTGAGTAAATACTTAGAAATAAATTAATATAAATGGTAAAATTTGTAATATCACGCATGTTGCTTAGACTTTTTTGATGTGTGTAGTTATTTGAAATTAACGAATTTTAGGTGGTAGAACCACGTTAAAGCTATTACTGCTTTCAACATGAATGGATCGGCTTACACGGGGTGGTACCATTCTCTCACAAAAAACCGACGTGAAGTAGCAGTGCTTGCATTGTTGCGTTTCGTTCGGTCAGTGAAAGCGCCGGAAGACTATCTCCCCTCCCCCTCCTCGACTCTCAAATTCACTATTCCCCTTCTCCCAAACACAGTCTGGCAACGCACTTGCGACTCCCCTGGTATTGCTAGTGTCTATGGACGGTGGTGATCACTTAACATCAGGTTACCTATCTGTTTGTTTGCCTCCTATGATATAAAAAAAGCAAAATAGTTTTAAGATTATTAAAAAACTATGCATAGCTAATCTTGCAAAAAGTAGATCGAGGGGCAGGACAACCAAAGTACATCTCCCAGTTACTATCTGTTACGTTGTTCTAAATGTAAAGCAATAACTGCAGATTGGTTCAATTTATGTGTAAAAGGTGATCATTGCTTAAGTCGAGAAAAGCATATATATAGTGCTAAGACTACAGAAAAATTATTTCAAGCACAAATTTACATCAAACCAAAAATTTGACACTGGAGGACAAAATGGAGAATTTCCAGATTCAAATATAACCCCCCAAGAGCTAAACGAAGTAGATATGAATGAAGGAAGCCAATAGCAAAATATGACCACTGCTCTGGTACACCCAGATTTATCAGAGCCACCGGGCCATGCTTTACAATATTGACAAATGATTGTCATTTCCACAATTGTCAGTGATTCGTCAGCACAATAATCTACTTCCAGATTGTATTGGAATACTACTCGTTCCAGGTTGAAAGGAGCCCTTCTGAGGCGTCGCTCGATTTCATTGCGTCGTCCTCCCTGTTGTTGTGTTTGGTGTGCCCTAATTCATTCCATTCTAAGCCTGTCTACTTCATTGTTATTCACTTTAGAACGCAATTCTGCCATACCAATATGTATGTTGTCATTATTTGTCTCCCGTTGGTCATTAGTGCAGTTTGCACGTGAGGTAGCTCGTCGCACATTTGATTGGCATCGACAACCTATGTCAGCTCGTATTTTTTTTGGCATTTCCAAACAATAACAGTAATTAATTTATCACGCACTCACAGTACTGACGAAAGAAAATTTTAATAACGGTATAATGGTGACAGAATGATATATAACTTTATAACCTTTCGTCTGATATTCGACAGAAAACAGAAATATAAACATTCGGCAACCAACTTACATCATCAGAATTTAATCTTTATACGCGTACCACAAAATATATATTGTGTGTATGAAATGATACAATACAGACTTTTTTTATTTGTCTTCCAAACGATGACAATCATCAAAATATGTCAATACAATGACAAAAATTTCCAAACGAACCAACAATGACAACCATCAAAATATTAAAATTTAAATACGAAGAGATGAATGTCAAAAGTTTGACAGGAAAGTAGTAAAACAATTTGTATGGGAAATTGAAATTGTTACTTTTACTATCTTTCTCGCAATTTTTCCATACTTTCTCACCATTTAAACCTTCTCTTAGCTACGACAAACATTTCAAAACCAAAATCAGCTAAATCGTCCCAGCCGTTCTCGAGTTTTAGCGAGACTAACGAACAGCAATTGATTTTTATATATATAAGATTAGTTGAGTCAATGTTTGCACACTCTTTTGTTATTATTTCTTATGATTATTATTTGCCAAATATTTCAGTTATAGAAAAATGCATGTTGTGTAAATATTATTGATTAAGAATTACTTACACACATCTATATGTTAATACGTGAAGCAAAAAAATTGTACCCCTTTTTAACCTATTTCTCCTCAATGGGTGAACTTGAAATTTGGCATAGTTAAAGTTTATATGGCGGAGAACTGCAGTTAGCTGTTTATTTTATATAAAATGCATTAGAAGTACATTAAATTAATAAAATATGCACTACTCACACTACTACTCGAATTTTACACAACATATACCTACACACATGTAAATAAAAAAGACATTTTGACAGCCGTCAATAGATACGAATTTCAAAAAAGGTTATGAAGGAAGGAAGTTGCTATGCTAGACTATATGTAAAAAAAAAATAGCCAAATAATACTTTGTATAATCAAAATAAGGGTTTTGTTCATAAAAATAATCCATGACTTAGACCTCCGCGGTTACAATGTTGGAATTCAACCTAATGTATCAACAAAAAAGAATTTATTTTCAAAAACTAATGGTAGTATTAAAAACGTCTTTGTCTTGGATTTACCCTTTGATTGTATTGTGCATCAATTACTTTTCCAAACGATGATACTGGGCATATCACTATTTCTCATAATGAACAGACTACATTTAATTCTTTTTTTTTTCATTGTAGCACGGCAAAATGACTGCACTATGCCTGTTGGTAAACACAGTGCAATCCAAAAATAATAGCGACCACCGATTGACACACTATCCATCGCCGGTCGCCACTGTCATGCCGGCCTGTAATAAGCTGGATATGCACAGGCTGATCCCGAAACGCGACCCGTAGAAGCGAATCACTATTACGGGCTTTTTCGCCATATACATGGTGGTTGCGACCCAGTCGGGCTGTAAAACCCTACCACCCTGCTTGCGCCATTGCCTCGTTCGTTATTCAGCAGGGTGCACCACGTGCAGGTGAGGTTGGCTTGGGTGTCTCAAGTCTTATGATGTTATTTGACACCCCTTACACCCCATAATTCAATATCACCTAGAAATACCACCCCATGGTGTCGTGTAAAATTAATTGAAAATTGTGTCATTGGTTGCGATAAATGTCTTTATTTTGGTAAAGTTATGTTTGGTTAAAATTTGAGCTTTATCACGTGGTTTTTGTTTCAAATTTATAAGTAATTTTCATTTTCATTTACACATAGACTTTTTTAATGATTATATAATAAAGATCATGGCAAATGACAAATAACTGAGTAGCCATGATGAAAACCTTTGATTATAGAAGTATATATACCCTTTGACAAAAGATCCTTAATAAAGTTCAAACTTTAAAAAATCAATTAACTAAGGTCGAATGTCCAGCACTGGGCGCTCACTAGTTTACTTAATTAGTTTACCTAACATTCTATAATTAAATAAATAAAGTGTAAACGATAACAATCCACCATGACAAATTATTTATTTAAAAAAAATTACATTAGTTATTAACTTAACCACCTGTAAAAAAATAATATTATACAAAGGGAGTCGCTGATAAAGTCAATTTACAACAAAATCCTTGTTTATTATCATAACAGTTTGCTTGTAGGCTTAATTTAGTTTGATGCGATTTAGGGTTGACGTTATGGCCATGACTTGACAAACCGGTTCATTACCAGTTCTATTTATAACCGTATTGTGTGGCATTTGATGAAAAATAGCTCGCAGTGGAAAGTTTTTAAACAGTTTTGTTTGTGTAGCAACCTTATTTATATGGAATATCCCATTAATGATCAGGTTCTTCCAAAATTGTTGTTTAACCAGAAATCTTAATTAAAACAATGATCTTTGAGAGAGTTGAGAAGCAAAAAGGAATAAATTAAACGAGATGTTTATTCATAACTTAACATATATTTTTTATTCTATCGTATAATTTAATGATATAAATCGTTCAAGAAATGGTTTATTTAATATTTTACCTATGTGTGATTATACGTTTTTATATACGCACGTACAATAGGCCTCTTATATTTTTAATATTTTCGGTAATGTAATATTTTAAAATTTTTGTTAATAATGTATATTTTCAATGGAATTTAATTATAACATAATTATATTTTTTTACGGTTTTGCATTTAATGATACTGATTTTAGGATTTTTTCGATTATAAAAAAAAAACGTTTTACATACACAACGATTAAGAATTCAAAAACATAAAGGCACGATCAGCAACTAACTTCATGACCTCTACTTCTAAAAATCCCTCCCTCTGTGTACTTAAGCTTAAAAGAGACATTATTAAATATTCTCGAGGGGTGATTTTACACCGATTTTAAATAATAATTTGCAGAAATATTCAAAAGACGTCCGACATTTCAACCACACGCAACTCCACCGAGGTTACTGCGTCAACGAGCGCTGTGCTGCGCTCGCCACAGAGCGTAATACTTCTCTGCGCTTCGAGCGCTGCGCTTCGCAATGGGGGAGAAAGCGAGGATTCAAATTATCACTAACAAAACTGCAGTATTGCCGTACTCACGTTCAAGAGTATGCCAGGACCAACAATTCAGAACCTTTGGAACAAGGTCATCGAATACTGCTGGCTATTGTTACATTCCTTATTGGGCTTAGTCTTCTAGGTACGGCGTACGATGTCACATTGGGAGACGATAGCAAAAGTAAGTACGGGAATGCATATTAAACTCAATTTACGTATATTCTGTTGTATCCACTGGATCGAGATTATTATAAGTTACACCCACAAAAGCCATATGTCGATTCTTCGCGCGCCAGTATCAATACGTATAATTGCAGTGTCCAAACTTGGTAGTAAATAACCTATACTCCAATAGACCGCTACCACCAGATACATGGTGCTAGAGCAGTCACTACTCTTTTAATTTGTCGTGTCCTAAGTATGAACCAGGTATATGTAGCAGCCCAGACGATTACAAGTTGGTATAATAACGTCGTCTGACGATGAATTGTAGATTTCTCAGTGGTCACCGTTATTTTGGTTTATACTGTGCTTATCGTCAACCAGAGTGCAGTCCAGCTCAGATAAAAATATTTGTGTGATCGTATTAGATCCAATAAACACTAAAATTTAAAATTAGAAACCTTTCCTCTGTAATATAGAACATACTTTTGGTATCATTATAAGGATTTAGAGTGTGACGTGATATGTAGTCATTTTTAACCGACGAAAAAAACGGAGGAGTTTCTCAATTCGTCGCGTATATATATTTTTTTATGTATGATCACACATAACTTTTTACAGTATAGATTTTAAAAATTCTTTTTTTATTGGAAAGGGTATACTCCGAAGTTGGTTCCATATAAATTTGGGAAAAAATCAACCCTAAGGGTATGAAAATCGAGAATGATTGATTATTCACGCACTGATTATATCTATGACCGCGCATATCTTTAGATAGAATAGTCCGAATTAAATTTATATCCCTTAATTGGAAAGAGTATACCCAGAAGTTGGTCCCATACACATGTAGACATGAAAAAAGCAACCCCAAGGGTAGGAAAACAGGGCATGATTTATAATTCAGCTTTTGAGTTGTGTATTACAAATAAATTAAGCATGTATTAATTAGTAAGATCATAACCACAAAAAATATAAATTAAAAACTTTTTAACAAAAAATTAAACCGCCGAAAAAACTGAGTAGCAAAAAATAATAAACCTTTTACTTTATTCATATTAATAACTAAGTTCTTAAACTAATGTAAGTATACCTTGATGTCCGAATACGACTGCTTCCGTACCGAAGCGGCCGAATTCCTCAAGGGCGGTTCAATCCCGTCCATAATCACTGCTGCGCAAGATGTTCTGGATAAGAACACCTTCGCAGCTCTCTTGAAGGACCCTCAGTCCTCCGAGAGCACCCCCCCTGCCCCTTTCTCTTCTCGTTCTTCGGAAGAGGAATGCTCCGATATGGAGCAAGACCCCCCCGCCGGGAACGACGGCTTCACCGTCGTCTCCCGCAAGTCCACCCGCGCAAGAAGCGCGCTAACTCAACCTCCGACACCGAGGACCCTAAGCCCTCGAAGATCTCCAACGTCGATGACGCGAAAGTGCCAAAGACGCCGCCCACGCCCTCCGTACCGGCTCCCTCGGAAGCTGCGAGTCCCGCAGCTTCGAGAAAGAAGCCCCGTCCCCCTCCACCCGTCACAATTCAGGACAAGGCGTCCTGGGTTGACTTCGCTGAGCTCCTGAAGGAGGCAGAGATCCCATTGACCTCTGCCGTGAGTACCCGAATGGGTATTCAGGTAAAGGTCAACGCTTCACATATGCGCGCGAAGAAGAGCGCATGTTACACGTAGTAATACGCAGAGTCCCCGCCCAGATTCTCGTAGATGATATCTACGAAGACCTCCGGGAACAGAAGTTCTCAGTCAAAGAGGTCCATCGCATGCGATCTTGTCGCAGCAAAGCGCCCTATGACATGGTACTTGTCATTCTTGACCGTACCATAGAGGGTAAAAAAAATCTTTTCGCTCTCGACCCTCTGCGGCCTCTCCGGCGTCACCGTAGAGCCGCCCCGCAAAACGTCCGTACCCTCGCAGTGTCACAACTGCCAGGAGTACGGACACTCCGCACTTAATTGTCACCTGAAACCCAGGTGCGTTAAGTGCCTAGACGAACACTCCACTTCGAAGTGTTCGCGCACCAAAGACTCGCTCGATCCTCCGAGTTGCGTCTTGTGCCACGGCGTGGGTCATACCGCGAATTATCGCGGTTGTCCCCGCGACCCGCGCTCAGGACAGCCCCGATACGCGAGGCAGGTTTCGCCCTCCAGGGTGCCTGCGGCGTCTACCCGCCCCCGCCTCCCACCTCTCGACTCTCAAGAGGACTTTCCGAGCCTGCCGCGCGCGGCACGCGCACCGGAAGCGTCCGCACCTTCGCCTAACGCAATCCCCCTCCCCGCGCGGACCCCTCCGGTCCCGTGGACACCGCAGATCGCAGTGCGATTAGATCCCAGACTCCAGGCGGTGAAGCCTTCACAGGCCGACCCCGCAGTCTCTCTCTCCGGTATGGACTGGTCCGCCCAGCTTCTAGTTTTCCACGAAATCTCCGAGATCTCAGCATACGATGAGGTCGCGAACGACCCCAAACAGGGCCCCATTCGCGCGATCGCGAAATTTCCCGCCATCGCGGCTACGATCCAAAGGCTCGCGCGCGCTCCGTCTCGAAAAAATAATAATTTTTCAATATAAGATAGAGTAAACTCGCGTGTTTACGTCTATCTTCCCCTAAAATCGTCAAATAATATCACTTTTCTATTTTTAGATCCCTACGCCGGCGTCGTTCGTTTAAATTGTAAATTTGATCTCATTAAATTTTTCCTGTGGCCGGCCACATCGCGAATCTTTGTCTCGTGCGTCACAGGCATTGAGCTCTCGTTTTTAATGCCCACATATTGTTTGCTCGCGTAATCTTGGCAATATTTTTATCCGTGGCTACCCGGGTAGACGCAAAGATATTGTTTCGCGATACAGTACACACCTACATCGATCTTACACATACACAGTTAATCATACACGCACCTTACACATCTGGTGGAAGGGTTGTTTTTGTTAACTTTTTTCCCTTATCTAACTGAATCGAGTAGATTTAGTTTATCTTTTTTCGAATTACATGTTGTGTTGTTGAATCATGCAAATTTTTAATTGTATGATCCAAAAACGGATACATGTATTAGCTTAGCATAGTTTAGCTAGGATAGATCGGGTTTTTCTAGGTAACGGCCAAGCCGAGGTGTGCCGAGCAACCTTGAGCTAGTTACCAAAAATAAAATCGGCTGAGTGCCTTAAGCGCTCGCCTTAATAGTCCGGTGAAGCTGTAAAGACCAAAGAATTAAGGCCAATAGCGTAGTCAGTTCGAGAAAAAAAAAATGTAAGTATACCTAAGAAATGTTGAGTCGGTGCCAAACAATCAATGAACAAAGATCACTAGATTACTTAAATTCACACAAATAACCAAATCAAATTAAAAATGCAATGTGAAATCTCCAGCGGTGTAGTGTGTGCCAGTTCGGGTTGCTTCGTAAGCGTTCGGCATGCAAGGGGTGTGTCACGCTGCGCCGCCGCCGCGTATCACGCTTTACGTAATTCATTAATTTGATTGTTTGGCGCCGACTTAAAATTACTTGTGTATACTTACATTAGTTTAAGAACTTAGTTATCAAGATGAATAAAGTAAAAGGTTTATTATTTTTTGCTTTTTAGTTTTTTCGGTGGTTTAATTTTTTGTTAAAAAGTTTTTATAAAGTTAGTAAAGGTCTCGGGAAAAGGTAATGTATTTGAAGTTGTAGTGTACGCACAGTCACGTCGATGGCTTTGTGCTACTCTGAGAAGACTCGGGATAGGTCTTACGATTACTTTTGAAAAGATCTTATGGACAATAATTTAGCAATAGAGTAATGCACATACATAAGTATGTTTCGTCATGTAGGACTGACTAAAGAGATTCCACGAGTTTATAATAATGATGTCTATAATAATAACGATGGAATCGATCGAGCACTAGAAAATGTCGCATGTAACACTATACATGGCTATTTACTTAGTGATAAACAGGACGTACAGAGTCTGTGCGTCCCAATCGATAGCCCTAATAGTTCTTATAAGTCTTTTTGCGTTAAAAGATGAATGCCATCACCAAACACTCGACAAAGTTCACTGAATTTTAAGTCCAATCTTTTATTATATTAGGACGGAGGTAAAGAACTTCTAGGAATGTTATCTATGTTTCTAAAACCTACAGTAAAAGATCCAAGACAAGGTAATATAACTTTTAAATATAAATTTGCAGAGAGCCGTTACTTAGTCGTTTGGTCAATACGATCAAACTGGCGGAGGCTGACTGCCACTTACGCGGATGGGGATCCCCGATTGACAGCACTTAATCCCGTTCAAGGCATCAGGTACTCGTATCTTGATGAAGTCCTTTCTACTAGTTTAATAATTAACAATATTATACTAGCAAACTACAATGGAATTGCCTTTGGAGCAACACTTACGGTTTTTTTTTCGAAATGACCACGCTGTTGACCCAGCAAGGTCTTAACAGCTTCACCGGACTACGCAACACTTACGGATTTAATCACATTATAGGATGTATTTAAAAAAACCTTACCTACTTTATACAGATTGTCATGAAATTGCTTGCCAATATACCGGTTTAAGCTCTTTGTTGATTAACACGCCAATATACCGGTTTAAGCTCTTTGTTGATT
The DNA here is from genome assembly GCA_014332785.1 of Antheraea mylitta. Classification (NCBI taxonomy): domain Eukaryota; kingdom Metazoa; phylum Arthropoda; class Insecta; order Lepidoptera; family Saturniidae; genus Antheraea; species Antheraea mylitta. The sequence continues at coordinate 2,327,271 of JACEII010000062.1, read as the reverse complement.
AACACTTAGTTTTACAAATCTAATAGATTTTCTTCATACCGTCAATGAGTCGAAGCCCTGACGCTCTTTACGCCTACAATCTACAATATTTGTACAGTACTTAATACAATTTTTATAATTTAAACAAAAATATTTATATACGTATGGTGAATTGAGGAGATATCTTTATACCCCATCTCTTGTTCCATAAATAGGTGGAGAATCGTTGTTAAATTAGTTTATAATTTATTAAATAAAGATTAAATTGTTGATAAAAATTAATGAAAAATAGTTGATCTTATATCTATATATTCCAGAGTACTCCTCATGGGACTGACGATGGCAACCCATGCTGGATGTATACACGATATGCTGTATCTATATAATCCTCGATTTGTGGAAAAGGTAAGCTGTTAACAAACTTACTAAGATGTCGATTTAAATAGTTAAATCTTTGTTATATGAGTCGTACGTGGTCTGTGGTTGCTGATTGTTAATTTATTAATTCAAAAATACTCTACTCTTTGATCTTCGTCATCTATAGCATTGAAATCAAATTACACCCAAAATGACTGGCAAGGTGAATAAACCATTAGCGCGAATAACAATATCATATGTATTAATCTGTCTATGACTATAGTTATTAATTTACTAGTGAACCTTTAGTAAATATATGCTCAAACAATAATATCCTCACTTAACGGTCCAGTTACTTAGGTAGGTATTAACGATATTTATTGACTTAACTATATAATTGACAGTTCAAATTTATTATTACACATTCCGTAGCATCTTTTCTGAAACGACTTTATATTTTTCAAGTTTATCCATAATCTACATCTTTGGCCAATTAATTCGAGACATTTAATTTTCCCAAATAGTTTGAGCTTACTTGAACAATTTTGGTATTTTGAAGGTGAGATTGAGCGATATCATTGTTTTCTTCTCTAATCAAATATGTGTTTCTCAAACTAGGTTCGGTTAAATAACTATGGTTTACGAAATTATATAACAACAATTTAATGTCAGTTTTTATTTATAGATGAGTCACCACCCGATCATGACGTTGTTTTTCAACGGGACCCCTATCGTACAATTTTTCGTGGTCATCTCTAACTTTTTGCTCGCCTACAATATCCTAATAAACTCAAAAAAATATGACGTTGGCCTTAAATATCTACCATTTTGCTTGATTAAGAGATTTGCGAGGTAAGTTGTCATCTATAAGTGTGCTCTTATAATTTATTTCCTATTATGAATGCACTGAATTTTATCCAAAAACCTAGAGATGTGTACAAAATTTAGTAGTTAAATCCAATACTTAACGTTTTTTCTAGGTAACTAGGTAGACATGAGAAAAACCAAGATCAAGATTATGGTTTCATCAGAATGTTTTTCTTCAGCGAATTCTCTGGCAAATTGTAGGGATTCGAATTTATAACGACCGATGCAACGTATCATCATTGGTTCAACTTATTTTACCAACTTACAATAATTATTGTAAAAGGAAATAATAGTCGATTTGATAATATCCATGTAGCCAACTTGGAATGCAAATTAGCAAGAGTAGAAAATGTTGATATATTTAATGTTGTCTTTTCTGCAGACTCTATGTCCGCACCTTTTTCTGTTTTCATTTATTTAACCAGTTATTTACAAAAAAGTTGTAATTGTAACCAGATGTGTTTGTTTGTTTATTTGTTTAACTATTTTAGATCAAACTAAGATTATGGCGGCTTCATTTTCATCTTTATAGTCATTTTTAACCGACTTCAAAAAAAGGACTTTTTCAATTCTACTGTATTTTTTTTATGTTTGTTACCTTATAGCTTTGGACTGGGTGAATCGATTTTCATGATTATTTTTTATTTGAAAGCTGGTACTGCCTGTGTGGTTCCATTTCATCGATTTCCAATACATCTCTAGGTAGCGCACATATTCATATCGACGCGACGGGAGAAAGCGGAAATGTCGTAACTTATATTTTGGGCTAAGTGACTTTTTGCCATTACGATTAAATTTTTCATCCATACGACCTCGGCTTTTTGCCTAGTTTTAGCACTACAAATGAAAAGAAATATAAGTTTTGAAATAGTTTTTTGGCTCTGGTGTAAAGTTGGGCTTTTCAAATTACAACAATTTTGCTTCCTTCCGTCGATATGTTTTATTTAATTTGGTTAATTTTATAAACTATTTATTTTCCGCTATTTAGTGCCTTATGGGTTTGTGATTGATATTGAAGTCGGTTAATTATTTTTCTGACAGTTTACTTTACTAAATTATAAGTTACATCTATATAGTAGACGCAGGTGTTAATGTGTCTAGATACTGCCATTATAGAATGTGAAGCGCTATCGTAGATTATATTTAATGATTATAATGCTTACTTCCAGGATATATCCGGTTTACATTTTAGTAGTAGGGTACGCTGCGACGTGGTGGCCTCAAGCTCGTGGAGGTCCGCTGTGGCCCGCCACTGTAGAAGCGGAGAGTGCAATCTGTAGACGCAAGTTCTGGGCGCAGGCACTATTTATTAACAATATGGTAGAGCCGCAGAGCCATTGCCTCGTCCAAACCTGGTAAACAGTGATACTTTTCATGTCTCGATTTAATGATTTATTTCATAGCTCACATTGTGTGAAAGATCTATTGTAGATCTTAATAGAAATTTATCATTTGAAGTCCACGGACTATTCCGTGTTTCAATGGTGTGCGTCGACTAAATCTATCTATGTATGTAAAAATATATATTATGAAAAAATAAACTCGATCGAGTTTGTTGCCGGTACTTCTGTATGACTGGGTTGTTTGTCCGAACCGGCGCGGTGGTAGCTTTGACGTTCAAAAACGCTGTCTCAGGGCTTAAATTCGATAAAGTATTTTTGATTGTTTTAAATTTTGATAAGAAGTTTTCATAACCCATATGCAAAGTTTATAATTTTATAATCTATATACGTATGTACAAGAGAGTAAGTTGGTTTGTCTGTTGATAAAGTTCAATACCGTTCAACCGACCACCACGAAAGTTGGCGCACCTACATGTTTTTCAAGTGTTATCAATTTTCTTATAATTCGCTACTAGTTGTCACTAGATTATAGTTCATGGTTGTTATTTAATATTTTTTGGTATAAATCTCACAGGTTCATCGCAGTTGACATGCAGCTTTATGTTGTCAGCTCAATTCTAACTCTATCCATAATCCAGTTTCGCCTTCAAGCCCTGCGCATACTCGGTGCGCTGATCCTCGCCTCTTGTCTGCTGAATGCGGGTCTCGCTTACGCTTTTGATTGGCAGGCACACTTGTACTTCGTTAATCCTGAGTAAGTCAATTATAAGAAGAAAGAAAGAAAGAAATTGTTTATTGTTGAAACAATACAAAAACTTAAATTAAACAAACTAATTAGACAAAATATAGTGAAATACATGTTAAAAATTAAGAAAAAATAAAGCCCAACAATTGGCAAGCCCATTCAGCCATATGTGCAGTACAGCAGTAGTACCGCAGCGATGATTTTCGATGGGAGCCATTGTGATGATAAGCGGACGTTCAGTCGGTTATGATTAATAGATTAATATTAGAAAAAAAAATTAAAGACCAAATCTAATAAGTACCATAATAACAAGTAACACAGGCATACATAACATGCCACAGATATTCACGTTTAGATATAGGTATAGCTAGTTTAACTACAAATATCAAGACTAAGCTAATATAATTTTCGGTAGACAATCCTGGGTTTCCGGGTGTGGCCGAACGCGTACCTTAAATCCTGTTTTAATATAAAACCCAACTTCACCACCCCATCCACCACGAATGGTTGCCGGTCGTGGTGTATGCCTTAATCGAAAACCTGGAATAGTCGGAGCCAGTCCTTCCTCTCCCAATCGTAACCGCGTCTCATTGATTGCCATTATGTCTACAGAGTGATTACTCATGGCAGTTATGAACTCGCCGGTAGCAACAGATCCCGCGTTAAAAAGCCCAAACTTTATATACTTGCTATTAGTCATGTATAGAATTAGTACTTAACATAAGCAACGTATAGGTATATGACATATGAAGAACTACAATTATAAATAACTTATGAATTATAATATCAGTTAATAAATTGTCAGTTAATTGAAAGTTACAGTAGTTGAGAGTACGTAAACATTCGTAAATATCAATATCATGATACGAAGACTGTGCCAATAATGTGTTTTAAACCTATATACAATATGTAATGTTATTATTTCAAATCTCACCAATCCTTTTGACCACTTCCATGAACCGTACACAATCTACATATCCACTAAATTTCAATACAGTCGCATGCAGAATAATTTCGTTATTATTGTCAGTTACACTTTAATGCTAGTTGTGTTATATTTTCTTTTTATTGTTGCTCGTTGATATAAGTTATTATTTTGTTGTTATTATTATGTTGCCGGGATGTTATATATTTTTATAAATTAAGTAAATAAGTCTCTTATAAAAATTATTTTCATATAAAAGACGTTGCTTCTTCATAGATCAATATTCGTTTAACTATGAATGATATTATTTACAATAAAATATTGTAATCTATACTATAATAAAACTGTAACAAGGCGAAATCTGTACATTCAATATTTTTTGAAAATTTTAATCAGGGTAGACTATGTTATCGATATAGAAGCCAAAAATAATCTTTTTACAATTTTTGTCTGTCTGTCTGTCCCTATGCACACGCATCACTCTGAAAGTACTGAACCAATCTTGACGAAACTTGACATAGTGATACCTAATATAACGAGATTACATCAAATGTACTTTTTGTCCCATAAAACTCAAAGGGTTCTGCAGGATAAAGGATCAAAATCTAGAATCTAAACCCCTATTATTCTGAAAGTACTGAACCAATTCTAACGAAACTTAACACAGTGATAACTGATATTACAAGGCTACATCCAGGATAGTTTTTGTCCCATAACACGCAAGGGGTTCTCCAGGATAACGAAAAGTAAAAATTTGTAGTTAACGTAACTAGACTTTTTTGCGACACCTTAGTACAAGAGCCGACAACGTTAGAAGAACAAGAATTTTAGAGTATCTGATTATTTTATATATGAATATATATTTTGTTGTATCATAAGAGGCAAACGACAGGTGGGTCACGTGATGTTTGGTGACCACCACCGTCTATAGACACTAGCAACACCAGGGGATTTGCAAGTGCGTTTCCAAGCTGTATATGGGGGTGGGTATAGGTAGGGAAAGAAGGAAAGGGCAAGAAAGGTGGGCCTCCGGCACTCCCACTGACCGAAGGAAACACTACAATGCAAGCACTGTTATGTCACGTCGGTTTTCTGTGAGAGGGCAGTATTATCCCGAACGAGCCGAGCCATTCATGCTGAAACCAGTAATAGCTTCAGCGTGGCTCTACCACCTACAGAAATTATCAATATATCAATAGACAGAATTTAGGACACTTGGTAGCGGGTTAACGTTGTATTTTTAATAGGCATTTTGATTTAATTAATTTGAATTTATGATTAATCAATAATAGGTTTAGGAACATTTTTTTCAGTTACTTTTAAAGGCAATTAAACAGTCAGACACATTTTTTATAAACAATCATATATATACCAGCTGATATATTTTATAAATAAAAAAAAGTATGTGGTGTCGTGGGACACCAGGTAGGAACGAAGTTCCTTCGGCTAATGTAGAATCGACACTATTTGCAAAAAAAAAAAACAATCGTGTTCAATTTTATGTAATCGTAATTCAAATTATCAATTAAAATAACAAAATATGTCTCTTTATTTTTGTTTGACAACATAAAATTACATAGAAATAGAAATAATTACAAAAAAGGAGAAAGGGAAAGGTATTATATACTACTCGCTTCTCTACACTATGCACGTCTCATTTAACTGTTTTATTCCATGCACATTTCGTTACGGTTTTACTATCACATTTTTTTCAGTTCGGTCGCGCAAAATCCCTATCTCCTCCAAGCCTGCCTTAAGGAACTTCGTTCCAATAATAAATTTCAAACCAATTATTTTTTTCCATAGCAAAAAACAAATTTCATTTTATTAAACATTATTGACCACCATATACAACGATAAACGTAAACGTATGACTTGGGATTGACGCCATCTTAAATATATGCGTCGTCGACCATCAGACTATACGAAACCAAAATACCTTGGGCCGGCGAGGTGAAATATCTCGGTGTCACTTTAAATAAACACTTAAATTTCGATTCACACACAGAAAGAGTGCGAAACAAAGCCGTATGGCTTGGTCGTTTCTATCATTTGCTTTGTCATAAGAGAAAAATGTCCCCCAGACATAAACTCACTTTATATAAAACTTGCATCCGTCCGATTATGACGTAAAGTTGTTCGGTCTTTGCACATGCGCAAAATCGTATTCAAAAGTTGCAGGTTCTCCAGAACCGAGCCCTACGTAAAATCACCGGTGCCCCATGATACCTCCGGAATAAGGATCTCCACAGGAGCTGGAGATGCCTTCTGTCTGGGCATATATAAAATCACTCACACGTAGTTATTTCGAAAAAGCCGCGAATCATCCTAGCCCGTTAGTGGTATCCCCCGCGAACGATGAACCCGTATCCAACGCTGCGCAGTATAGAAGACGACCGCGACACATTTTTACCGACCTTCCTGATTCAATCACGTCAGCGAACGATCAATACCAGCCTGTTTCTTCAAACAGAGCGTGTTCTCGCCCACACCCGCATAACCGCAGATCACGCCGTCGTGGTCTGGGAGTAAATTTCGCTTCCACACATTAAATTAGGCCCTCCTCGGCAACGGCTCAAGCCTAGATCTGTTCCCTCGGCGTGGAGCCCTTGAGTACGCTGCTCACAGAATACAGTGACACAAGAGTTCTACCCCTATTTTTCGTTATCCTATCCTATCCTATATAGTTTAGAGGAATTTTTCCTACACAGAATACATATAGGAGTTGTTGAGGCACGCATGCTTGGTACACATGCATGTTTCAATAACTTATATACGTATATAAGTTACCGGACTACTAAGGCGAGCGCTTAAGGCACTCAGCCGGTTTTATTTTGGCAGCCAGCTCAAGGGTTCACGGCACACCTCGGCTTGGCTGTTGCCTGTTGCATGCAAAATCGCGACCTATCTTAACTAACCTAACTAACTATTCATATATGATCCCTACCGAGGGATTGAACCTGATGTATAAAACTGGCTTCGTTTGAAGGTGATAGGTACTATGTTGTGAGTGGTACAGAGATTATTTATAAAAATATATTGGAAATATATTTCAAATACGTTTTCAAAACAGTTTATAACTCTTAGACAATAGTTTCAAGCAAGTGACATTTGACGTTTTCGGCACGATGTTTGACGCTTCGATACGGTGTTCATATATTTTTCTTTAATACAATGGAGTATAAAAAGGTTTAATACAAGTTAAATATAGTTATGATAAAGTAAGTGGTAGAGATGTTTATTCAGTTTTATGTAGGTTAGTTTTTATTTTAATTGATCCTGGTACATGACGATACGAACGGGTACTAGGCTTATTGTGAGAGTTCCCAAAAATCTGACACTATTGCTTCACATATAATAATATAGAAATGAAACAAAGTGCGAGTGTTACAATTTTGTTTATGAATATGCTAAAGTACAAGTATGAGTCAATATTTGTGAATTACAATAGGGTGTCATTAAACTGAAAACGATCTTGACACCGCGATCCAGAAACAACACAATGGAGAACAGCGACATCTAGTGTCGAATAGCCGAAGCGTTATAATGACAACTGGTAAAATATAAATTTATATAACACTAAACATACCGCCCGCCATGGACAGAATGTCCATTCACAGGTGCAAAAATGCAAATTCATGTTCCTCCAATTATACAAAATTAAACAAATACACATTTATCAAATCATGTTGTTCCAACTATACAAAATTAAACAAAATACAAATTATTACATCTAATTCAAAGTAGTTATATACATGTCTCGATATAATGGACTGTAGTTAACAAAGAAATAAACAAAATATAGCATACTTAAAAATAATTGACAATGTAATCTAACTATTTTATTCGGCAATTGGCAATACAATCAATTTTGATACAGGTCGTTTGATTACTGAGCCTTTGCAACGTAAGGATACTACTCGTGTCACACCTTCCGAACCAGTGTGTTTGTCTGTGATTAAGCCATATAGCCACCGTGCTGGAGGCAAATTATCCTCTACCACTAAAACGACATCACCCACATCGGGTTCAGGCGTATGATGTGACCATTTATGTCTTTGCTGAAGCTGATTGAGATATTCTCGTGACCATCTTCGCCAAAATTCTTGGGTCAGACGTTGCATTAAATGCCATCTTTTGAGAGAGCTGATGTTTACATTTTCGTAGCTATTTTCGGGTATAAGCAACAAAGGCTCCCCTATCAGCAAATGGCCTGGTGTGAGCGGGCTAGAATCTTCTGCGTGATTACTAATCTGACTAATAGGCCTTGAATTTAAACACGCTTCTATTTGAGCTAGTACAGTGGTCATTTCTTCAAATGTGAGGGTGTGAGTACCAATCACCCGTCTTAAATGGTACTTTGTGGACTTCACTCCCGCCTCCCAAAGTCCTCCAAAGTTTGGAGAATGAGGTGGAATGAAGTGCCATTTGGTACCATTCATAACCAACCATTCGGAAATTTCCGCTGCCACAAATGATTTTTCTGGAGAAAACAACGCTTTCAACTCCTTGTCAGCTCCAACAAAGGTAGTTCCGTTATCACTCCACAGTTCGCCACAATTACCTCTACGAGCTGTGAAACGCTTGAATGCTGCGATGAACGCTTGTGACGTCATGTCACTCACAACTTCAATGTGTATGGCACGTGAGACCATACAAATAAATAAGCAGATGTAACCTTTGGTCGAGTGATGACCGCGACCCTTTGTTGTTCTAATGCTGATAGGTCCTGCGTAATCAACTGCGCTATGGTAGAAAGGACGCCCTGCGTTCACTCTGACTGACGGTAGCTGACCCATCAAGGGAGAGTTTATTTTAGGAGAATTACGGAGACAAGTCACACATTTGCGAAAATATTGTCGAACGGCACTTTTAGCGTCGATGATCCAATATTTGGACCTCAAGTAATTAAGCATCAATTGGGGGCCTCCGTGCAGTGTGCGTTCGTGAGCATCAGCAATTAACAATGTTGTGAAGTGTGATTTTTGAGGAATAATCACAGGGTGCTTCATTTCGTCGAGTATACTTGCCCTATGCAATCTACCGCCCACTCTCAAGATCTGATCGTCGTCGAGGTAAGGACTGAGTGAGGTAAGTTTTCCCTTCTTATTTAATTTTCCTTTCTTTTTCAGGCTATTTATTTCATCTTCGAAATGTTGATATTGACACATCTTTATGCAGGTAAGTGTTGCTTTATTTATTTCTGTATAGGTTAGATTAACTGTAAAGTTCAAGTCTTTCGGTTTTAAAAATCTTTTGCAGTACGAAATAACTCTAATCATCTTTCTTAATGACGAAAATCTAGACATTATATCATCTTCAGGCTCATTTATGACTGCATAACAATTAACCTTTGTTTTCCTTTCTTCTAAATTAGTTTCCTTTTTTATGCCTTTGCCGTAATCTATGGTATAATTTTTTAACCATGTGGGGCCAATTTTCCACAGATTAAGCTGCAAAATTTCTGCAGGTTCAACGCCTCTGGATGCGCAATCTGCGGGATTGTCTTTGGATTGCACATGCGACCATTGGGAGTTATCCATGACAGTGAGTATTTCCGAAACTCTATTTCCCACAAAAGTCTTCCACCTGCTGGGGTGGCTACTCAGCCACGCAAGCACAACTGTAGAGTCAGTCCACGCGTGTACATGTTCCTTAAGAACATTTAAGGTATCCCCAACCTCACAAACTAACCGTGCGAGGAGAACCGCGCTGCATAATTCCAGACGCGGAACTGATATTTGTTCGACTGGAGCAACCTTAGTCTTTGAGGTCACGAGACTGATTTGAATATGACCGTTGCTGTCAATTGATCGTGCATAGACAACTGCGGCATAAGCGGTGGTTGACGCATCACAAAAGCCATGCAATTCGAGACATCTATCAGACTCCCGAATCCGTATCCATCTGGGAAGAGTAAAATTTGCAAGCTCATGAAGATTGTTTCGGAATTTAATCCAATCCGTTAACAGAGAAGACGGCAACTCATCATCCCAACCGATTCCTGATAACCAAAGACGTTGGATAAATACTTTAGCGGTGGTCATCACCGGAGCTATCCAACCGAGATGATCGTACAAACGAGCGATATCGGATATCACTCGTCGCTTAGTCACTGGAGTTTCCAATTGCAAAAGTTTAACAGAATATTGAAACTCATCTAAATTTCGATTCCACGTTAATCCTAATATTTTTGTAACGGTATCAGTCTTGAACTCTACAATTTCTTCTGTATCGGAGATGTGGTTATTCCGAATTTTATTCAAAAGTTCATCACTGTTACTTGACCACTTCTGCAACTGAAAACCTCCGCGACCAAGCAGTTGATTCATTTGATGGTATATTTTTTCTCCCTCATTAACGGTTTGGCAACCGGTCATCAGATCATCGACGTAAAAATCCGTTAATACGCGGCTTGATACAAGCGGAAAGTCACTTCCCTCGTCCTGAGCTACTTGTTGGAGAGAACGCACCGCCAAGTAGGGAGCTGAAGAAGTGCCAAATGTGACGCGCAACAAACGGTAATGTTGTAACTCAGAATCTGGATTGTTTCGCCATAGAATCCGCTGATAATCTATATCTTCCTCAGATATCTTGACCTGTCGGTACATTTTGATAACGTCTGCGGAGAGGCAAATGGGATGGCAACGCCACCTCATGATAATCTGACGCAAATCTGGTTGTAAATTAGTGCCAACCATTAAGTCATCATTTAATGAAACACCATTGCTTGCCGAACAAGATGCGTCGAAAACAACCCTAACTTTGGTTGTACTTTTGTCGGTACGTACCACTGGATGATGTGGCAGATATACGGCATCAGTGTTATCTAACTCTGCTTGTGGAACTAATTCAAGGTGACTTAATTGACAGTATTCATCCATCACACCGGAATACTCCAATTTGAGTTCAGGGGATTTGAGCAGTCTCCGTTCCAGCATGAGAAACCGTTTCCGAGCAATCGCTTCAGTGTCTCCATACTTAGATTTTGGATCATCAGATTTAAACGGTAACTTGACAACGTAGCGACCAGTTTCATCCCTTTTGGTCGTATTATTGTAGAAGTTTTCGCATTTCTGTTCCTCTTCAGTCAGTAGTTTTCTGACTAAAGTTGAATCAGACTCCAATTCCCAAAACTTCCTCAAGAGATCGTTGACTTCTGGTCTAACTACCGCATTACAGACCACTGGAATGGATGGTGGATTAATCTCTCCTGATAAAATCCACCCCAACGTGGTTTTCTGGGCCACGACTGTACCTTGAGAACCCTTGACTAAGCCATCCAACATGATAGCACCGACTATTCGAGTGCTCAACAACAAATCTATCTTACCTGGTAAGTGATAAGTTGGATCAGCTAGTTCTAGAGTTGGAAAAGGTTGTAAAACTTGCACAATCTTCCTTTCGGGAAGATGTGAAGTGAGCTTCCTTAACACATAAGCATCGACATATAAAATAAAGGAAGGATCTAGGCGTGATTGCAGTTTTAATCTGACTGTCCATCTTGAGGGAAGAACGATTCCCTCGTCATCGCCCAGTCGAGATATGTCGATGTGAACCGGAGTTTTCTTTAGACCGAGAAGCTGTACTGCAGCCTCCGTGATAAAGGAGACTTGAGAACCTTGATCTATCAAAGCTCTTAAAACAAAGGCAGTCCCAGCTTGTGACTCGACCTTAACCAAGGCTGTCGGTAACAACCCTTGGTTGGGAACATTAGCATAACAACATATATTTTGGGGACCTTGAGTTTGAATGGAAGAACTGGGTACTGCTGCAGTTCCCATCTTCTTTTCAACTGAAACATCAACAGCTTCAGTTGAATTGATTTTCTTAGGGTGAAGAAGTGAGTGATGTCGTTTGTGGCATATACGACAATTTGTTTTTTGGCGGCAAGCGAAAGCCGTGTGGCCTTGTGATAAACAATTAAAGCAAATTTTATTATTTCGAACAAAATCGCGACGATCATCAGTATCCTTTTGTGCAAATTGTCTACAATTATACAATTTATGATCGGCTGAACAGAATATACAACACTGAGAAGCAACATGAAAGGTTTTTACATTATTATCACGACTTAAATTTGATCTGGTAGGCTTGGGATTCAAAAATTCTATTGACCGAAAACGTTGTTCCAGAAATTCGCTGAATTGGGTATACGTAGGAATTTCAGTACCATAATCTGTATTAACTTTAACTTCCCATAATCTACGAGACTCATTATCCAACTTGTTACTAATTATGTGCACAATTATAACATTCCAGGTACTGATGTCTATATCTAAACCTTGTAGCCCCTTGAGACATTCACTAGTAACATCTAATAACAACTTAATCCCATTTGCTGACTCTGAAGTTAATGTTTTTTGACTTAACAATTTTTGTAACATGCTATTAGCAAGATGACGTTTATTGTGATATCTGTGTTCTAATTGATCCCAGCATACCTGATAATTCGCTGATGTAATCGGCACATGTCGAACTAATTGTTCAGCTTCGCCCTTTAAATATCCTTTTAAATAGTGAAGCTTTTGCACACTGTCTAAACTATTATTTTTGTGAATTAGGGATAAAAATAGGTCGCGGAAACTTGTCCACTCGGTATAGTTACCGCTAAAGGATGGAATAGATATTTTTGGCAACTGTACTGAACAATGACTTCGACCATCCGCCTCATTCACAACAGAAGCGACATGTAATGAAGGCAATTTAGCTTTAAGTTCGGACTTATACATAATGTACTCTTCCTCCGTGAACTCATAAATATTGTTTTTAAAATAATCATAATCTTCTAATTCATCTGAATCACACTTGGTGATTATTTGTTGATGCGTATTCTCGAACTTACTCCAATAACTATCCAAAACTTCTATACGCGTTTCAATATAGGTTACAGTCAATCTGTCTTTAGGAGACTTTTTAAAGTTTGACCTGGCATTAACAATTTTCGACTTAATGTCGTTTTGTACATTAAAGTAGGAATCCATATTAAAATGTGATATAGAACGAATATAATATCGGTACAGTAAAAAGGTAAAGTTGGAAGATATAATATAAATGCACAATCTAAAATAACAGATAAATAAATCTAATTGTTAGATTACAACGAAATGTCCAAGAACAAATTCGACGTTATTGATATCTAATGTCCGAATTAATGTCTTTTGGAACACAAGCATAAATGTTAGGCCGACGCAATCACGAATATTTTCTAAGTCGTTGACGAATTTACAAAAATATTCTAAGTGTTAATTTACAAATTGTTTTACGTTTTTGACAAATTCACGAAATTATTCTAAGTGTTTGACAAATTCACAAAAATTTTCTAAGTGTTTGGGACATCAGTAAAAAATCGGGCATAGGTTCCCCGTTGCAACACTTTTTCTTAAACTATTCTAAGTCCCATGCAAATTATATTGAAATTTACTAAGTTCAAGGATTTTAACAACTATTTTTAGAGTTACAATGCAATTTACGTTTAAATTTATCAAGCTCAAGAAATTGAATAAATTTTTCTAAGTCACGATTCTCGAAAAATAATATAAGAGTACTCACAGTTTTTGCTTTACACTCACTCACTCACAAACACTTGTAGTAGCTTCAACACGCTCCAACAATGAGCGCAGCGACTCGCTCGCACCTTACAGCTTGGCTGACGTTGTGACTGCACCCCGCTCTGGACGCTATCTCCCCTCCTGATGTATTGTTGAGACCTCAACGCCAGTCTCTGCTTGTGAATCCACTGCTGCCGTTGTAGTTCACGTCCCTGGTACTGTTACGAACTTCACTTGTCAGCAACTCCAAACGTCATCAGCAGCAATCCACTACTATGTCGACGCGAACGCCCTCTTCAGGCTGGACTACTCAACCGGTAATTGTGAACATTCGGCTCGAACAAGGACCAATGTGAGAGTTCCCAAAAATCTGACACTATTGCTTCACATATAATAATATAGAAATGAAACAAAGTGCGAGTGTTACAATTTTGTTTATGAATATGCTAAAGTACAAGTATGAGTCAATATTTGTGAATTACAATAGGGTGTCATTAAACTGAAAACGATCTTGACACCGCGATCCAGAAACAACACAATGGAGAACAGCGACATCTAGTGTCGAATAGCCGAAGCGTTATAATGACAACTAGTAAAATATAAATTTATATAACACTAAACACTTATTTAAAAAAAAAACATGTAATCTGGGTATATGTTTGAGTAAATCCGTGGATAGTTTGGATTCACAATTGGAAACGATAGTTGTGGCTGCAATCGGGTATAAGTTTTATTTGCGGGGTCGTAGGGCTTTACAGCCTGACTGGGTCACAACCACCATGTATATGGGGAAAAAATCCGTGATAGTGACTCGCTTCTGCGCGTCGCGTTTCGGGATCAGCCTGTGCATATCCAGCTTTCTGTAGGCCGGCATGATAGTGGCAACCAGCGATGTATAGTGTGTCACTCTGTGGTCGCTATTGTTTTTGGATTATACTGTGGTTACCATCAGGCATAGTGCAGGCATTTTGCCGTGCTACGATAAAAAAAAAACAATTTTTTTCGCGTGATAACCAACTTGGTGCAAACGAAGTTGCACGGGTCAGCTAGTAATAAATATAACACCTACACAATTTAAAGCGGTTCATTTAATTAAGGCATGACAAGGCATCAAAACTGACCGACCTGATGGTACTCAAATGTTATCTGAAGCTAATTATAGTCGTCAAATTCATATGGGTTATAATCTTGGATGAGTAGGTATCTAAATATGTTTTATAAGCCCCCCAGTGATCCCATGTTATTACAAAATATCGGTCACTTTTTAGAAACCTTCGGAACATGTACTATGGTGTTCCCTCGTTCGCACGCCTTTATATGTCTCCATGGGGCAGCCTTCCAGCCTGCTTCGTGGGTCTATATCTGGCACATCTACACTACAGTCTTCAGGAGAAGGGCTTTAAAATATCTGCACACAAGGTATATTATGTGGTTTTCTATGCTTTTGTTTTCAAGATCCTTTCATGTCTCTTCTTACCCCACCTTTTTTTTGTAGCCAATACAGACTGTTTAGTAATATTAGTAATGAGCGAGCATATTCCAATTATTTCACATCTCAACTGTCTATGTAGCGGTAAGGGTTACTTTAGATTTTTATGAGCAGTTTAAGCACTTTAATCCTGCAATAAACTTCATGATAAGTTGTTGAGTCTCGGTGAGCAGAGTATAATTCGAAGCTATGAGTATAATCACCACGCATAGGTTAGAACGTTTAGCAACTTGAAACTCTGAGAAATTCACAGTTGTACGTTTTCCAACAGAGTAGTGCTACAAGAACATTTCTCAGGTTAAGGTTTCCTCACGATGTTTTCCTTCACCGTTAGCCGAGAGTGTCACCAATTTAAATTAATTTAAGTAAATGTACGTGAATTCAGAAAAATTTGTTAGTACATGCCAGGTTCGTATCTGCGGAAATCGAATTGATTCCACCAATCAAACCACTAGACCATCACGATTCACTAGGAGTGTGTGTCACAGTCTAATAGAATATAATTATCATATCTTACCGCGTGGAATACCTCTTTCCATGTGGGATTAATTTGCTTCACGGCAATCTTTTTGGTCTCTCTGAAAATAATCGTAAGTATAATGTACTTCAAAATTAATACAAATCATTGTAATGGCAAATTGGCATTTATTTATATCTAAATTGTTCCGATATTATAAGTATATTATAATAGGTATTATTACCGATATTTGCAATTTACCGATAATAATAAATAATTTTACAAACTTCCTCCATATACCTTATGTTTTATTATACTAGATATTTTACTATACTCCTGCCACCGTAGCCGGACCTTAGGAAGGTGGGTCGGGGGGCACATCTTTCTATTGTAAAGGTTCGGCGGACGGAAAAGATAGTCGGTTTGTCCACGACTATCTCTAAACAAGACGAGATCCGGCGGCAGCGGTTTCTAGAGCTCTCGTTTCGGTCCAACGGAAGACGTACACCGTAGGGTATTAATCCGTGCGAGTCGGACATAACCCATCCTCTCCTCCGAGGGTGGCGTATCCAAAAGAGATTTCCTCACGTAAAAAAAAGCTATTTTACTATAAGACTTATTTAATGTCAGAGCACTGTCTGTGGTGACGTGATTAGTAATATTATAATTAAGAAAACGTTTTATTCTATTCACAGTGGTTTAAGATACCATACTATCTTGCAATACCGTTGATATTTGTTTGGATCCTGGCGGGTAACTGGGCGCGCGACTACACTTCACGGGAGTTTGTTGCATTCTACGTAGCTATAGAGAGGCCTGTAATAAGCGGCTTCTGCGCCATCATGCTCTTTGGAATATCTAACAGACATGACCGTAAGACCTTGATATGATGTAATAAGTCCACCTTTATAAATTATGAACATAAATTGTCGCTGAATAATTAAAATAGAGTTTACAAAGTAAAACTAATACAGGATGAACATTACAAGTAATTACAAAGCATGTTTTCATTGTTTTGCATTCATAAGTAAATTGAACTCTTAATCCTCTTGTTAATTACTCGCTAACTTTTTCTACTACTTCGTCTGCATGCATTAAACACCTAATTATACTAATTATTTTACTGCAATGGTTAAACAACATACATTTGAAATAATTATGATGGAAAGTAACAGATTCCTCATTTTCCCAGTTAAGTGAATACCTGTGGAAAATTTCATTGTGATCTTTCTATAGATTTACTGATACAATCTTAGTAAATAGACAGATGGACAAAATTACTTTCGCGTTTATTATATTAATGTAGATGATTAAAAACATATTGTGAACATTCTCCGTATCTCATACCTTACCTTAGTGCTTGTAATACTAATTATCTGGATTCCATTTGTAAATTAGCGCTGAATGTTTCGCATAGCACTACAGAAGTGGTTGGATACCTTTTAATAATAACAGGTCATGTAGGTGGACCATACGTATTGTTCACTTGTTGATTTCTATTACTTCGTTCTTATGAATATGAATTTATTTAACAATGTATATGTTTTTGATACTATAATTTTGTCATTCCTGCCTAGCCCCTATGAAAACATGTAATAACATATAGCCTGGGTACATAATTTAAGAATTCCTCTGTATACTATTAGTGGTCTTGTCAAAAAAGGATTAACTATTTTATAAGAGAAGGTCCAATGATTATACTATATATGTTAATTACTGAATGTACCTAGTCATTAAATTATATCCTGCTGAGGTTCGATTGAAGAACAAGAGTGTTAAAGTAGTTTTAGTGATGAAAATGAAGGAAACGTTGAAACTTTACAATATTTAGTCTCAATAATTCGTTTGTTTCCTTAGATTTACTAAAGGATTTATTCGGTTGGCGCGGTTGGCACGCGATGGGTCGCATGTCGCTCTCGGCTCTGATGATACATTGGTGTGTCAACATGATCATAGCAGCCTCGAGGCCTCAGCTGATCACTACCTCGGTGCTAGATGTTGTGAGTTTACTGATTATTTAATCTATTTACCTATTACATTGTCCACGTGAACTCTGTAAAGTTCACGTGTAGTTGCACCACCGCCTTAGCTGTTTCTAACTGCCCTGCATGTTACATGGATGGGATTAATAGATGGCTTGTCGGTTGGCAACTTTCTAAAATAAAAAAAGTTTTTCTTCTTACCCTTATACCACTTTTCCATTCTCCCCTGTCAGATGTTATATTCACACCTTTAATACACATATTATTCTTCACACATCCATCCATTTTTTCGGTCTTCATTTACATCTATATCCGTCTACCTTCATAGTCAAAAGTTATCGAGTTACATGACTTTCCGTTCATAATATGCCCGTGCCTATTGCTCCTCAACTTCTCTGTTACTTGTGCTACTTGCAAACTTCCTCTGACCTACTCTTTTTTAGTTATATCCATTTTAGAGTAACTAGAGTTATACCACACATCCATCTTAACATTCGAATATCTCGCACATATAATCGTTTCTCACCCCTCTCCTTCGTAGCCCGACACTCGGATTTATATCATAAGACTGATCTTATTGATGTGAAACCAGATTTTGGTTTGGTGACGTAGTGACGCAAAAGGCAAACTTGCACTATTAACGAAATACTCAAAAACATTTGCAACCCTATCTGTATAAACATAAAATTGAAATTGTTTTGTCGACCACTCGTTATACTAGTATTATGCGGCACGCACCGACGACCTAGGGCCCTTTGATAAATGCCGCCAAACGCACCGCGCCTGCACCTAGTTCAATTTTTGTATTTTGTTTTCAATAAAAATCAATATTTATGTAATAAAATAAATAGAGAGTCATTATTGTACAGAACAAATTTATAATGATTTATCCTTTCATTATGCTATAGCTGATTCCTGTCGTAATCTGTTCTTTAGGCATATAACTTATACAAAATATTTTTGATGTTTCACATCTGTCAGGCGTCCCGTGATAGCTTAATTTTTTATAGTTATCTTTTCCTTGAGTTTCAACAGAATTCGTGGGTCACAAACTACCCAAGACACCTTTCGCCATTTCATCCATCCTGCATTTATTCTATTTTTTACGTCCTTTTCTATGCCATCGTCGCTCTGGATCAACGAACCAAGGTATTTAAATTTGGAGCAGCTTGGTAAGGATACACACTTTATAGTTATATAAAAGAGACTTGGTGGTCCCCCAAACTCGCAGAACAAATGTTTAGTTTTTATGAACTAGCAAACACCGCTTCTTTATCTAATTTATTCAGCTTACTTATAAAGCGTTATAATTAAAATTAAAAACAATTTACAGATAACAGACTTTCTGGCTACTGGAGTCTGGACGTATTTACTCGCCATACCTCTAACGTTGCTCGTCGAAATGCCCGTTCAGAGGTTTATCTCCGCCTTTATGTACTGAACACACGCACATGGATTCCCAAAAATCCGTTTGCAGCAACTCTTCAAAACGGGTGGATCTCCAAAAATAATTTCAATTTACTTTCAAAGTCGCATTACTTTTAATAGACAAAAACTATCGACTAAAAATTAAGAATTGTTTTAGTAATTTAAGATTTTACAAGGCGTTTTATATTATTGTGTTATTTTAAAGATTTCTTAAGATTCTGTAATACTCAGTACCTGTACTTGTAATATGTAGAATTTATAGTTTATGTACAATATGTAGACTTGAATTTTTGAGTGAAATACGTAAATCAGGTGTTATAAATTTGAAATGATTCTACGATAAAGAGACTTAACGAAATGAATAATAAAAATCGTTGTACTGATAATACTTTTTAAGTAAAATTAAAGTGAAGAAAAAAAAAAGATCGTGCAACACACTGTACAGTAATACTGTTTTATAATATAATATGGACGAGTTTTATTTAGTTTTTATTGTTATTATTAGAAACGTTGTATAGTTAGTTTTTAAAAGTGTTTGTATTATGATGACAAATAAAAATGAAATGTATTAGACGATTTATAATCTTGCTTATTGCAGAGAGTAAGAGAAAAAAGAACTTGTGAATAACTGCATCACCAACTTTAGTGAAATTTTTGCGGTCAGCTATAAATAAATTGGTAGTCATAAATCTATTCTATAATAGATCATATAACGTGAAAGTGAAAAAGAATATAATGCTACGTTACTTCATCATGCTACCCAGTCTGTATTTTGTACTAAAGTATATTACAGAAATATTAATATTATCTAATTCACGCTACTAAATATATCTTCATAAACATTTTTGACTTTCAAGTATACACTATTATTCTGACTATTCTTGATCGTCAAAAACTTATTCTGTAGAGTCCTTCGTAACTCATATTAGAAAATACATATTATAGCCTACCGGTCGGTCAGGGAAACACTCTGTACACGTTGTGACTATTTATCCGGGCAGAGCTTCGCCTTACAATAACTTTCACATAGACATATTGTATTGTAAATATTAAGTATTTGCATATTCACATCTTTAATAAAGTTTATGTCTTTTGAAAACGTATATACATATCACCTAGATACTCATAAATTCATTGTGAAACGAAGTACTTATATTAGATAATTATGGTAAAATAATGTTACAAGAAAGTATCGCCATAAGTTCACTAGAACTAGCGGTACTAACCGCTGAGTAAATTTTGTAGTAGTTTGTCGAAATTGTGATTTGAAGGCTTGGACTTTTTAGTAATAGGGTGATTTTTTATAGGTGATGGAGCCACGCTGAAGCTATTATTGGTTTTAGCATGAACGGGTCGGCTCGTCCAGGGCAGTACCACCCTCTTACAGAAAACCGACGTGAAGTAACAGTGCTTGCATTGTTGCGTTTCGTTCGGTCAGTGAGAGCACCGGAGACCTATCTCCCCTCCTCTCCCCTCTCCTTTCCCCTGTCTTCTAACCCCTATCCCTTTCTCTCCATTTCTCTAAACACAGGTTGCCAACGCACTTGCGACTCCTCTGGTGGAGTTGTTATTGTCTATGGACGGCGGTGATCGCTTAACAACAGGTGACCCTCCTGTTCGTTTGCCACCTATATGATATAAAAAAAGAGTAGTTAGAAGAATTATATCCGCTTCAAGGTAATAAAGCTAGTTACAAAAGTTTTGTAATGTGTTTTCTAATTCAAAAAAATTGTTTATATAATGTATCTTAGTTATTTTATTATCGGTAGCGAATGGCAATAATATTATACATAAAAAGGTAATAAATACGTCACACAAATTTTACATGATATATCATGTTAAGTAAAGAATACCTGGTGAATTATACAAACTTTAAAAAAAGATATACATATATGTGTTCCTTCAACGCCAGTTTCCTATTACATTTAAACAGTGTTATAAATAAAAAAAAAGCTTAATTTGAAATATCAACGCGATTGTAGGGAGGTTTAACTTGTAGGGGCAGTTTTTCAGGTTGGAGTGCATGCTCGACCCCTGGCTGCCCCTACAATGCGGCAGACGGTACACCGTGGGGTTTTAGTCCATGGGAGTCGGACATAACCCACTCTCTCCCCCGGGAGGGTGGCGTATCCATAAGGGGTTTCCCCACGTTAATAAAAAAAGAGGGTGGTTTAACTTAGAACAACCACAGACAGCAAGTTGACGGTAAAATTAATTTACTTGAATTTTAATGAGAAAAAAGACACAAAACAATGAAACGTGGCGTCATCTATGAGATATCTATAACAGTTGATCCTACAGTATTCTGCCAATAAACTGATTTAAAGCGCCATCTGTCCAAGGCTGGTGAAACTTACAATTGATAATAATAATCAATATTGTCAATAATTTAATTTGTGATTAAAAAATATTGACGCCATTAATCGAAATATAAATTATCATATATATTCAGATATAATTTAGTTCATTTTTCTCAAACAATTTTCTTTTGAATTTAATTAAATTTCAATTTTCGATTTGCAACTTTTAAATAGTGTATATCAATTCAATAGTAATCGCTGTCATTATTATTCGTTACACTTCACGCTTCTTACGTTTACGATCTACAATACCTATAAAAAATGTAGCAGTTCATACAATTGCTTAAAGATTTAATATGCGATAATATACAAATATTCGTTTTTTCTTGTTTGACTGAATTAAGTTACAAGACGTCAGTATGCTGCCTTTAGATAGAGCTATTATTTGGAATTAAACCTCTGGAATCGTGAAATACAAGTGCGTAGATTGTACGCACTTTTAAAGAACTTATGAGCAGTCTGGTTGACGCGTCTTGTGGTCTGCGGAAAATACTTTACTCAATCTACAAGCATTTCTATATACTGAGGTAATGTAGCCATTCTTTTTGGCAGCGACTTGAATGGCATGCGCTATCTATGATATATATAGGTTTATAAATTATATGATAAGGGTCTGTGGTTGTGTACGCTTCACTTTAAAAACTACTGCAGATTTTGATTTTTTTCAATTATATTTCTTAGATCTTCGATACTTAGTCCTCATTTTAAAAGAATATCTTCATTTAAGGTATCAAAGTTTTCAGAAACTTCGATTTTTATAAGCATTACGCGTTCAGCGACACATGAAGTGGGGCTAGCGTTATGGTGCGCATACCCTGGAGAGAGAAAGTAAACTGGCAACATTGTTTATAAAAAAAATTGTGAGCAAAGCATATTTTTGAGTCTAAAGCTATTCTGAACATATTTAGATAAATTAGAATAATAATGCTGTATATTATGCTAATATAATGAATAATATCTTAACTAAAAATTAGTGAATTAAATACGTAGGAGTCTCGGCACTACGTTGGAGCGTTAGACTGAGTTGGAGACTCCAGAGATATTATTTATTATATTAGCATAATATACAGCATTATTATTATATCGTTTCAACCAGTCTGCCAAAAATGATGACATACTCGAGAGCTACGAATATATTTTTAAGCATTATATTTTATCATTTGTCTCATAAGTAATTTAAATAACTATTACTATTGTTCTACTGTGAGATATAAACTATAAGCTTCATAGCATCATAAAAATGCATCCAAGAAATGTCATAGGGCGCGTTCCGGGAGACGCTCACAACACTCACAACGCCCTTTTCGTCGTTTCACTAGACAACCGCGAGCGTTGCGGTCGTGGCGAAAACATCATTGATGACGTCATAACATACGCTCACGCGAAGCTCACGACGCCCCATGTCTAGACGTCGGTCGACGTGAGCGTTGTCAAAATTGGCGGGATTCTCAATAAAGATGGCGACCGTGAAAATGTCATTACTTGATACGGTATAGGATATTTATATTAAATAGCATATATTGTATTGAAATACGTAAATGAAATATGAAATGAAATACGTTAATAAAATTTTGATAATTTTACTTCTTTTGAAAAATGTTGTGAATTCTAAAATTCAATTTAAAAATTAATTTATAATTATTTCATGGTAATTTAATATTTTTCATTTAACCAATAAGGTCATTTTTATGTTTTTATGATAATTAAAATAAAAAAATTGAATTATACATTGTTTCTTTAATTTACTTAAATGAATTTCATAATTATATGAATTTACTGTTAAGACTTACAAAGTGTAACTTCACCTCTGAAAGTTTTTGTTTTATTTTTTCTAGATCGCCATTTTTATTATTTATCTGAATGCTCAAAATTACTTTACAAAATTAAATTACTTACGATCGCAACGCTCGCGAGCTAGTGGAACGGGAAAACTCGCGGTCGTGAGCGTGAGTGTTGTGAACTACTACCGGAACGCAGTCCAAAACACACAAGTCACTCCCCTTTGATTTTTCAATGAAGCTATTGGCTACAAGTCATTTGAGTCTTCACTGTACGGATCAAAAGTAATAAATAAAATATTTAATTAAATAGTTGTTATGATAGGTTTATTCATTCCCATGCGGCCGTTTTACTTAGTCATCTGTCTCAAATGAGTTGTCATCGTCAATGAAAAGAGTCACGGATTTCTAAAGGTCCTTGAACTAAATACGTGGTGCTGAATCCTCAAACACTTAGTCGCTGTCTCTTGTTTTCTTTGGCGGTATTTTGCAAAATTGATAACTTTTCTATTCTTAAGAGTAGTTTTATAAAGTCGTTAGAAAGAAAAAACTTGAGAGGTGTCAAGGAACACCCGGATGGAACGAAGTTCCTTTCGATTAATTAGTGAAGGAATTGTAATAAAATTTTATTTTCTTTAAGTTATAATAATATTTTTTTTATTATTAACAAATATAATGTTATATAAACTTAATCAGTAGGCTCAATTTTCGTAATAATTGGCTTCTGGTAACTGAAGTAGGAAACATATGTTTGGGATCATTATTATTTTTTATTATTAATTATTTATTATTTACAAAAAACCTGTATACACTCAACAAAAATAATCGTCGCGACACCACACTGTTCAATGCGAAATAGAAATGAAAATATCTGACTTGCTTTCTATAAGAGAGAGAGAGACAGACAGAGAAACATGCGACGCCACACAGCTTACAATAGCTTACTATAGCAAAAAGTGTCGTGACAACTTTTCGTAAGAATTTTTTCCGTCTAGCCCTCTTTCACAACGCGCGATAAGGAACTTCGTTCCAATAAATCCTCTGACGAATTGAGTGTTTTTTTTTTTTTTTTTTTTTTTATCGAAGCACGACATAGTGATTGCACTATGCCTGATGTTAAGCATAGTACAATCCAAAAACATCGGCAACCACCGAGAGACAGATTATCCATCGCCGGTTGCCGCTGTCATGCCGACCATAATGACGAAAGTCATCCGGTACTGGATATGCACAGGCTGATCCCGAAACGCGACACGCAGAAGCGAGTCACTATGACGGGCTTTTTCGCCAAATACATGGTGGTTGCGACCCAGTCGGGCTGTAAAACCCTACCACCCCGCTATCGCCATCGCCTCGTTCGTTGTTCAGCAGGATGCACCACGTGCAGGTGAGGTTGGCTTGGGTGTCTCAAGTCTTAAGATGTTACTCGACACCCCTTACACCCCTAAGAGTGTGAAGTAAAATATATAATTAAATAATTTTTATTGAATTATACATAACAATGTATACATGTCAGCTGTTCGGTTGTGAGAATATTGGCTGACGTTTAATTTGGAATTAAATGGTCATCTGTAAAACTGATATATATAAAAAAGCAAGGTAATTTTTATTCAAAACCAAGAATACTTTATTCAATTTAGGCACTGAGAATATACTTATGAACATTATAACTACCACCAGTTTGGAAAAACCGAGTCATCGATAAGAATTAGCAAGAAACTCTATCTGGTTTTATCTGTTCATGGCACATATATTACATACATACTTACGTTCGTTTTTGGCGGATGCCCAGAGAGGAGCGTCATTTCCAGTTATCAGCATCATTCACATTTTGATCCACTCTGTAACGGCTATAATCAGGCCTTTAGACTTTAAAACCTACTTGTTAGTTTCTCAACTTATAGTAATCGTATAAATTGTCTATTTTTAACCCATTAGTACTTTAAATCTATACTAATATATAAAGCTGAAGAGTTTGTTTGTTTGTTTGGTTGAACGCTATGATCTCAAGAACTACAGATCCGATTTAAAAGTTTCTTTTAGTGTTAGATAGCTCATTTATCGAGGATGGCTATAGGCTACATATCATCACGTTAAAACCAACAGGAGTTGAGCACTAATTAAGAATGTCAAAAAAACGGGCTATTTTTTAAGCTTCCGCTGCGTGTTAATGTCAGTATTATATGCGTTGCCATGGTGACGCGATAACATTCTATCGGAAATATTTTCATGGTTTATTTTGTGTTCCTACTCAAAAAGTTTGTTCTACGTTAGTTTTGTTTTCAATTTTTAATTATACGTGGTACGTTTGTGTCGGAAACATTTGTAAAGTTTATTTTGTGCTGATATTCTTAAAGGTTAGTAGTAATAATATTCGTCCATCACAATACAGGCGAAGGAATTAATCCATACTGCCAATTCTGAAATTGTCTGTATAGGTAGTTCTTATGTATTCTCTATACATAAGCGTCAAATCTTCTATACAATATTTCGTAAATGTTTATCTTCTTAATTTCAAGCTTACAGAATACATGCTCCATGGCATTAGTTTACATTTATTTCACTCATGCATAATAAACAAGCCATATTACATAAAACGCCGCCAATTTAACACAATATAGAGTAAAATAATACAAAATTATGAATAAAATATATAATCCCTACATAACACTGACTGAAATCCCGTCAAAAACTCCTCAAAAAGTTTACTCTACGTTAGTTTTTTTTTTCCAATTTTTGGTTTGTGATATATTGCGTATTACGTATTATAAGAGTAAAGCGTGTGTATATAATATTCAAATAAATACTTTTTGATGAATACATATATCTGCGGTGCTACAAATATCAACATTTTTTTTTATTCTGTCGATATATCTGTTTGTTTATTTGTTCCGGGTAATCTCCGAAACAGCTGGACCTATATGAACGGTTTTTTCTTAGAAATGATTGCGCTATTAACCTAGCAAGGTCTTAACAGCTTCAACGGACTACAAGTAATATTTGAACGGAAATTTTACGGGCAAATAACCAACTAATTAGTTGTTTTAGCGAGCGAAGCTAGCGAGTTCAGCAGACGATACCTGATATTATATCTATACCATAAAAGATTGAACACATATTGTTCGATAATGTATAGCTTAATATTTTCATTACTTTCTTATATAGTGTAAGTGAGCAATGAGGCTGATACATAGATAGTAGTTTAAAGTTCCAGCTATGTATGTGGCTTATGATAAATCTCATCCCATTCGATACACTATTAGTATTCACATATATAATGTACATATTACCTGTTACTGTAGATGATGTGCGTGTCATACTTACAAATATTTTTGAAAGAGTATTATTGTTATTTACACATCTAATAACAATTTTACATTTATTTAATACATTCAAAAAACGCGTGCGGAGCCGCGGGTAACAGCTAGTTAATAATATACGAAGACTACCAGCCATACAAGTTTATAATTTCATATCAAAAAATAATTTTATAATATATAAAAATAGCAACTTTATAATTATCGCATAACAGATTGTAATTTACGACATCTGAAAAATAGTAGTTATAAAAAGAATTTATTCAGAAAATGAAAGAATAATATTTTAGTTCGTTTATTTTGTTCGAATTCTGAGTAATGAGTGACACGCATGACACGCTCCACAGTCTATCACTACCTTGAACGTGCCCCGGAGTCTACAGACTGCGTAATCTTCGTAGGTGGCAGAGCCCCGCTGAAGTTATTTTTGGTTTCAGCATGAATGGGTCGGCTCCTCCGGGGTAGTACCACCCCTCTCACAGATAACCGACGTGAAATAACAGTGCTTGCATTGTTGTGTTTCGTTCGGTCAGTGAGAGAGCCGGAGGCCCACGTCCCTTCCTCTTTCCTTCCCCTTTCCTTCCCCTCCCCCTTTTCCCATATACAGGCTGGCAACGCACTTGCGACGTCCCTGATGTCGCTAGTGTCTATGGACGGTGGTGATCACTTAACATCACGTGACCCACCAGTTCGTTTGCCTACTTTGATATAAAAAAAAAATCTTCAATAACATAGCGCTACTTGAGATTGCTAATTACTGAGATCATGATCGGCTAATTTTTAAATATCATCATCATTATTTAGATATTAATGTTAATATAGGCGAGTTGCTATGCGTCGCAGACTGTTAAAGTATTCGTTAGAGTAAAAATAATAATTTGTTCATCGCCAAAGTAACATATTCAATGTCAATCTTAGATATTCGCAGTAATTTCGGTTACCTTCACATCTCCAAGGCTCAAAATTACAAACAGAGTGTATAGGTTCATCGTGTCCGGTTAGTTATCCCTGCTTTATAAAGCACAGTTATATTAATACGTGAAGCTAAAACTTTGTACCCCTTTTTAAGCGAATGGCGCAAACGTATGAACTTAAAATTTTGCACAGTTAGAGTTTATATGCAGAAGTCCAGAAATCAATTTTTATATAAAATACATAACAAGTATATTAAATTAATTAAAATATACATTAGTCACACTAATGCTTGGATTTTACACAATATATACACACATGTCAATGATAAAGACGTTTTGACCGCTTTTATTTTACTCTTACATCCCAATTAATACCTTATACTACCTTCATATATTTTTAACATGAATGACGTTGCATGTTCTTATATGACGTTGGAAATCAACTAATTTTGGACTTGACCTTGGACAACTTGCAGATCAATAGGTTAATTTTATAATAATATAATATGTAACTTCATAATAATTAAATGATGAATAATATATCTTTAGTAAATATTATTGTCTCTGGTCTTAATGAATGACAACATTTTTAGGTGACAGGATTGTTTTCACTTCATGTCACTTTGCTTCATGTTATCATAAGAGTAAAGCAATATTACTAAATTAAATGTCAATATTTAGAATACTTTGTATTTATTATTGTGAACTCACTTTAAATGATGATTGAATAAAAAAATGAGCCAATTTATCTGCTCATCAAAGTAATCCATGACTTAGATCTCCGCGGTTTCAATGATGCAGTTCAACCTGATGTAGCAATTATATTTAGTACAGTCGATGATGAATTTCGAACAAAACTTAATTCAGTTACAAAAGTTAATGGTAGTATTAAAAACATCTTTATTTTGGATTCATCATCTGATTCTATTGTGTATCCATTACTTTTTCAAACGATGAGACTACATTTAATTTAATATTGCACAGAAATACCACCCACGGCGTTGTGTAAAATTAATTGAAAGTTGTGTCATGAGTTGCGATAAATTTCTTTATTTTCGTATACTTATAATTACTTACAATTTGAGAGCCTTGCCACCTTATGTAAAGCCTTTTTTTGTTTCAAATATATAATTAATTTATATATATTTTATATAATTAAAAAAAAGTGGGAAATAACTGAGTATCCTTATTTTTTTATTTTTTTATATATTTTTTTATTATATTACAGAATCCCTCCGACAAAAGAACCCTAATAACTTTAAACAATCGATGAACTAGGGTCGAAAATCGAACACTGGCCGCCCACTAGTATTAAGTAATTATCTACAAGCTCATAGAGATGTGTTGTTCATACTGTGAACTATTCCGTGACCACTGCGGTTTGTCTTTATAAAAAAAAAACCAGGAAAACATTACTACATAGTTGTATCTTGATTACATATAATAAGAATGTCAGTCTAACGTGTCTGTACTTTTACATTTTTGTAAAAAAAAAAAATATTGCTGGTATCTAAGAATAAGTAATAAAATAGATTTCAATCAATTTTAGAAATGTTTGTCTGTCTATCTATTTCTCTGTCTGTTTGTTTGGATACACAGCTAGTTATTAATAAACAAATTGTACTATAGTGAAAAGCCAGTAGGATTGCGAAGATGGAGACCTACCACTAAACTTTATCCCACCGTACATCTCCGTGTTTGTGCACTTTACTCTTCCATGAGTTACACATAAAGTTTAATAATTATAGGTCGAAACATAGGTGAATATAAAATTATGATTATAAAAATTATAATCATTTTAATTAATAATTGATAATCATTTTTAAATATTAAAAAAAAATAATAAGAAGTTTTGAAATAAGTTCATAATTGAATTTAAAAAAACTTGATAGTGGATAATTTATACTGTACCCTAGAACATTCTTGTACGATCCTCAAGACGTCTTAGCTATTTGTACTTTACCTACTATTTACTAGACAATAAGTCGAGGTTAAAGAGACAAAAAGGTGGGATATTTTTGTCTGTAGGAATATTTACACGTATATGAAAAACATATTGCGTAATATGTTTTACAATACGGTTTAGCGAGACGAACTACATTGTCCCGTACCTACGGAGGAATTAGGGAAAGCGCAATGGTGGTTTGGTCGAACTTTCCTTTAATACTCCAGTCATCTTAGTCAAAATTAGGAATCTCGTTTTTTTTATCGAAGCACAACATAATGACTACACTATGCCTGATGTTAAGCATAGTACAATCCAAAAACATCGGCAACCACCGAGAGACGGATTATCCATCGCCGGTCGCCGCTGTCATGCCGGCCATAATGACGAAAGTCACCCGGTACTGGATATGCACAGGCTGATCCCGAAACTCGACGCGCAGAAGCGAGTCACTATGACGGGCTTTTTCGCCATATGCATGGTGGTTGCGACCCAGTCGGACTGTAAAACCCTACCACCCCGCTTTCGCCATTGCCTCGTTCGTTGATCAGCAGGGTGCACCACGTGCAGGTGAGGTTGGCTTGGGTCTCCAAAGTCTTAAGATGTTACTCGACACCCCTTACACCCCTTTTTAGGGTTTGGGAAAAGATACCCAGTTATTCACTCGCAACTTGTATTTTTAAATCCTAATAAAAGAAGTCTCAAAACCTACATATGGCAGGTGGTACGCGACCATTCAAATCAAATGTTTGCACATTTTTTGGAAATATCTCGTTTCCTATGGGTTTTTCGCCATTTATATTCATTTGCAATACTGTAAAGGATAAAATTCTCTAAAACCTTTGTTTCAAGACCTTTTTTTTACGTTAAATCGTTTTTAGAAAGAGGACGGAGAGAACGCGGTTGATGGATCATTTAAGGTCAACGGATAGTCTCGGTCAAAAACACGCCATATAAATACATAATCTATACTATAATAAAACTATGAGAAGGCCAAATCTGTACTTTAAATATTTTTTGAAAATTATAATCGGTGTCTACTATTTTATCGATATAAAAGTCAAAAATAATCTTTTTACGATTTTTACCTGTCTATCTGTCCCTGTGAACACGTATCACTCTGAAAGTACTGAACCAATTTTGACGAAATTTGATACAGTGATAACTAATATTACAAGATTACATCTAAGATACTTTTTGTCCCATAAAATGCAAGGGGTTCTCCAGGATAACGGAGGAAAGATTAAAATTCGTATTCAGTGAAATTTTTGACGGATTTTCGTAAGTTCTCTTTGTGCTATATATAGCAGACAGATTAGTTAAACATTTAAACTATATTTCGTATTTTTATCGTTTTGTATTTAACGAATCCCTGGTACCACCGATCCGATTTTGGATTTTTTTCAATGTTAGAAAGGTATATTATCCCTCAGTGTTATAGATAATGTTTATTTTGGCAAATATATATTTTTAATAGTTAATCACAAGGAATGTAATTGAAATCGGCATAAATTCATTTATCGTTAATACTGGGAAAACATTTATCGGTAATATATCTAGGTTAGTTTTTATGTTAATTGGACCCGGTAGGTGATGCTTCGATCAGGTGTTAGGCTTATTTTAAAAGATTTCTCACATACCAACTGGGTATATGTTTAAGTGAGTACTTATATAGTTCGGATGTACAAAAACGGTAGATGTCGCTGCAATCGGATTTTTAGGTTTATTAAGAGTTTTCACGTTGAAAAAGTTGCACGGGTCAGCTAGTGATTAATGATTAACTATTTTCATCTTATTTCAATGGTTGCTAACCCTACAGGAGTTTTTGTGAAGGAATACATTGTGGTAAAAATATGGCACAGAGCTAATTATTCTCTGTTGCTTATAACGCAGTACTGCCGAAGACATAGAAATATTAAGATCATTTCTATTTTAACGCCATATTATATTAAGTTAATTACAATTTTTACTAACAAAAATGTAATATACATTTACAATTTGGCTGTTTCTCTGCAGACAAAAAATTTCATTAATTCTATATTCTAATGTAAAATCTACACCATATACAATTTAAAAAAAAGTTGACAAATAAAGGCATTTAAATTTTAAATATCTTTATTCCTATCTTTCATGTTTTAATTTCGACGTATCTGCAAATCTAACCTAAATAATTTATACAACGTTTTAGTTATACAACGCTTAACAATTTAAATTCATTTTTTTATAAACAACTACTTTTTGTGACTTAAATAGAAAAGTTAGATATGCTACCGCTGGTTTGTAAATATTATCAAGCTCTACAACTTTTCACTAGATATTAATTATATCTTTTTTCGTTAAGGCAGCTTTCGTAAAAAAAAGTTTTCTTTCAACCGATTTTTCTCCGACTTATTTTTAAAATCCGACTACCACAGAAAAGTATTTTCATTTTTCGGATTAATATATGACATGTAACACTCACAAATAACGTGGATTTCTATTGGTAAAAGAATTTAGAAAAACGGATTAGTAGAGCCAGATATTACTCCCTACAACCTCACGAACTCACAAACTTTACCTCTTTATTATATTAGTATAGATTGTAAGTTGCAATTAAAACATTATCAATAGCATTTAATGTCTTTAAAATGTCTTTAAAGCTAAAGAAGTATAACTTCTTATGTGAGTACATTATTACATAAATAGGTTTGTTTTAATATTGTATATCGATGAACTTAAGCCGTTACCTCCCTAAAGAAATATTGGAAATCGATAAAACCTTGAAAGGCAATTTGCTTTAGAATTTAAAAAATCCCGTGTAATAAGATATCTAAATTAAAAAAAAATAGAGATCATAAAAGAGTTTTAAATCATAACTCTGGTGATTTTAGACGGACTGCTTTGCGGTGATTTGTCGAGTGTTGTAATAACGAAACGAATTAGTAAAATTGCCAATTCTTGACAAGCCGACACCGAGTTTCTTCATCTTCATTTGCAATATTTTACAATACACCTTTGCAGTAATAGTTTTACCTGATTGTAATAAGCTGTAATAAATATTCAAATTTGCGATTAGAACACGATTTGGCTACTATCCAAGTACATAACCATTGTGATAAATTTTTCTAATTGTCTTGCATGATTGATTTTTCATCACAACCCCTTTCAAAGTGCCATCATTTGTATGCCAATTTAATAAGTAAAAAGAAGCTTCGTCGTGATTTTGTTATTCGGTGACTTCATATGGTACCCACTTTCTGAGGTTTTTATCTTTCCTAATTAACATAAATTAATTCATAAATAATACCGACGTTCCAAAAACATGTTTCGGAATGTTTGCACTAACACAACTCTTGCATTAACTTACTAACTCTAATCCTTCATACCCGATTAGGCCTCCCACGGCAGCGGCTCAAGCCTAGGTTCGATCCCTCGGTAGGGAGCCCTTGAGTGCGTTGCTTGCGCGATACGGTGACACACAAATATACATCACTGACACAACACTACACGATCACCCCCACACACGTGCATGCCTACACGCTTACACATGAAAGTGGAAGGGTTTACTTTTTTCCCTTATCGAACTGAAAAACTCTCAATTTTCCGATAATAAATATATGGAGGTGTTGTTGAGGCGTGTATGCTTGGTACACATATACGTTTCAACAACTCATACACATATGAATAGTTAGCTAGGTTAGCTGAGATAGGTCGCGATTTTGCATGCAACAGGCAACAGCCAAGCCGAGGTGTGCCGTGCACCCTTGAGCTGGTTTCCATAATGAAATCGGCTGAGTGCCTTAAGCGCTCGCCTTAGTAGTCCGGTGAAGCTGTTAAGACCTTACGGGGTCAATAGCGTAGACATTTCGAAAAAAAAAAGACTAATCCTTCATAGTTTAAATTCGTTTAACGAACCATAAACACGTTACGTTAACTGAACTATAAAAAACCACCAAATTAACTTCCTATTTCTACAAGTATCAAAAATACCAATTGTTTCGAAAGCATATCAATTAATAACAAACTATTCATTCATAAAAAAGAAGACAAGTCAGCACGTATTAACGTTATAAAAATTGCACATAATAACCTGTTATTAAACTAAAACATGAAGTATGCATTAACTAATTAGGCTATATATTATTATTAATATTGTGTTATTTAATTAGAGTCGCAACATAATTAAATGTAAATCTTAGTGTGATGCAGGTATACTCGCTGCCGGGTTGGTTTCCTTACCGCTCAGAACAAAGTAATATTCATAATACCTTGAACGTATATGGAAATAAATGACTAGTATTATTTATATAATTTTCCAAATCGGAACAAGATTCGCATTCTGGATCTATACGTCGACAATTATACGCGTGTCCCTCATATACGACTTCGAGACAATATTTTTTTATGAAAAGTTCTTTCGAAATATCCTTTTGTTCAATAAACAAACAGTTTAATGAGATTCTAAAATTATACACTTGAATTATTTAATTTCTGTGAGAAATTAGGTTTAGGGTAACATATATTAAATTTACGTTTACGAGATTTAAGTGGCAGTGATGAATCTCTGTTGGATGTTGTTTTGGGGTCTTCTAAATGCTGTCTCATCTTACGAAGTGACAGGTGAGTTATCATTCCATCAATGGAACATATTATTTTTAATTAGCAGTAAAACTCTTAGTAGATTATTACTTCCATTGTGAAGTAGGTAATAACATTACACGTTGCTTGTGAGCATTTCAATAAACTAAGAAGATGGTGGCTGACTTATTAGAATTTTCCAGGGAATTTTTGTAGCAAGTCAGAATTCATGTTCCGTAGTATTATTTCCCACCCACTTCACTTATGCACAATAACCGAACTACATTACGTAAAGCACCGTCTATATTACAAAATATAGAGACAACACAAGATTATAAATAAAATAAAAAAATCCATTACATGACATATAAAGATCCCGTCAAAAACTCTCAACATATTATTTATTTTATTCGAAAACACTATTGTCTGAAGGCAAAATAAATTAATAACAGAAAACCAAAACCTAAAAAACAAATTTAGTGATATCAGTATATGTTGGCAAATATAAAAGAGATTTTTCATAATAAGTAAGTAAGTGCCAGTGTATCAGATTACGTAGTGCTTACACACACATTTTCATTGGAGAAGAGGCTTAGCGATAGGAATATTATAGGAATATAAACTGGAGTGGATTGGGAGGAGATGGGGTTCCCTGTCGTTCAGGCTGATGCAGGTGCTGACCGGACGCGGTTGTTTCGGGTGGTACCTGCACCGGATCGCTCGCAGGGAGCCGACCGCCGCCTGCCATGAGTGCGGTGCTGAGGAAGATACCGCATACTCAGAGAGGGTGTGCTGCGTGGAAGGTGGAGCGCCGCACTCTGGCGGCGGTGGTAGGAGAGGATTTATCGCTGCCGAGCGTGGTCTCGTCCATGCTCGGCAACGAGCAGGCGTGGCGAGCAGTGGCCTCCTTTTGTGAGGAAGTCATCTCGCAAAAGGAGGCGGCGAAGCGGACCCGCCAGGCGGACCCCCTCAGTGGCCGTCTTTGGCGACGAGGGACCGGCAGGAGGAGGCGGCGATTTGCCCAACTTCTTCTGCCACCGTAGTCGGACCTGAGGGGATGTAGTCGGGGGGCTCATCCCTTCATTGCCCAGGTCCGGCGGTCGAGGGGGAGCAGCTTGCGTGTACCCAGCTGCCTCTCTATAGGTAGGAGCCTGGCGGCAACCTTCCGCCGGGTGGACCGTTGTGGCCGCTATTCAAGGGGAATAGCAGAGAACGATCCCTTGCCGCCCCAATATCACTATCTGTCGGTACACCGTGGGGTTTTAGTCCGTGCGAGTCGGACATAACCCATCGTCTCCCCCGGGAGGGTATGTATCCATAAGGGATTTCCCCACGTAAAAAAAAACGTTGATATAATTACTACGCATTATTATATTGATAAAAAAAGGCTTTTAAATACTACTGTCAGGACATACCTACAGAAACATAATTGCAAATTTAAATATGAACAGTTAGTTTGTAATTACTTTATGAATTTAATCTAACATACAATAATAAACTTTTTTTGGTGTATATATTAGGTCTTTACCTATGAAATTGCCGTTTTGTATGATAAATTTTAAACGAATTTTTTAAATTTATTTTTTATTTATATTAATCGAAGTAATCACCCATGCAATCAATGCATCTTTGCCAACGCAGTGGCCAGTTATTGATGCCCTTCTTAAAGAAATCAGTTGGACGGAAGACAACAAATTCTTCAAAGGCATTTTGTACTGCCTCTCGGGTATTGAAAATTCTGGAAAAAGTAGTAGTCTGTAGGCGCAAGGTCTGGTGAGTAGGGCGGATGTCGGAGAACTTCCAATTCCAGTTCTTGCAACTTAGAGCCCGTCTGCTGTGCAGTATGAGGTCGCGCGTTATCGTGCAGAAACAGCGGAGACGAGCGATTGACCAATGCTGGTTGGAGATGTGCCAGCTTCTCCATCATTGTGTTCAGTTCTTCACAGTACACATCTGCAGTAATGCTCACCCCGTTTGGTAAGAAGCTGTGATGAATCACACCGGCGCTAGACCACCAAATAATGACCATCACTTTTCTAGGGATAAGTTTTCGTTTAGGGCATTATTTAGCCATTTAGCCAAACAAAAATTATGTTGATATGAAATGACCAGTACTGCAGAACGGCAATTTCTTAGGTAAAGACCTATTATATCAGGTAATAGATTAGCAAGATATGACAGTGTAACTACCAAGGTGTCATATTCATACAACATTTTGTTTATTTGCACATATTTATATTGTGCATATATTTATTGAAACAAAGTAAAAAAATTGTAAAGATAACACATAAATGTGAACAGAAAATAAAAATACAAACAATATTGAAGTTATAATAGTATACTTTAGAAATGACAAGAGAATTCATCGCATCCGCATTCAAAAAACCGTGATGGTTTGCCAGGTAGAATATTATCTAGACGCTCGCAGGTTCGAACCCTGGAATGTATCATCGAAATTTTCGCAATTCGCGTACATTTATTAATTTAATTTGATAACACCATCGGCTAACGATACGGTTCAACATCGTGAGGAAACCTGAACCTGTGAAATATCCCTATCTTCCTTCGGAAAGAGGCCTATGACCCTGTAATGGGTTTCTTACAGACTGATGATGATGATGATGATTGCATTATGTAGTTGTTAGATATAATTAGCATTTGATCACCCACGGCAGCGGCTCAAGCCTAGGTTCGATCCCTCGGTAGGGAGCCCTTGAGTGCGTTGCTTGCGTGATACGGCGACACACAAATACACATCACCCCTACAACACTACACGATCACCCCCACACACGTGTACGCTACACGCTTACACATGAAAGTGGAAGGGTTTACTTTTTTTTCCCTTATCGAACTGAAAAACTCAATTTTTCAATAATAAATATATGGAGGAGTTGTTGAGGCGTGTATGCTTGGTACACATTAAAGAAGAGAAAGAAGAAAGAAAGATTTTTATTGCCATAGCTAAATACAGTTGTACAAAAAAAAACTTTTAAATATAAAACATGTAAAACTATGTCAATGAGGCCTGGCGTCAGCGTATTGCCGTTTTTGAAAACGGCGCTGGTTTTCAGCCAAACCTCAAATTTCCGGCTAAATTATAAGCAAGCATTACTTTTAACTTATACGTTTCAACCACTTATACATATATGAATAGTTAGCTAGGTTATCTAAGATAGGTCGCGATTTTGCATGCAACAGGCAACAGCCAAGCCGAGGTGTGCACCCTTGAGCTGGTTGCCAAAATAAAATCGGCTGAGTGTCTTAAGCGCTCGCCTTAGTTGTCCGGTGAAGCTGTTAAGACCTTGCTGGGTCAATAGCATAGTCACTTCGAAAAAAAAAAGCATTTGATCACATCATGGTCGATGACTTTTGAGTCGTCGTGAACATTAAATCTATACTAATATATAAAGCTGAAGAGTTTGTTTGTTTGTTTGTTTGGTTGAACGCGCTAATCTCAAGAATTACCGGACCGATTTGAAAGTTTCTTACAGTGTTAGATAGCTCGTTTATCGAGGATTGTTATAGGCTACATATCATTACGTTAAAACCAACAGGAGCTGAACACTAATGAAGAATGTCAAAAAAATGGGCTATTTTTGAAGCTTCCGCTGCGTGTTAATGTCAGTATTGTATGCGTTGCCATGGTAACGCGATAACATTCTAACGTAAATATTTTCATGGTTTATTTTGTGTTCCTACTCAAAAAGTTTGTTCTACGTTAGTTTTGTTTTCAATGTTTAATCATACGTGGTACGTTTATATCGCAAGCATTCCCAATGTTTATTTTGTGTTGTTATTCAAATAGTTTAGTAGTAATAATATTCGTCCAATAAGACTAGCGAAGGAATTGATCCATACTGCCAATTCTGAAGTTGTCAATATAGGTAATTATTATGTATTCTTTAGCCAGTTTTCTTTTATGTTCAAGTTAATAAAAAGGTATAAGCGCTAAATCCTCTATATAATATTTCGTAAATTTTTATCTTCTTAATTTTCAAAACCAATTCATTTCACTTACGCACAATAAACAAACATTAAATTACATAAAACGCCACCAATTTAACACAATATAGAGTCAAATAACACAAAATTATGAATAAAATATAAAATCCTTTACATGACAGACTGAAATCCCGCAAAAAACTCCTCAAAAAGTTAGTTATGTTCCCAATTTTTGGTTTGTGATATATTACTTATTATAAGAATAAAGAGTGTGTATATAATATTAAAATAAATACTTTTTGATGAATACATATATCTGTGGTGCTACAAATATCAACATTTTTTTTAATTCTGTTGATATGTCTGTCTGTTCATTTATTCCAGGTAATCTCCGAAACGGCTGGACCTATTTAAATAGTTTTTTTTTCTCAGAAATGACTATGGTATTAACCTAGCAAGGTCTTAACAGCTTCACCGGACTACAAGTAATACTTGAACAGGAATTTTACGGACAAATAACTAACTAATTAGCCGTTTTATTTTAAGCTAGTGGGTTCAGCAGACGTTGCCCGCCCTGACAATAAGACAAACTATACCTAACCCTTGCTCAAGAATCATTTTATATATTAGTGAAAACGGCATGAAGATGCGTTATGTAGTTTTGATCATTTTTTTCTCCAACTGACTACGCTATTGACCTAGCAAGGTCTTAACAGCTTCACCGAACTACTAAAGTGAGCGCTTAAGGCACTTAACCGATTTTTTTGATCTTAACGCAAACAGACACATAGAGAGACGTGGCGGAGGACTTTTTTTTACACTATGTAGTGACGAACTGTTACCCATGCATCCATCTGTGTAGAATTGATTCAAAATGTTTTGTTCACTGTAAGCATGCGCGTGAGACGTGCGCTGTACTGGACTCCAAGAATAAATATAATTGAAAGTCAAATGTTTATATGTGATTTAAATTATAGCAACGTATATCAATAACCTAATTATATCGACAATATGGGCATATTATATCTATATAATAAAAGATTTTAAACATGTTGGATAATGTATAGCTTAATATTTTTAATACTTTCTAATTTAGTGTAACTGAGCATTGAGGATGGTATATAGAAGTTTAAAGTTTCAGGTATATAGCTGATGATAAATCCCACCCCATTCGACACACTGTCAGTATTCTCATATGTAAAGTACATGTTACCTGTTACAGTATATGATGTGCGTGTCGTACTTACAAATATTTTTGAGAGAGTATTTCTGTAATTGACACATCTAATCATAAGTTTACATTTATTTAATATATTTAAAAAACGCGTGCGAAGCCGCGGGTAACAGCTAGTGAATGATATATTTTGTAGCAAGTACTGTGAATATCATATGTATATCGCTATAATAGTATTCTGAATGAAATACATTCATAACAGATACAAGCATTTTCTCATAATGAAAGAAAAAGAAAGAAATATTTTATTCATAATGCTTATTTACAAATATACAACAGTGCGAAAAAAAAGTGATAATGAGGAATCATCTTACATAGAAATATCATTTTTGTAAGTAGTACATCATCCTCCATCCATCAAAATGTGTTACAACGCCCACATGACATTAAAAAGATAGGATAACTAATAACAACTATCAGTAAAGAACAATAAAAAATAACGAAATTAGTAATAACTCATAACAACGCAAATTAAAAACGATTATTCATAACGCGACTACTGCAAATGACCAGTGGACACGTACTTTGCGTACGGATGTAGCACTTTTAATATTTTTAACCGACTACGGCAAAACCAAAAGAAAGGGTTATGATTTTCGCAGTCTATATATGTTTGTATTTACGTATGTTCCTTTCGGTGCGTCTAAAATATTCATCAGTTTTCTCCACAGTCCGGTTACAGTTTCTTAAAGATTGTATTTTATTTAATACTAGCCTCTGCCCGCAACTTCGTTCGCGTGAAATAGATACACCAACACTAACACGCAGCAGTTCTCAAAAGGAAAAAACATTACGATTTCAAAACATTTTTCATCCGTGCTCCGCTCCTTTTGGTCTTAGCGTGATGATATATAGCCTACAACCATTCTTCATTTCGAAGAAAAAAAAACATCTACCAGGATCAATTAAGATAAAAACTAACCTACATAAAACTAAATAAACATCTCTACCACTCACTTTATCATAATTATTCTCAACTTGTATTAAAACCTTTTTATACTCCATTGTATTAAAGAAAAATATATGAACACCGTATCGATGCGTCAAACATCGCGCCGAATCGTCGTCAACTGTCACTTGCTTGAAACTATTGTTTAAGAGTTAGAAACTGTATCGAAAACGTATTTTAAATAAATTTCCAATATATTTTTATAAATAATCTCTGTACCACTCACAACATAGTACCTATCACCTTTTGGTAATTTATCCATGTTGATATGTTTCTATTATAGATTATTCTAAATTGTTACACTAAATATTTGGCATTAAATTTATATCGTGTATTTGTCACACTTGATATTGGCGAAAATACCTACATAGGCAGAGGCCATATCGGAAAGAATCAATCAAGCCAGTTTTATATATTACATTCATCCGAACAACGGGCTGCCGGTAAGAGTTGCGTTTATTTGTGTATATCGTACCTTTACAGACAAAAATATTGATTTTTAAAATTTAGGATGTATTTTTCACTAACTTTGAAACGTTATTAAAATGGAATTATTATTGAAAGACATTTATGGTATTGACAGTACTGTGCTTGATGCTATTTTTTGGAAATAAAAATAAAAGTAATCCTAATCCATGCTAGAATAGCAGTAATTTTATTATTATTATATTTAGATATAAATAAGTACAAATTTCATCTTTCACACAAATTCAGTTATTAACTCAATATTTAGACCGATTTATTGCTATAAAAATAATATGTGTATAGAATATAGCTATAGGTATAGTTTAGTGCAGTACTACTGGCTGCACGATAAAGATAGCAATAATTGTGGCAGCGTATGTTATCGACGCATTTTTTTTTCGAAATGTATACGCTGTTGACCTGTACAGGTCTTTACAGCTTCATCGAACTACTGAGGCGAGCGCTGAAAGTACTCAACCGACTTGGGATGTTTGGGCGACCAACTCAAGTGTGCACGGCACACCTCGGCTTGGGCTGTTGCCTGTTTTGTGCAAAAATCGCGACCTATCTGAGCTAACCTAAGCTAATCTATCTAGACATACGTATATAAGTTATTGAAACATGCATGTGTGCCTCAACAACTTCTGTATGTATATTGTATCGGAGAAAATTCTCTTAACTATATAAGATAGGGTAGGATGGAGAAAAATAAGGGTAGAACTCTTTGTCGTCTATTTCTCTGAAAAAGAAAAACAGCGTGTAAGCGTGTAGGCGTGCACGTGTATATAGGTGATGTGTGTGATGTTGTAGTATTGATGTAAAGTTTTGTGGCACTGTATCGCGTGAGCAGAGTATTCAAGGGCTCCCCGCCGAGGGAACGGACTTAGGTTTGAGCCGTTGCCGAGCGGGGCCTAATCTGGTGAGCGGGAGCGAAATTTATCCCCAGACCACGGCGGCGTGATCTGTGGTTATGCGGGCGTGGGGTGAGAACACGCTCTGTTTGAAGAGACAGGCTGGTACTGATCGTTCGCTGACGTGATTGAATCAGGAGGGTCGGTAAAAATGTGTCGCGGTCGTCTTCTATACTGCGCAGCATTGAGTACGAGTTCATCGTTCGCGGCGGATACCACTAACGGGCTGGGATGATTCGCGGCTTTTTCGAAATAACTACCTGTAAGTGATTTTATATACGCTCAGACAGAAAGCATCTCCAGGTCCCCGTGGCGATCCTTATTCCGGACGTATCATGGGGCACCGATGATTTTACATAAGGCTCAGTTCTGGAGAACCTGCAACTTTTGAATACGATTTTGCGCATGTGCAAAGACCGAACAACTGTACGTCATAATCGGACGGATGCAAGTTTCATATAAAGTGAGTTTATGTATGGGGGACATTTTACTCTTATGACAAAGCAAACGATAGAGACGACCCAAGACCATAACGGCTTTGTTTCGCACTCTATATGTGTGTGAATCGAAATTTAAGTGTTTATCTAAAGTGACGCCGAGATATTTCACCTCGCCGGCCCAAGGTATTTCGGTTTCGTATAGCCTGATAATCAACGCATATATTTAAGATGGCGTCAATCCCAAGTCATACATTTACGTTTATCGTTGTTTCATTATATATGGTGAAATCTTAATATCAATAATATTTAAAAAAATAAAATTTGTTCTTTGCTAAAAAAAATAATTGGTTTGAAATTTATCATTTTTATTTATTAAATATATCAGCGGGTATATATATGATTGTTTATAGAAAAATGTGTCTGACTGTGATAAATTCATGCTTTTAATTGTGTTTAAAAGTTACTTTAAAAAAAATGTTCCTAAACCTATTCATTAATCAAAATTAATTAAATCAAAATGCGCCTTAAAAATACAACGTTAACCAGCTACCAAGTGTTCTTTCGGGCTAATACCAACCTCTCACAGAAAACCAACGTGAAATAACAGTGCTTGCATCGTAGTGTTTCGTTTGGTCAGTAAGAGCGCCGGAGGCTCACCTCTCTTCTCCTTTTCTCTTAGCCTTCCCTTACCCTCCTCCAATATACAGGTTGGCAACGCATTTACAACACCCCGGTGTTGCTAGTGTATATAGAGTGTGGTGGTCACTTAACATCACGTGACCCACCTGTTCGTTTGCCTCCTATGATACAAAAAATATATATTGATATATTAAAGAATTGATATATTAAAGAACCAGGTATTCTAAAATTCTTGTTCTTTCAACGTTGCCGGCTCTTGTACTAAGGTGTCGCAAAAAAGTCTAGTTACGTTAACTACAAATTTTTGTTTTTCGTTATCCTGGAGAACCCCTTGCGTTTCGTGGGACAAAAAGTATCCTGGATGTAGCCTTGTAATATCAGTTATTACTGTGTTAAGTTTCGTTAAAATTGGTTCAGTACTTTCAGAGTAATACGGGTTTAGATTCTAGACTTTAATCCTTTATCCTGGAGAACCCTTTGCGTTTTATGGGACGAAAAGTTTTTGATGTAATCTCGTAGTATTAGTTATCACTATGTCAAGTTTCGTCGAGATTGGTTCAGTACTTTCAGAGTGATGCGTGTGCATAGGGACAAACAGACAGACAGACAAACAAAAATTGTAAAAAGATTATTTTTGGCTTCTATATCGATAACATAGTCTACCCTGATTAAAATTTTCAAAAAATATTTAATGTACAGATTTCGACTTGTTACAGTTTTATTATAGTAATAATAATAGATAGATAATAGATTCGAATTAAACTAACCAAGCGAACTAACATAAGTACATAGATTGTTAGAGAAGAGAGTCGTGGCGGGTGTCTGAGAGTGGAATTGACCGCCCGACTACAGCGGCAAGTTTTGTTTGAAGAGTTAGATGACTCCCCGCTTCTTATACACTACATATTATATACCCTTCCATTCGATTCCGGTTATGAGATGGAGATAAATTATTTTATTAACACGTTTACCTGAACTTAAGAACTGGCTCTGAAGTGCAACTATTGGAAAACATCTAAAGATGTTTAGTGATAGATGCAACTTAAGGGTGGTAGGTAACCAAGTAAATATTAGAAAAAGCTCTGCTTTGGTTTCATCACCACGTTTTCATCACGATATGCTCCTTTAGCGAAAGTTCAGGTTTATTTTAAGTATTTGAACCACTGTACCTACTAACTGTACAAACCAATAAGATATCCAAAGCTCTTCTAATATAGACAAGGATGTCACTAAAGTACATAATGTAAGTACAAGTAATAACAGAAATCGTGAAACGTATCGTAACAACTATAATATTAATAAATTTAATTCCTGCCCTTAGATGAGCAGTACTATCAAATGCCTAGACTGTTT
Source organism: Antheraea mylitta (assembly GCA_014332785.1). Classification (NCBI taxonomy): domain Eukaryota; kingdom Metazoa; phylum Arthropoda; class Insecta; order Lepidoptera; family Saturniidae; genus Antheraea; species Antheraea mylitta. Next base: position 2,283,343 of record JACEII010000062.1, on the reverse strand, counting down.
CATTTGGATGAATACGAACAGTGTCTCAGTAACCGGCGCGGAATCTACTGCCTCGGGAGCTTTGATTTACTTCCTTACAAGAATAATCGTCTACTTGACATTACACGGGTAAGAAGTATACACCTCGAAACTATTACATGATTTTCTGCCATATTTTCTTAATATATCGTACGTTAGGCCCTAGAAATACGTTTATTGAATAAATATAAAGTTATATTACTTTAGAGTGCCAGTTTCTCATGAATTAAAGTACATCGTAGGTCGACCGAGATACACCTATATGACAAAAAGAAACAGACCTACCTGATAAAAAAATAGAGATTAGAACTATTGCAAGATAGTAGTTGATTATATTTTTAGAACTATTCTTGATTTATCAACAGAATCAATCGTTGGCAAATTGTTATTTAATCGTTTTTGTCAAGAAATTGAGATGTGCATACTTATTTTATCATATAGTTAATTGTGATAATTTATAAAGTCAACAGCTACTTAATATTATTTTATACAATTCTGTAAAATATCATTTTGCAGCAATTCTCAGAAGATAAATACCATTTCAACCACACGCATATCCACAGAGGATATTGTTTAACAACACGTTGCTCGCACATTCAGGCCACTTCATTGAGAAGTCGCTTCGAAAAGTGCGTCGACAACTACACTAGAGCGCAGTACGGATTGGAGACAAACCTGACTTCGTTAAATTACTGCAGGACCAGTGCAAAGCCCCGAACGAGGCAACTTGACGAGCTGGATATAGTCTTTGCGTGGGTTGCTGGACTCATCTTGCTCTGTAATATTGTTGGAACAGCTTACGACGTGTTCAGAAATAAAGAAAATAAACGTACGTACAATAATTGATAACGAGTTTAAAATAAGCCGTTAACTAGATATTTGTTTTAACAGATGCATTGTTGAGTTGCATCCACATACTAGGCCATGTACGGTTTTATTTAATTGCTCTTCCACCACCCCAACGTTCACTCTGTCGCAACTAAGGACACCTTTATATGCTTAAACTAGACTGTAGTGTAGTCCTGTTCGGAGTAGGCAGAGAACTTGTACAGAACATTTGAGACATGACGAAATGTTTTGACACGTTTTATTATTTCATACAAACTGTGATCCATATTATCCTTATTCATTTAAACAGTCAAAAGGTAAACTAGTACTGCGAAAATTAACTACAAATTGACTATTAGTAAAAATTCTGAAGCAGGAATACATTTATATTTTATTAACTGTGCCTCGCAACAATCTACATGCTTATATTATTAACTCTATAGATCTTACTATTCGCCTTAACAATTCAGTTATAATAAAATTAATATTATTAAAAACTTTCCAATAAGAAATCTTTACATGTGCCGTTTTCATGATAATTTGTTGAATGCTGTTGTAGTTTATCGATCTCTGGTACGCGAACATCTATTTACTGTAGTACTCAGAAGGAGGGTACTTTTTCTCTCTCTTTATTCTAACGATACGCGATACATCCTCGATGCCTCATAAGCTAACTCAGTTGAATTCATGTAGCATTAAACTTGATTCTCACATTTAAAGATTAAGGAAACAAATTTATAAATTCTTCTAGTCCTATCAAGGCCAATGTGGTTTTTTTCTTAGTATAACAATAACTCAAATGCAGTCATTTTTATTTGAACGCTGTTAGCATTAAGGCGGGTAATGTTTGTATATTTATTTGCCATGTTATGTAGCCTAAACTGCTTCTAACGTATATATATATATAAGATATCGTATTATATAGCGGGAAAAATTCTTTCATTAGACTTTGGCTTGAAGTTAAATATAAGAAGATCAAAAAATCAAAATCATGAATACTTTATTCAATTTAGAACCTAATAAGGCGCTTAGGAACGTCAAAACTACCACCGGTTCGGTAAACAACCCTGTCATCGAGGAAAACGGGCAAGAAACTCAATTGACTTTATCTTTTTATATCACTAAATATTATAAAACAAAGTACTCTGGCACGTCTGTCTTTCTGTTCGTTCGCGATAACCTCAAAAACTACTTCCAGTATATATATATACAAAATAAATTAAAGTCACAATAATTTCTGTGGATGCACAGAAGAGTTTATTCCAGACATCATCATCGTTCACATATTGATCCTCTCTATAATAGCTTTTTACACCGTGCCCCGTTTGACATGGCATTTAGACTTACAGTTCGGCAAATCGGCATAGACACGAAGGGTTAGGGTATGAGGGATGATTTAGCCTTGTTAGGAGAAAATCGCTAAGAAGTCTTGATCCAATAAGTAGAGTATATGAACCTCAGGATCAACTGGACAAAGAACGAATATCACCACCTGAATTTATATTGAATAACTGGTGGCTGAACCCAAAAACTCTGTTGAAATAAAGACTCATAGATTGCACTGGTTCGATCAGAGAGACCGAGCAGTAAATATAACATACTTGTGACGATTGTCTTAGCCATCATGTACAGGTGAGACATTGCAAAGGTGACTCTGTGTGAGCTTCTAACTAACAATAGACGAGATACACCGCAATATTGCGATAAGTATGATATGCTACATTCATTCGGTAATGTAACTGACGCACAGTTCATCATATTTATGTGTGACGACACCTTTGAATAAAAAACAGAGGACGATTAAAAGTAATTATGAGTATATTCGTGTTTCCTCGTGCGATGAAATAAGTCGTTCATGAATATAATAAAAACTCTTAGTGTTTTTGTGGTCGGATTATTTGTGTTACTTTATTAACAGACTTCAAAAAAAAGTGTTCTGTTTTCGACCCGTATATCCATAATTTTCTTAAAAAACTATTGCTCTGATCTGGATGGGATCTTCGTTATTGAATGCTTATTTTACTCAGGCATGGTTTTAGACGTATTTTGATGAAATCGTAAATAGTTTTCAGGTGTTACGTTAGAAAAGACCGCTAAACCTTATGAGATACATAAAAATAATGTAGGTACAGAAGAACTGTGCATCCGAAAAATGCTTATATAGAAGTTTGCGATGACATATCTGAATACCCTAAATATAACCCATAATAATCATTTTTGTATTATATATTATTAAAAAATAATTGGTTATTCGCGAAACTCTTCGACATTATAAAATTAATTTTTATCCAATTATACTGAATTATTATTAAAACTATACTATAAAAGAATTATAAACTAAAACCATAAAAATTATACTTAATATACAAAAATACTCGTAACAGTATTGTTACGGACAGCTGAGCCTCGTAATGTTTATCATAATGTAAAATATAGGATATATAAAAATACCTTATGTAAAGTAGGTATTATGACGTAAGTTTCTTAACTAAAATAAGTCTTGCGAGGCTTAATAAAATAAAGTATATAACAACGTATTACGAATGTGTTAGGTCATAATATTTCATGTAAAGTTTTGTATGTTTTTGTGTAATTAAGTAAGTATGTTTCGAATATTAAAGAGTCTTACGTCATTTATTATAATGTCTTATGTAGTAATAAAGTTCTTATGTCGTTTATGTAATGTTCTATGTAGTATTAATGAGTATTATGTCGCTTAATGTCTCGTACATAGAATATCTCACGGTAAAATAGTATGTGTTGATATATAATATTTGTGTTAGTGTAACTTGAGTCATAATGTTTTGAAAAGAGGAAATAATGTGTTCTTATGTATATTTCTCAAATAAATAGCCTTATGTAACGCTTAAAAATATCGGTAACAATAATTTGAATTTAACCGCCAAACCGATTACTACTATTATTATTTGAAGGAAATTATACTGAACCACCACCACGTAAAATGTATCGTCGATTCATGTAAACTTTGAAAGTGTATGGTTAATGGTGGCGCCCTTAGGATGCTAATAAATTACTAGCTCTAAGTCTGTAATCGTGTACTTATATATGAAAAAACGTGTGTAAACCACAGCGAATGGAGTTGACGAAAGCATCGTCGACGCCGTTCTCGCGCGTCACTGTGCCCCGTCCGAGAAGGACGTGCAATATGAAGTTCGCGAACTCGTATTCGCCACTATCCCCGATAGAACCCCGATGGAGCTAGACTTCGCGACACCCGCCGCTTCCTCCAAGTGTGGTCACGCCGCCGCGCCCGTTCCAGCGCCCTCGCCCTCACTTTTATCCGCGATAGACAAGGACGATTTTATAACGTCTCTATAACGTCTAGAAAAATAAAAAATCGTCCCACCCCCTGCCACGCGACTCAGACTCAGGTCCAGTAGGTCCGGCAGTAAAGGTCCCGTGCCACGAGACCAATAGAATAGAAGGCGCCTGGACGCCCACCGAGATCGCGCAACACTCCAAAACAAAATCGAGCTCTGGCAGATCTAGTCCTCTCTCCGTCTCGCTCACTCCAACCGCGGCTAAGAAGCACCGCCCACCCCGCCGGTCACCATCCAGGATAAGGCGCGATGGATGTCAGTCTCCACCGCACTGAAAACTTTAGGCATTCAGGACACGTCAGCCCTCAACACCCAGGCAGGGATTAAGGTTAAGGTGACTAACATCGATCACCATCGCAAGCTAACCGAGTATTTACGAGTACAAAAGTTAGCTTATTTCACATACGCACTAGAGGAGGAACGTCTACTCTGAGTAGTCTTACGCCGTATCCCGGTCGAAATCTCAACAGACGATATACTAGCGTTCTGGAATATATTTAATTTATATAGCCGGAGGCACCGCACAATGAAACACCCCATTTCGAGACTGAATCATGTTTTTATTTCTACCGACATTTGTAGTAATATACATATATACCACGTTCCTTAAGAACGAGATCTTCCCCGTCCGAGAGGTACACTGCATGTACCACCCGATCACTAAGTTCAAGTTCAACTTAGTGTTGGTCATTCTCGACCGCACTAAGGAGGGTAAGGAAATTTTTTAGGAATTTTTTTAGGAAATTTTTCGGATTTAAATCACTGAGAGGTTTCTGAGGCCATATTAGTACATTGCACCTATGAGAAACTGGGCAGCTCATATCTATACATGTGAGTTCTCGTCCAGTGGTTGAACTTTCAAAAATCCAATTCCAACTCTAAAGTACGTCAATGGGAACAAAATCTGCACATTTATATATAGATGAATATAATTGAAACCTCTTTTGTATTATTTGTACGCGCAAATCTCTGAAACGGTTGTATCCGATTTTGATATGATTATTGTTGCCAGATAGTCAAATTTTCAGAGTACTAATCTAATCCTAACTAATATTATATATGCGAATGTGACTTTGTTTAGTTTTCCTCTAAAGCTTAGAGGCTATTCATATATTACGTAAGTATGGGAGAGGGGTCTTTGATTTGCTTAGTTTTGCTAACCATGGGTAGGTAGCGCTTAGACATTGTATAAATTATGTTTAAGTAATACTTCAACAGCCCCTTAACTCATTATCACAACATTTCAAACACGATGTCCGCGGTACAAAAGAGGTTTATAAGAAAAATACCAAGACTGTAATTAGACTAATAAAACATCTATATATTAATACGTGAAGCAAAATGTTTGTACCCCTTTTTAACCTATTTCCCGTTAACGGGTGAACTTTAAATTTGGCATGGTTAAAGTTTATATGGCTGAGAAGTGCAGAAAGCTGTTTATTTTATATAAAATGCATTAGAAGTACATTAAATTAATTAAAATATGCACTACTCACACTACTACTCGAATTTTACACAACATATACACACATGTAAATAAAAAAGACATTTTGACAGCCGTCAATAATTATGAACTTCGAAAAAGGTTGTGAAGGAGGGTCATGCTCGACTATATGTATTTTTTAACTCTTACGTTCTAATTGCCATTTTTCGTCCTGCATTCAACAATTATATTATAAAATAAAACTATTATTGTAACGTTTATTATTTTTTATGGTGAACTCACTTCAAATCATGAATTAATAAAAAAGTGAGCCACATAATACCTTGTATAATCAAAATATGAATTTTGTTTATAAAAGTAATCCATGACTTAGACCTCCGCGGTTACAATATTGCAATTCAACCTCACGCAGCAACAAAAAATAATTTATTTTCAAAAGCTAATGGTAGTATTAAAAACATGTCTTGGATTCACCATTTCAATGCGTTATGCATCCATTACTTTTCCAAACGATGATACTGGGCATATCACTATTTGTCATAATGAACAGACTACATTTCATTCAATATCACCCACAAATACCATCTACATATAGTGTCGTGTAAAATTAATTGAAAATTGTGTCATGGGTTGCGATAAATTTCTTTATTTTCGTAAAGTTATGTTTGGTTAAATTTTGAGAGCTTTACCACGTGGTTTTTGTTTCAAATTTATAATTAATTTCAATTTTCATTTACACATAATTTTTTATATGTTTATATAATTACATATCATGGCAAATGGCAAATAACTGAGTGGCCATGATGAAAACCTTTGATTATAGAAGTATACCTTTGACAAAAGAACCCTAATAAAGTTCAAACTTTAAAAAATCAATCAACTATGGTCGAATGTCGACCACTTGGCGCACACTAGTCGTAAAATAAATGGACTAAAAATGATTATTTATCACACTCTGTGTACATAAAAAATGTACGAAACTTAAGTGGCCTGCATTAGGTTTGTTTATTTCTTATCATTTTATTTTTGCCAGATATTGCTTCTTACCCTTATCTCATCATCTTATCATATCATCATCATCCCTTTGTAGTGGAAGAGCCAAGTTGAAGCAATTATTGTTTTCAGCACGAATGGGTCGGTTCGTCCGAGGCAGCACCACCCTCTCACAGAAAACCGACGTGAAGTAACAGTGCTTGCACTGTTGTGTTTCGTTCGGTCAGTGAGAGAGCCGGAGACCCACCTACCCTCCCCTTCCCCTTCCTCCTTTCCTTCCTGCCCCCTCCCCCCCGCCCTCCTCCCAAACACAGGCTAGCAATGCACTTGTGACTACCCTGGTGTTGCAAGTGTCTATGGACGGTGGTGATCACTTAACATCAGGTGACCCATCTGTTCGTTTGCCTCCTATGATATAAAAAAAAAAATCTCAATGATCGACAAACCGCAGCTCGCCGCAATGGCTCTTTCTCTCCTTTATTGTGGCTCTTCCAAAAAAATTAGTGCAAGCATGGAATATTATTTATTAACTTGCCATGTAAGAGACAAGTTATTTTTAAAACATAAGCCTACAGCAACATGGTACATTTTTTGAAAGCAACAATAGCACGTCTAGTCGTACGCAAGAAAAGACATATTTAAATAAGACGAGCTCAAGAGTATACTTTGAATCCTAATTATTTCCATAAAATAAATAAAAACAAGCAAGGGCTCATTGAATAAATTCTATTTTTGTTTTATTTATATCTGGCTCTTTTGGATAACGAGTTTGCCAATCACCTTATGTTACCTAAGTTGGGTGACAACATGTTCCTCTATTATGTTTTATATTTATATCATTCTTCAAACGATTCATTCATTCCATGTTTTATGTTAAACGAACGAAATAAATATTTCCTAATAATGAAAGGATAACGATGTTCATGATAACAGCGAATCGTTACCTGATACCATGGTCACTCGTCGTTAACTGGAATCGACTGACAGCTAACTACTCCGATGGTGACGCGAGGCTATCTGCTCTCAAGCCTATACAGGGGATGAAGTAAGTTTTCCTGCATATGTTTTCCAAAAAATAATTCTTTATTGTGGAAATCTGCCAAGAATACAAACCACTCACGACTGGAGGTAAATTAGCCAGCACCGCATGGCACTAAGCATAAGCGCATTGATAATCTAACATATAGTATACTTAATTAAGATAATATACAGTTTAATAAGATAAGGTCATATTAGCCAATTTGTTATATTGCATAATCGTAATGCCAGCCCGTAAGAGTTCGACTGCTGGGCCAAAAATCTCTCTCCGAAGGAAGGTGTAGGCATAGTGTTGCTGTTCACACACCCTGAAAAATCCAACCTCAGTGCTATGTGTTATCCACAAACGATAGTACTACAAGAACATTTCTCAGGTTCAGTTTTCTTCATTATGTTTTCCTTCATTGTCACTCGATAGACTTGCCAATTTAAAATGTATGCGAATTTTCAAAAATTCGTTGGTGTACGCCGTCGTATGAACCTGTGTACAACTATTCGAAATTCCTTCGGTCAAACCACTCGATATTATTTGTTTGAATATGCTACTAGTTATGGGAAAATATCTCTAAACATCTCACTTAATTATACGATGTAAAATTATATGTAAATAATCTTAAGTACATCAATTTATTTCTGTAAGTATTCGTTTTCATAATATACGTCTTTTGTTTTCGAACTGACTACGCTACTAGCCTAGCAAGGCATTAACACCTTCACCGGACTACTAAGGCGTGCGCTTAAGGCACTCAAGAGGATTTAATTTAGACAACTAGCTCAAGGGTGCACGGCACACCTCGACTTGTGCTGTTGTCTAGTTCATGCAATTCGTGACATAACTGAGCTAACCTATGCTAGGCTTATTCTTATTTATTCTTATATTCATACGTGTATAAGTTAATTAGATGATTATGTTCATATATACCTCAATACCTCTTGTATGTATTTCGTGTCGGATATTATATACAATAAAATATGCAACTTTATTATAAGCATTCAGAAATAAATTCAAGAGTACCTATATTTCAGGGCACTCACTCTAATATTGATAATGTTGGCTCACTCAGTGCTGGCGTACCACATCACATACGTTCTCAACCCACAGTTCCTAGAAAAGGTGAGAAGATTTCACAATATATTATATAAACTTTGATGTCGACACCGAGACACTATAACGGATACATTGCTATCGAAATTTCTACGTCTGTCTGTCACTTAGTTCGAATTGTTATCACACACTTCTCTCAACTATTCCACAGTGAGTAAATTAAAAATAAAACTTTAAATGTACGAGTATGCCAAATTAAACCATATCTATACTACACATTAGAGGTGTTATTTTATTAATTTATGGTATCCTGAAGACAATGAAACTCTGCTAAATTAATTAAGGAGTAGTAAGTTATCAAGGCATGGGCATGTCGTGGGGAGAGATAAACATCATGTAACTAGAAAAATTGTATTTTAAGTATAAAGATCAAAAAAGGTAGAGTCAGATTGTGTGGAAAATTATATGTATATAAAAGTATGAATACTGAGATGATATCTGAGAGGCCAGAGTAGAAGAGAAAACATGCTGTGTGATGAATTTATGAAAAAAATAAAATTGAAATTTGAATATTCATTGTTTGGCGTTAAAAAGCCATTTCTTCTGTGTTTTCATGGTTTTCTCCTTATCATTTTTCACATATAACCCGACGTATACAAATTACATGTGGAATGAAATATCATGTTAACTATTCTTTTGTTTTCTTCGCAGACGAGCCATCACTTAATGTCTGTTTACTTTCAAAACGGCACCTGCATAGTGCACACATTCATCATGGTGTCCAGTTTCCTGCTCGCCTATAATCTGCTTCTCCATGCTGAGGAGAATCCGAAGAAGCAGCTCAGCTTGCAGATGCTACCCAAGTGTATAATGCACAGAATTGTTAGGTATAACAGTTCTAATTTCAGTTTGTTCGAATCTGTAATAATATTATTATTCTATAAGTAGCGGTCCCAGCGGACGTTATCCTGTCTTGATAATAATAGATCCCAAATTGTAACAGCAGCGCCACCGGCTGATTTAAATTGTGTATTTAAACCATTTTAAATGCGCTTAAACACAAAAAAAAAATCATCAAAATCTATATATCTAATAGATATAAATCTAATCCATATAATCGCTGTTTTTTACATAGGATTTCACGCGCACGTAGACGCGGATTCAGTTACAAATAATTCCGTATATTATTACACTAGCTGACCCGTGCAACTTCGTTTGCACCAAATTGGTTATCATGCGAAAAAAATTGTTTTTTTTTTATCTTAGCAAGGCAAAATGCCTGCACTATGCCTGATGGTAACCACAGTATAATCCAAAAACAATAGCGACTACCGAGTGACACACTATACATCGCTGGTTGCCATTATCATGCCGGCCTACAGAAAGCTGGATATGCACAGGCTGATCCCGAAACACGACGCGCAGAAGCGAATCACTACTACGGATTTTTTCGCCATGTACATGGTGGTTGTGACCCAGTCAGGCTGTAAAGCCCTACCACCCCGCAAATAAAACTGATACCCGATTGCAGCCACAACTACCATTTCCAATTGTGAATCCAAACGATTTACTCAAACATATACCCAGATTACATGTTTTTTTTTAAATAAGCCTAGTACCCGTTCGTAGCGTCATGTACCAGGATCAATTTAAATAAAAACTAACCTAGATAAAACTGAATAAACATCTCTACCACTTACTTTATCATAACTATCTTCAACTTGTATTAAACCTTTTTATACTCCATTGTATTAAAGAAAAATATATGAACACCGTATCGAAGCGTCAAACATCGCGCCGAAAGCGTCAAATGTCACTTGCTTGAAACTATTGTCTAAGAGTTATAAACTGTTTTGAAAACGTATTTGAAATATATTTCCAATATATTTTTTATAAATAATCTCTGTAACACTCACAACATAGTACCTATCACCTTCAAACCAAGCCAGTTTTATACATCAGGTTCAATCCCTCGGTAGGGATCCCTTGAGTGCGTTGCTTGCGCGATACCGTGACACACAAATATAGATCACTGCTACAACACTACACGATCACCCCCACACACGTGCACGCCTCTACACGCTTACACATGAAAGTGGAAGGGTTTACTTTTTTCCCTTATCGAACTAAAAAACTCTCAATTTTCTGATAATAAATATATGCAGGAGTTGTTGAGGCGTGTATGCTTGGTACACTTATACGTTTCAACTACTCATACATATATGAATAGTTAGTTAGGTTAGTTAAGGTCGCGATTTTGCATGCAACAGGCAACAGCCAAGCCGAGGTGTGCCGTGCACCTTTGAGCTGGTTGCCAAAATAAAACCGGCTGAGTGCCTTAAGCGCTCGCCTTAGTAGTCCGGTAACTTATATACGTATATAAGTTATTGAAACATGCATGTGTACCAAGCATGCGTGCCTCAACAACTCCTATATGTATTTTGTGTAGGAAAAAATCCTCTAAACTATATAGAATAGGATAGGATAACGAAAAATAGGGGTAGAACTCTTGTGTCACTGTATTCTGTGAGCAGCGTACTCAAGGGCTCCACGCCGAGGGAACAGATCTAGGCTTGAGCCGTTGCCGAGGAGGGCCTAATTTAATGTGTGGAAGCGAAATTTACTCCCAGACCACGACGGCGTGATCTGCGGTTATGCGGGTGTGGGCGAGAACACGCTCTGTTTGAAGAAACAGGCTGGTATTGATCGTTCGCTGACGTGATTGAATCAGGAGGGTCGGTAAAAATGTGTCGCGGTCGTCTTCTATACTGCGCAGCGTTGGATACGGGTTCATCGTTCGCGGGGGATACCACTAACGGGCTAGGATGATTCGCGGCTTTTTCGAAATAACTACGTGTGAGTGATTTTATATACGCCCAGACAGAAGGCATCTCCAGCTCCTGTGGAGATCCTTATTCCGGACGTACCATGGGGCACCGGTGATTTTACGTAGGGCTCGGTTCTGGAGAACCTGCAACTTTTGAATACGATTTTGCGCATGTGCAAAGACCGAACAACTTTACGTCATAATCGGACGGATGCAAGTTTTATATAAAGTGAGTTTATGTCTGGGGGACATTTTTCTCTTATGACAAAGCAAATGATAGAAACGACCCAAGACCATACGGCTTTGTTTCGAACTCGTTCTGTGTGTGAATCGAAATTTAGGTGTTTATTTAAAGTGACATCGAGATATTTCACCTCGCCGGCCCAAGGTATTTTGGTTTCGTATAGCCTGATGGTCGACGACGCATATATTTAAGATGGCGTCAATCCCAAGTCATACGTTTACGTATATCGTTGTATATGGTGGTCAATAATGTTTAATAAAATGAAATTTGTTCTTTTCTATGGAAAAAAATAATTGGTTTGAAATTTATTATTGGAAAGAAAGTTCCTTACGGCAGACTTGGAGGAGATAGGGATTCTGCGCGACCGAACTGAAAAAAATGTGATAGTAAAACCGTAACGAAAAGTGCATGGAATAAAACAGTTAAATGAGAAGTGCGCAGGCGCGACAGTCGTATACACAAGCGAGTAGTGTATAATACCTTTCCCTTTCTCTTTTTTTGTAATTATTTCTATTTTTATGTAATTTTATGTTGTCAAACAAAAATAAAGAGACATATTTTGTTATTTTAATTGATAATTTGAATTACGATTCCATAAAATTGAGCACGATTTTTTTTTTTTGCAAATAGTGTCGATTCTACGTTAGCCGAAGGAACTTCGTTCCTACCTGGTGTCCCACGACACCACATTCTTTTTTTATTTATAAAATATATCAGCGGGTATATATATGATTGTTTATAAAAAATTTGTCTGACTGTTTAATTGCATTTAAAAGTTACTGAAAAAATGTTCCTAAACTTATTATTGATTAATCATAAATCAAAATTAAATTAAATCGAAATGCCTATTAAAAATAGAACGTTAACCCGCTACCAAGTGTCCTAAATTCTGTCTATTGATATATTGATAATTTCTGTAGGTGGTAGAGTCACGCTGAAGCTATTACTGGTTTCAGCATGAATAGCTCGGCTCGTTGGGGCTAATACTGCCCTTTCACAGAAAACCGACGTGACATAACAGTGCTTGCATTGTAGTGTTTCGTTCGGTCAGTGAGAGTGCCGGAGGCCCACCTCTCTTGCCCTTTCATTCTTTCCCTTCCCTTACCCTCCCCCATATACAGGTTGGAAACGCACTTGCAAATCCCCTGGTGTTGCTAGTATCTATAGACGGTGGTGGTCACTAAACATCACGTGACCCACCTGTCATTTGCCTCTTATGATACAACAAAATATATATTCATATATTAAAGAATCAGGTACTCTAAAATTCTTGTTCTTCTAACGTTGCCGGCTCTTGTACTAAGGTGTCGCAAAAAAGTCTAGTTACGTTAACTACAAATTTTTATTTTTCGTTTTCCTGGAGAACCACTTGCGTTTTATGGGACAAAAACTATCCTGGATGTAGCTTTGTAATAGCAGTTATCACTGTGTTAAGTTTCGTTAAAATAGGTTCAGTACTTTCAGAGTAATACGGGTTTAGATTCTAGACTTTAATCCCTTATCCTGGAGAATCCTTTGCGTTTTATGGGACAAAAAGTATATTTGATGTAATCTCGTAATATTAGTTATCACTATGTCAAGTTTCGTCAAGATAGGTTCAGTGCTTTCAGAGTGATGCGTGTGCATATGGACAGACAGACAGACAGACAGACAAAAATTGTAAAAAGATTATTTTTGGCTTCTATATCGATAACATAGTCTACCCTGATTAAAATTTTCAAAAAATATTTAATGTACAGATTTCGCCTTGTTACAGTTTTATTATAGTATAGATAGAAGATGATTATATTTCGATGTATAATACTAAATAACTTATAATCAATATATATAATGATAGTATAGTATAATTATACTCAATAACTAGCATCCTAACTAGCAACTAACATTCATATTCATGGATTTTAACATAATAGGAATTGTGTCTCCCTCTCTGATTTTCGCGTAATTAATTGACACCACTTATACTTTCTAGGATATCACCACTGTATCTATTCGTGTTGGGTTTTGCTTCCACCTGGTGGTCTTATCTCGGAGACGGTCCGATGTGGTCGCCGCTGGTCGACGGCGAGAGCGGTCGCTGTAGAGAGAAATGGTGGATGCAAGTGTTTTACATCAATAATTTAGTCAATCCGGACGTCAAATGCCTCATACATACATGGTGTGTATCTCGATTTTTAATTTTAATTAACTTCAGCAGAGCTGTATTAGAATTTTTTTCGCATAACTCAAATGTATACCGGACTTAGGCATTGAAAGTAAGGAATTACATAGGATTATAAATGATTAAGGTACTTTCCAGGGTCAAGTTTCATTATGATATTTTCATTTATTGTCACGCGATAGTGTTACCAATTTAAATTGTTACATGCCGGTTTTCGAACCTGCGAATATAGAATTAATATATCATAGGTCAAACCATTCCACCACTACAAATTCAGATAACATTGTTAGCTAAGAATTTTTTTTTAAATTTATCATTATCGTTAAAAAAAGTAAGGTTTACCACATACCTAATGATTTGTTACCATTGTTGTTATTATTAGAAACATATAAAATCAAAAATTACCGTGAATATTTATGATACCGTTTTAAAAAGTACTGTAAAGTAAATAAATTTAGACAATAGGACAAGACAATAGGAAAAATAACAGAACATATTTTCTTATTTCCTACTGACCATATATACAAGTATTATGTGGTTTGATGGAAGAAGATTTTGAATAGACCTCTACTTATACGTCCATTTTCCTTTTTTGCCTGTTAATTTCTTCGATACGTAGTGTATGAAATTCTGCAGTTTTAGTTTGATTTTAACATAAAATTGATATCAAAGGGAACTTAATTTCATAAATATAAGTGATAATGCCAGACCTCAATGTTACTCAGGTGTGTAACTTCAATCAAAAATATTTACACTTCAAATAAAATGGCTCAAATATTAGAAGTGTTGAAGGCTGTGAATTTTTTAAAATGTTAAACGATACCGGAAAACTGCAGAGTATACGATACGTATATAGCAAGTTCGTAAAAGAGTAACAACAGTGGGAGAGAAATGACAAATTTATTGTAAACAGTGTCCTCAGGAACTGCATTTCGACTTCTTCCGAGGTCCGAAAGATGCTGCAGGGTATTCGACAAGTGACAGTTAGCACCAAAACTATTAGAAGAAGATTTAAAGTAGCTGGTATAGAGGCATACTTGCACACCAGAGGCTCTTTGCTTACCGTAAGCAACCAGTAGTTCGGACCAGCTTAGCTTGTTTTCACCGAAATTGGTATGATGACGCTTAAGGAAAGTACTCTTTATTGATGAGTTCTGATTCTGATTTATGTCAGATAATGGAAGGATCAAAGTATGCTGGAGAAAGATATGCTGAGTGTAACTGCCCTATAATCTGTTTTTTTTTTGCCTACAAAAATGTTAATCTCATTCATTGATACTATTCAACGAATTTAAAAATGTTATATATTGCAAATAAATGCCCCTTTCTTATTGCGTTCTTGCAAATAAGACCATGATTGTATTTTATTACAAAATAATACTCTTCATTTCCTACAACAAAATAGGCTACACGTTGATTTTTTTTCGAACTATTTACACTATTGACCTAGCAAAGTGTTAATAGCTTCACCGGTCTACTGCTTCTATTAAAACTGTGCTTTTAAAATGGATTTAAAGTCATTGTATGTTATGTATACGTTTTTATTTTTAATTTTAAACAAAAAAAACGCTTAAGATACGAAGTAAAGAATTGATATACATACAAAATAATTATTTAGTTATGGGAATCCGATCTGTAAGTAGTTCACTTCGGAAATCGTCAGTTAGTAATTATATCTTACAGGTTCTTGGCAGTGGATATGCAGCTCTATATTTTATCAGCAGTCCTCACACTGGTTCTGGGTCAGAAGCCGCACACAGCTCTAAGGGTCCTTGCCTCACTGATTATAGGGTCGGTGCTTCTCAACCTGATCATCGTCAGCTACTGGCATCTTCAGCCGATGGTCACACTTATGTTCCCTGAGTAAGTTTGTCTTATCCTTGAAAATTTAGATAAACTAAGTCTGTAAATGACTGGCATAATTGGAATACTAGAAATGATAAGGAATTAGCCATGCCATATGTTCAAGTTCATTAACACTAGTAAGTAGTTGTGATGGTTGAATAGTGGGAGCGGTGGAATATCAATCTAATGTCCGCTGGTACGAACCCCGAAATGTCACAACCATCTTTTCGGAATTCGTGTACGTTTACTAATATAATAATTGCTAACAGTATCGGCTAACGGTGAAAAAAATCATAGTGAGGAATTTTGAACCTGATAAATGTTCTTGTAGTATCACTTTACGTGGGAAAATATAAAAGGGTGAATTTCTTGGAGTTTGAAATAGGTTGTGAATTGATTATGCCCATATCTTCCTTTGGGAATGACACTGCTGTGGATGTCTTAAGGGCTTATAATGATGATGATTAATATTTATAAATTTTGTAGGCAATAACGTTAGGTTATATTATAAGAGATTAAAAAAATCCCCGCCATTACACTACGGTGTCATCGCGACATTTTGTTTCACTGAAAACGGAAGGTTATCGCAGGTTTTAAATTTTCACCATTCGCCCTGTTCTCTCCTTACACCATTATGTCATTATCGCTTCAGAGTTCATTTACTATACTAGGTGATAATTATCAACAGACAAATGGTGATCTTCGAGACAAGGATTTATCAAGTATTGACTATACTACAGACGTGACAGGATCGAATATCTTAAGTTGCTATCCAAATTCTCACACTGGACCTAAAAAGTAGGAAAACCACTCATGTATAAGATCCGTAAGCGCTTACATTTACATTTGTATAAATCACATAACATTAGTGCGCTGAACGTAATATCTCAACTGTTTTTACAGAAATATTTACATGTAGATACAACAGTGTCAAGTGTCATTATTATTAAGTATTGATATATGGTACGGTAACACTTAACGATATATCACGTAAAAAGTAACTTCTCGACTTTTTGTACACACAATTGGGTTACTTTCGAGTTCATAAGAGTGCTTTTAGCGCACACGATTAAGTGAAGCCCGTTGATGTCTTTTATTAGAAAACTTTTAGTATAATTTATAAAATATACCTGCAACGTATAGGTACTAATTTCTATGCGTTTCTTCCAATCTTGGCTGAGTATCTTTTGTGCTTGCCATTAAACCAGTATAAGTTATTACTAGCGAAACTATAAAGTATGTTCTTAACGAGGCAGATATTCTTATTTTGCGGAACAGATTGGTAACATAATATTAAGTATCTATTCGCGTTGTAAGGCAGACACGAACGGCAACACATTGACTACGACTGAGTGTTCCAACAAATCATGTGAAAAGGTAAAGCGATCTTTAGCTGCGCTAAGCGGCACTTAATATTCCGCATACTTTGCTAGTGTTTCTTTTACACATCATAGGGAACAAACAAACTGGTGGGTCACCTGATGTTAAGTGATGACCACCGTCCATAGGCATTAGCAATACAAGGGGAGTGGAATGTGCGTTGCCAGTCTGTGTTTGGGAGGGGCAAGGAAAAGAGGAAGTGGGCTTCCGGCAATCTCACTGAGCGAACGAAACAGTGTAAGCACAGTTACTCCACGTCGGTTTTCTGTGAGAGGGTGGTACTGCCCCGGGGCACGCCAACCGATTCATGCTGAAACAAGGAATAGCTTCAATGTGACTACCATCTAGAAAAATAGGTAAACCATAACTGGAACCTTCCCAGGCGTTAGCCAATTCAAAAAGCACAATATTGTCGATATAATTAGATCGGAATCCTACAAACGACTTGAACATTCCTTGAAAAAAAAAAACGTCGCAATGAAACCATAGGGTAGTGACAGTTTTCTTTTAATTTCTGCCTAGATAACTGACAAAATGCATGTATCTGCTGCAGAATATACACTGGCTGATTTCAAAACCTAGTGAATTACAATAAAGGTTAGCGTGTTTTTTTTTAAATGGCAATTGTATCGTAGGTTCATGCGTCTCCAGTTTCATGGAGAAGCTTCTTTCAACTGGTTGTACGCAGCGCCGTGGGACGGTCTACCGGCAGCTCTCATCGGTCTCTTTGTCGCGTTTGTACACTTCGTATTGCAGCAGAATGGATACCAGCCCAATAAGAGTATGGTAACTAATGAAATTGTATTATGACGTGTCGTTGTTGTGCCAATTATATTCTGAACAAGAATTCATCGACCTCGTAAAGTAAGTGGACCTCCTCTAAGTGGATATATGAATGGAGATTCGGGAGAAGTTTTATACGAGAGTGAATATTTTTACTTACTAGCTTAATACACACAACACAAACCACCCCTCCCATACATGCACACATACATACTGCTACAAAAGTGTGCTTCACTAATTTGTATATGTATCTACTAGTTTATCTTAGTGAGATTCGCGTTGTTGCATCCAAATCAACAGCCCAAGCAGTGGTTCTGCCACTTTGGTACTCTTGAGTTTATTACCAAGTGGTTGAGCACTATAAGCACTCATCGCATTAACCGGATGAAGTTGTCAAAAAATTAAGTAACTCTCTTTTCCTCTCTATACGGATACCAATGATTATGTTCTAAAAATTTAATTATAAAGCATGTATATTCATTTGTAGCGATGGTAGTGTTTTGCCACTCTATCAGTGTTATTACAATAAAGTTAAATACGTATTAAATATTTGCTTTAAAATTATTATGTTTTAAATGCACCGCGGTCACTGAACGTTGCCATCTTGCTCTTTTGTCTCACTTTGGTTAAGTTAGGTTAGACTTGCGAAGAAAAGATTTAATACATAGCCTTTTAAAGCAGGTATTTAACACGTATTTAACTTTTTTGTAATAATTCCGTTAATATTTAAATTGAATAAACTACTATTGATTTATTTATTCAACCTTTCACCATTCTTACACACCTCTAGAAGGTTGGTCCATCTTTTAATAACTTAAGAACATCTAGAATGAAGTTTTTGGCGGGATTTCAGTCTGTTATGTAGTCGATTTTATATTGTATTCATAATCTTATGTTATTTGACTCTATATTTTGTAAATTTGGTGGTGTTTTACGTAATATAGTTAGTTTATTGTGCATAAGTGAAGTGAATGGAAAATAATACCACAAAGCATAAAATTCTAAGATGCCACAAACACTCCTTGGAAGGTCTAGCAAGGGATCCACTATCTTGTTAGAATATTAACTCACACACCGCTTGTAATATTATTGTACTATCCATTGAAAGAAAACATTGACCCTGATAAGTGCTTCTACGGAGCTAAAAGAAAAAAAGAAGAAGAAGAGCATCTAAAACAAACAATTTTGTTGTATTCGTAAGACATCAAGTCTATGAAACCGAATTGTGTTAAGCGCTCGAAGACATTATACGTAAAAGAGAGCCTAACTTTTGAATGCAGCTGCTGAAAGACGCCGATGGCTGCTAACTACTTGACAATAAAAGCGTTTGAAGCCCAAAAAATAAATGTATTTATTGGCTGTAATTATTTTGAGAGTGACGGTTCAAACCGCTGCAAATCATGTTATGGTTTCTTTTTTTTTGTAAGTAAATATTCATTGTGCTCAAAAAAAAAAATCATATAGGAGGTAAAAGAACATGCGGGTCTGCCTGTGTTTGGGGGAATGGAGAGAAATGGAGAGGGGCTGGAAGAGGAGGGGAGGGGAGATGGATCTCCAGCGCTCTCACTGACCGAACGAAACGTAACAATGCCGAGCCGACCCATTCATGCTGAAACCAATAATAGATTCAACGTGGCTCTACCACCTAGTTAATCGTTGCCTCACTCTTCATTTCCAGGCCTTAAGGATACTGTACCGCATAACAGTGCCCATAATGGCCCTATGGATTTTGGGCGGGTACTGGATGAAGGGCGCCACGGACCCCCTGTGGGTCTCACTTTACGCAGCTATAGATCGGCCTGTCTTCATTTCTTTTACCGCCTTCGCTATGTTCGGATATTGCAACAAGATTGATGGTGAATTTCTACTTTATATTTAAATTTGCGATATTTTATTGGTGTAAATCATGCAATAAACTTATGTGGTAGGATCAATATCACCGTTTAGTTGAAAATCGGTCATCAATTCGTTTAGGTTCCGGCGCATGAATGAGTGGTATCACGCTGTCTTATCTACTACTATTATTTTCTTTCTGACATATAGATATAATATCTTCGGTATTCACAAATTACATACGTAGTAATATTCTTTTGCAGAATCTCAATTATTTAATAAGTAACTAGGTGAAGCCTATTCGTGTGAATAACTAGAAATCCTATAATGTAAATAAAAGCTTAGTGATGAAAACATATAACTTTTATATTTCGGTATTTCATCGAAATCTGATTCGAAGTTAAAATAACTTCAGAAAATACCTTGTTTTCCAAATACAATTAACAGAACGATTGTGTTAGACTCGAAGAGGAGAGCTAGTCAACCGAATTCTTAAAAAATATGGTACGTTACTAATATATCTATTAATCAAATTACTTTCTTCTCAAGAACTTTGTTGGAAGTTCCTCTCGTGGCGCGGCTGGGAGATTCTCGGGCGCATGTCTCTGTCTATCTACCTGATCCACTGGCTGCACGCTCTGTCGATGCTCGCTATACGGCCGCACCTCTCTCCTGTGTCTGTTCATGAAATCGTAAGCTTTTTCTATATTAAAACTTCTTTTTTTTCTTTTTTTTTTATTGTAGCATGGCAAAATGACTGCACTATGCCTGATGGTAAACACAGTGCAATCCAAAAATAATAGCGACCACCGATTGACACACTATCCATCGCCGGTTGCCACTATCATGCCGGCCTGTAAAAAGCTGGATATGCACAGGCTGATCCCGAAACGCGACTCGCAGAAGCGAATCACTATTACGGGCTTTTTCGCCATATACATGGTGGTTGCTATGCAGTCGGGCTGTATAACCCTACCACCCCGCTATCGCCATTGCCTCGTTCGTTATTCAGCAGGGTGCACCACGTGCAGCTGAGGTTGGCTTGGGTGTCTCAAGTCCTTTGATGTTATTTGACACCCCTTACACTTATATATAACTACTGCTTATGAGAATATAATTCTATTTCTCCCTACAAGTATAATATAATATTAGCTATAATCTATTAGTATAGTCATAACCAATAATCCGGAGCATCTTGGTTATAATCCGTGCTTATTCTGTAGTCTGGTAATAGGAAAGGTATATAGAAGGCTAATATAATACGGGTAGTCTATACATAAAGAACCAAATTAGCACACATTTTAATTTCCTGTCAGGTATACGATTATCTTAATTTAAAAGATCTTCTAATTACGAGATTAACGTAATGACAACTTAGCTTGAATTTGAATAACAAAAAAAAACAGTCACGGATACGATTTTTACGTATACAAAACATGTGAGCAAAAAAAAAGGTGAAATATTATAATGTCGACCACAAATGACATAACTAGCGTGAGAATTAACTGGAACAGTAAAGGTAAGTAGTGGTAGAGCTACGCTGAAGCTATTATTGGTTTCAACCTGAATGGGTCGGCTCGTCCGGGGTAGCACCACCCGACCCACAGAAAACCGACGTGAAGTAACAGTGCTTACATTGTTGCGTTTCGTTCGGTCAGTGAGAGCGCCGGAGACCCATCTCCCCTCACCTCCCCTCTCCTCTTCCTTCCCCTCCCCCTTTCTCTCCTTTGTCTCTAACACAGGCTGGCAACGCACTTGCGACTCCTCTGGGGTTGTTAGCGTCTATGGACGGCGGTGATCGCTTAACAACAGGTGACCCGCATGTTCGTTTGCGTCCTTTATGACATAAAAAAGGTAAGAATGTCGTAAATTCGCAAACTACTGTGAAAAAAATTTCTTTCGAGACAGTTTAAATTTGATTTTATGAAAATGTGTAACGAAAAAGACATAGTTATTAATATATATATATACATATATATGGGCTTTAACCTGTGGGAGAATGATATAGTATATTCTTAATGTATTCGAGATATACACAAGGAGAGAAGCAGGAAAACGTTGAAATCTATAGCACATTATTTTCTGCTGAATCATAGTGACTATATCGTACTTTGAAAAAATATTCTGAGATGTGTATTATTGACTTTGTTAATCACTTCGTATTATAAAATAAAGTCCTCTGCCACATCTATCTGTTCCCTGAACAGATTTTCATGCGGTTTTCATCAATAGATAAGGTGACTTACAAGGAAGGATTCGGTATACAATTTTCAAGGTATTTTTTTATTATCAGGGCGAGGTAAGGTCCGCCGAGCCAGCTAGTATATGTCAAAATGTTACAAAATAATGCCGAAAACTAATGTTTACCAACTCCATAATGCATTCATCTCATTCTCTTAAAAAATAATCAGATTACGAAGTTTCACTTATACCTCGTATGAACTACACACAATTTTCTTTATGCGATCCTTACCTGTAGTTGTAGTTTGGGTACGTTTTTATTTCTTCTTTCTTCTATCAGGCAATATAGCAAGTCTTACACAACACACCCGATTAGGCCTTCCACGGCAGCGGCTCAAGACGAGGTTCGATCCCTCAGTAGGGAGCCCTTGAGTGCGTTGCTTGCGCGATACGGTGACACACAAATATACATCACTACTACAACACTACACGATCACCCCCACACACGTGCACGCCTACATGCTTACACATGAAATTGGAAGGGTTTACTTTTTTCCCTTCTCGAACTGAAAAACTCTCAATTTTCCGTTAATAAATATACGGAGGAATTGTTGAGGCGTGTATGCTTGGTACACATATACGTTTCAACAACTCATACATATATGAATAGTTAGCTAAGATAGGTCGCGATTTTGCGTGCAACAGGCAACAGCCAAGCCGAGGTGTGCCGTGCACCCTTGAGCTGGTTGCCAAAATAAAATCGGCTGAGTGCCTTAAGCGCTCACCTTAGTAGTCCGGTGAAGCTGTTAAGACCTTGCTGGGTCAATAGCGTAGTCATTTCGAAAAAAAAAAAACTTACACAACAGCTGCTATCTAAATGCGCTTCCGTGGTATTCAATGTATTACATACAAATCAGAAATACAATACATTAATTTTTTCGAACCTTTGATGATAACTGCTTCAAACGAACCTTTAAGGTTAAACCTTAAATGATACTTATCAACGTGAGTGATGTACAGTGTGCAAAAATAATTCACTATATTTTACTTACAGGGTAGTCACTGGCTGTGGGTAATCCTGTGCACATATGTAACAGCTGTTCCAGTTCATCTCTGCGTAGAGCTACCTTTACAGAAGTTCCTCCAGGCTTTAATATAATGATTATGAAATAACACAAACATCTAAAATATTAAGACTTAGTTATATAATTATCTATTATAAGAAATGTGTTAATAATTATTTATTAATTTTGTTTTGTGATAATTTAACATTAAAACTTTATTCATTCACTTCATTGTCGATTTACTTAGACTACGTTCATTAATAAGAGGGCTACAGTTATTTAATATTTATCATTTGGTGGTAATGGTTATGATATAAACTTAATAACAATGACATACAGCGTAATGCCACCTAGTGGCGAGGTATATCACAATGGATGAAAACATTCTACGTGAAAAATTATTTGTCTGTCAACTCTTATGAAACTTGATCAAATGGTGTTAGAGTTTATTTATCTTGGAGATATATACCCAATTATGACAGCTATTGTCATATAGATAGTTAAAATTAATCATGATCGGTAGTTGGTAATTTAATTAATAGCTATTAGTTATGTAGTTTTGAAGAACCTGTGATACATATAGTAAGTTCCATGAAATATTTGAAAATATAATAAAATTAATAAATTATAATATTAAGTTAAATGAAAATGTCATTAGAATTACCTAATATTTTTGTACGTTTATACATGAAATAAAGGAAAATTATATATATTATTTATTTCAAAATACTAAACTCTGTTATATGTATGAATACAATGGTAACAGATTACATACAAAAAAATATTGGAATTCAAACATCTAAACCCAGTAAGCATTCATATTCATAACGTGGAAACAAAAGACTGCGTGACAATTTTTACACCGAGTATAAATAATTAAAATGAGTTTTTGGCGGGATTTTAGTCTGTCATGTAGTGGATTTTATATTTTATTCATAATCTTGTGTTATTTGACTATATATTGTGTAAATTTGGTGGTGTTTTACGTAATATAGTTAGTTTATTATGCATAAGTGAAGTGAATGGAAAATAATAACACGGAGCATGAAATTCTGAGATGCCACAAAAACTCCCTGGAAGGTTCTAGCAAGGGATCCACCATCTTGTTAGAATATGGTTTCACACGATGCTTAATATTGGAATATTCACACGAAGTTTGTGATATTATTGACTACGTGACAATGGCAGTAATAATCGGAAAGATTGATTGCCAAAAATAAAGTTAAAAAAAAAAAAATATTTACAGGGTTACGCAACCTACGTGCTCAGAAAAATTGGAATAAACTATTATAAAAAAAGCATTAAGTAATTTTAAATAACAATTATTTACACTCCTACATATTATTTTGAATATTATTATTAGATAAATAATTTGCATTGTTCAATATAATTATATATTTATATAATTTGTATAAATAAATTGGATAGAAAATGGGTGAGGTATGAGCCGATAAGTAGAGCCTTGTTTTCAAAATCCTCGCTAATGGTGGACTATATTTCTCTGCTTGGCGTAGTCTAAAATACATTTTTATTATCTAAAAAGGTAATAATAGTTGTTTATGATTCTATATTTTTTCTAAATAAAGCAGCTGTTTAAAAAAAAAAAAAAACAAAACAATTTTTCAGAATTTGATAGTTTGGTTTCGACTAATTTATATTTTTGAACGTGAAACTCAATCAAAATAGGCTACGCTGAATTTTAGATAATATGATGAAAAATAGGATTAAGAGATAATTTTCATGCACTCCGTTTTGAGAAAAATAGTTTATAGAAAAACGTATAGGAAAAAATGTACGACGTCACTGACTTAAAATTTATCTTTAATAATTTTAACATATTATTATTTCAGCATTCATAGCAACAAATTTACCTGAACTATTCATAACATCCAAACTCTTCAAAAGAACTAAATTATATCTTTCGTTAAGGTCAGGTTCGACACTAACTGAGATTTGATTGTTACCTAAGTTTTGAGTTAACTCTAATGTGTCGACTGCTGTTTGTTATAATTTCTCTAATATTGAAATTTTTGGAATTATTAAATGCTTAGAATATTCTTAAAAGAAATAAACATTTTACAAAGTCGAAAATAAATTGTTCTTTGGTAATTTCATGGTGGCGTAATACCTCGAATGATCATTTCATGTTATGAACGATATTTAAAAAAGGTTTACGTTGGCAGATACGCAAACTCGTGCTAGAGAAGAAAAAAATGCATATGACAGCTCTGACAGGTTACGTCGCATTCTGTCACGCGTGACGTACGGGCTTTCGAATACATTCGCGATTTATTTTTGCAAACTTTTCCATCGTTTCACTGCTTTTCATTACGTAATTAGTACCAGTAAAGCTTAGTGTTGTGATGGGGAGCCATCATAGCCATGACTCCAAGTCTGGAGGTGAAGGGAACGCAAGCGGTGGAAGTACTCCTAGAAGTTCGCAGAGGGGCGCCGGGTCACGGTCAGGGTCCGGAGGTGACCTCCAGGGCCTTCCAGAAAGACAGGACAAACCGCCTCCATCAATGGTTCCTGTGGAAAAACTCGGCAAGGTGAGATTAATTAGCGAGGTCACGATGCTTGATGGTCTGACGTTACCACTTGGCAATTTGTTTTGATGCGTTACTGATAACGGTTGAGTATCTGTGATAAATATAGCAAACACGATTTAATGATTCAGCAATGTCTCACGCATGTTTGAATAAAAAATCAGAGTATTTAAAGTATCTAAAATATTTATATTAATCAATGTAATGCAACAAAAGCTGTTGTCTAGATATATAAACCATTTCTACGAAAAATAAAATTAAGTTTGTTATGACTAGGTGATGCGTTTCTTTTACAGATTGTCCAGTTACTTTCCATTGTATATTTTGGACAGTTTATAAAAGAAAGAATTCATTTTAAATATGTATAAAAAGAAAACATTGTATTTTTGTTTTATTATAAATTATATATTATAAATAAATTATATATTTCAGCTGGAATATTATAATTTTAATATCTTTACTATAAAACAGCGACCCTTAAAAATAATAAATACTGACTGAGTTTTAATCCCTATATTTAGAAGAGAAGTGTTTTCTAGTCATGTTATTTTTTGCTCAATACATAGAATGCTATTTGAAGTATTTACTTCACATTCACAAAATCATGTATATTATAATAAAAATATTGGTTTAAAAATAAATGCTTCCTTACCTGTAAACAAGTTTCAGTGGTGTTCAAGGTTATTAATACTTGCCAAGCTCTATGTAGATATTTGGTGCAAGTTACTATAATACTTATAACATTATGATTTTTGTATTCCAAATAATATAGGTATAGTCTCGTAATCGAATATATATAATGTTTTGTCAACTGAGTGATTTTTTTTTCTCATAAGGTCATTATGGTAACAAAATAGCTGAAATATGCAGTCTAAGTTGTCACTGTGCTGAATATTGGTATTTTCAATAAATATTGAAAAATTAATTATATAATTTGTAAACAATTGTACTGTGTGTTCATTAATTGTATGTTCATAAAGAGACAGAGAACAGATTACTATGAGCATGACATAAAAGTGAAATTTGTTGGTTTATCAAAAACTTATATGGTATTTTTTTGCAAAGCATTCAATACTATAGAAGAAAATAATTCGGTCTAGCATTTTTGATGAACCATTAAAGAGTTATAAAATTTAAAACTCAAAATAACAAGGTTTCTCATGTTAATCATATGGGAGATTGAAATTTACCACGCGGGATACCGTAATATATCATTTTCAACAATATTTTTGATATATTTAAGAAAGAAAAAAATAGGTAATTTTTTTGAATCAGTCTACTATAACAACATAGGTATTAGTGAAATCCTTTGTTCTTACAGTGATAGATTTTACCATTATCGTATCTTTAGGTTTGTAGTCTTGTCCATACTACTTGTTCTACTTTTAGTTATACTATACTAAAAAAATAAAGCAGAAAAACTGATGTATATGTTCACAGTTCATACTGAGATAGAGATCTAAAACTTTTTATAAATCATATTAATTTTTTCCATGTTTGAGGTAGGTTTACAACAGTGTCCAATCTAACAGTTCAAAAGATAAATCACCAGATCCCTATCTCTTTATATATTCCTATTAATATTATAAATGAGGTAATATGTGAGGTCATATAAATGCTATTTCCAACAAAACTACTGAATGAATTTTGAACGAATTTAATTGGTGAAGTCTAGTTGTGTTAACAAACTGACTTTAACTTTTTTCAATTTTAATAACCGAATATCGTAACTATTCACTAGATAAATTGATATAGTATTGCGCACGCCACTACATCCTTAGAAAGTTTTTTTTTTACTAAAATATAAACACAAAAATATACAAATAAATATTTAGGGCTTAGTATGTGTGTGTAACAAATGAGCTTCGAGTCTGCATATGTGCTGCAGGAGGTTGTTCCTCTAGTGTTCATTTCATTAAGCTAAACTTAAAGAGGACTGACTCTTAAATAAATTTGTGAGAACATTCTACTTGAAGATGGCACCTAAGTAAGCAAATTTATAGAAAGCCGTACCTCTATTCTACAGTTTCATCTCGATGTATAGATAAAAAAAGCTATAGCCGAATTGCAAAACGTAACTTTAATGAAATAGGTATAAAAGGAGTTTTTCGCGAGACCATGAAATATCATGTAGTGGATTTTATTTTTTATTCATAACTAGTTATGCTCGCGACTCCGTCCGCATGCAACCAAGTGTAAAAAATAGTGACTAATAAAATCACCTAAATGTATTTTAGTTATAAGTGAACCAATTATAATAAAACCAATACTAGATGTTACTCGAAAATATGCTTTATGACTTTCGGGATGAGGTTTTATCGTGAACGTAGTACTTTAGCAGTGATGCGAGTTTAAACAATCAGATAAACGTTTCTAAAAATGATTGAAATGTATTATTTTATTACTGAATTACGTTTGAAAAATTTTTTTCACAAAAATTAAAAGGTACAGACACGTTACATTTGCATACTTATTATATGTATAGATCTTGTATTATTTGACTCTATATTTTGTAATATTGGTCGTGTTTTACGTAATATTAGTTTGTGGGACGGGAAATCATACCCCGGCGCATGGATTCTCTGATTTGCCACAAAAACTTCCTGGAAAGTTGTAACAAGACGGCCACCATCTTGTTAGTTCACAGAAAACATATAATATCATTACATACTCGACAATGCCAGTAATAATGTACTAGAACATTGGTTGCCCGCCATAAATAAAGTTAGCTTGGACTTTTTTGTGTAACCCACTTTTTTGTGTAAGCGTGCACATGTGTGGGGGTGATAATGTAGTGTTGTAGCAGTGATGTGAAATTTTGTGTCTCTGGATCGCGCAAGCAGTGCACTCAAGGGCATCCCGCCGAGGGATCGGACCTAGGCTTTCATCCTGTTTTTACAGTCTTACATAGACTAATTCGCGGTGAAACCTAGTGTTGGAATAGAGCATACGTCTGCGATATTGTCAAAATGTGTGTTATTTTGAAGTAACGAAGACAGAACAAAACATAACATTGTACCCCCGAGGCGTAGTTACAGTATAAATATCTTACCAAAAGATCTTGAGTCATTTACCGCAGTGGTGCAACGTGATAACACTAAATCATCATCGGAATCATAATTTGACATTCCTAACATCAAGTATTTGCTAAGAAAACGGGTCAGGAGTACATTTACTCTCGCCCTGGACAGTGTAAATATTGTTTGCCTACCGCTTCAGTAGTTGTTTCGATTTTACCACCCTATTCTTTCTTAAATTATCATTTAAGAAATGACCAGTATGTCTCTTATAGGCTGCAAGTCCTAAGTCATCTTTTAAAATACGTGACATGGTTCTAGGTGCTATCTTCATTTCCCAAGATAAAATCTTTTGCTTTCGGACAGGATTTCTTGGAATTCTTTCCCTTACTGCTTTAACTACATTTTTCGTACAAACAGAACGTGGACGGCCAGATCTTTTTCTGTCACAAATAGAGGAGGTCTCGTACGTATTAATAGCCACAGGTACACAAACATTTTACTAATACCAAGTGTATTTGGTTCCATAGCTACTTTGTGTAATGCAATCATAGTGATTCGGTTCTCTTTATCACCCCACTCTATTTTAATATCACAAAATATTGTACGATGTATTTATGCCAAAATAAGAAAACATAATGAATAATAATATATAAATGGCAGATTCCAAATTCAAATGTAATATTTTGTATATTTTTAATTGTAATAGTATTTATGGCCAGACTAAGTACATAGGGCCTTTGTTGTAAAACCTAACACTATTACTTAAGATCCTAGAAAATTCAGTTGTACAGGTACGATACTTATACCACCAATTACCACGAGAATCGACTGGCTTTTGTTTAAAACTAATTAATTGTCCCAATTGATGATGAAGCCTCATCACTATAAATTTATCGTACAATACGAATTATTCGTAGCTACTCTAAAATCTAATCACGGACGTGTCATTGATAAAGTGTAAATCGGATTCCGTGTTTATATTATTGTTACCTACACTCAGTCGCTCCCGGACGTTCGCGTAGTTATGTCACTGAAACTGGAGCGTTGGAAGCCCGACCTGAAGAATCTACACTTAACAATAGTCGGGATACAAGCCGCTAGGATAAAGAAAAGGAAATCTGCCGCTCCCACTTGTAAGGTGTGTTTCCTATCCCAAGCGTTCCATGGGACGTTCACAATCAGAATTCTCTCGCGCACCTAACACATTGTATGTTGTATACTAGCTTTTACTTGCGGCCTCACTCGCATGAATGTAGATTTACTGGAAACCGTATTTTCCCCGAATGAAAGTTACACTATGTCTTTCTCTGTAGCCCTCATAAAGTGTACGTAAGATTTCATGATAATGGGTTAAAGTAATGAAGCGTAACAAACTAACAAACAATGATGGTATATTATTGTGCTTGAACAATATAAACGAAAACAGCGGCAATATACTGCATCGTATTTCCAAAATGTATTCAGATGTTTTAATGTAATTTACCTATTAACGTAGCTACCTTTCTCTATTTATAATGATTATTATAAAGTTTTTGAGGAGGAGTTAAAATCACGTGATATAGCGCTCAAATATGTCATCTCCATATACATTTTTTCGTTTTCTATTTGCGTTAATGATTGTCGATAAGCAACTTGGGTAGGCCCCCAGAGCTTTCTTTTTGAACGCGAAAATCTCTGGAACAATTAGTCTAATTTAAAAATACACTTTTACATGTTATTGTGCATTTATAATTAATTCGGACTACGAGCCTAGAGCAATTATAATGTAAATTCTGTTTGATAATACGCTATACGAGTATGCTGTTGGGGAGCGGGCCGAAATCTGGGTATATTAAAAATTTGTTAAACCGCGACACACAGATTATTAATATTTTGACAAGTAAATCTTTATCGGTTAATTACTTTATCAAATTTCTTATCAGTAACAAAATCAGTAGGTACTATGTTTATCTTGAAAGTCAAAGATTTAGTTATAACGTGTTTGGGAGAAATATCGACTACTATGTGAATGATAGTCGTTTGACTATAGTGAAATTTTGGACACAAACCGAGAATGAGTATAAGAATTGCAAGTTGTAATATATTCGACATAGTGACTCGCTTTGATATGTCGGGTTTTTAAATCAAACATTTGGCTACGTAATTGATTCGGTCTTGATATTCACTGATTAGCATAGCTTCTCATTTAGCGAAAACCAAAGACTAATGGTTTTATTGAATGTCCTAAAGCACCGATTTGTCCGATAGTGAGTTCAAGCATAATGTCAAGCGGGATTAAATAACTAAAGGCTACTTTTTTTTTCGAAATGAAAACGCTGTTGACCTGGAATGGTCTTTACAGCTTAGGGTGGACCAATATGCCAACAATGGCAACGTCTGGAAATGACAGCTTTCTCTATGCATCCATCGAAAACAAATGTTTATAAAAATATGCATAATAAAAAAGACAAACCAGATCGAGTTTCTTTACGTTCTTCTCGTTGAGTGGTTTGTTTTTCGAATATGTGTTAGTTTTGGCGTTCCTAGGCACCTTCTTATGGTCTAAATTCAATGAAGTACTTTTTTATATTTTTGTTTATAAAATCGGATTAAATTGGAATTGATTATACCTCACAACCCTAAAGACATATATTAACTAAATGACGTAACAAATATAGACGTTACTAAATTTTATAAACTTTAATTTTTGAAATTTCTCGGAAGTAACGTCTGTCGTATTATAATAAGGTGTATTACGCAATAATGTTTAGGCTAGTTGCATTTTATTATCATCCTGATAATATTAAACCATCAATGGCTTGTGGTTCTTTCTCTGTACTAGCTGTTAATCGCCCTACGTCTTGATGTAATAAAAAAGAAAGACTACTCAAAGTTAATCGAACATACTCCTTACATAAGCTTTAAGTAATTTGATTAGGATAATTATCAGAATTTGTTAAAATATTAATGATCAATGTTGTTTTGTTTTAACGGATACAGGGACTGATAAGTGATAAGGGTGACAGCTTAAGTTCGTTGATTGATTTATATTATCTGGTAAATAATCCTATAAATAACCACAGTACTGGTAACGTAAATAATTTATTCCAATCTAAATATATTGTCTTTGTTCACGGTTTTTTATTATTAGCATGTGGAAATGACGATACTTTATACTACTCTTAGAACAACGGCAACAAGGCATAGTTTAAGAATTACGTTAGCAATTTGAACCGTTACCCGCCTGTTCAGCAAAAATAAGCAATCCTCTTAGCTCTCCTCCATGCTTACGTAAACACTTATATAAATAATTTTAAATCTATTCTAGTCTGTTAATAACGAAACAAAGGTATCATGTTCGGACAACCCATCAAATAACGTAGATTTAAATCCCCTAATAAAACCTAAAAATACGGTGTAGGAATTGTGATTAGACCATAGCATGATGGAAGAGAGACATTTTCTAATACCCGCCGGACCAACAGACATTCTCAAGTTGAAAATCTATCACTTGAAGATCTGAGGCAGAAGGCACTTGACAGTCAGCTCACCTAGGTTCGATTTGTTACAATTTCAGGCTATATTATCACTTAAAATCAAGTGAGATAAATGAGATAAAATTCATTTAAATAAGTCATCAAACTTTGCTTCCTCTGTTTCCTTATGTTCCATGATCATGTTTATTAGTATTCATTCCATTGTTTACATATACCAAATCTAACCTTACTATAAATGTGACCTTTATAGAGGACAGAAGTAATTGTAACGCCATCTGTGTATAGGTGACGCAAATAATTTAAATATGGATGTAATAATTGGGTCATAAAACGAGCTATCATTGTTTTCAAGGTGTGTTACAAAGTGTCGTAAATAATTTCAACTCTGATACATACCATAAAATCACATGATTTTTAATAAACAATCGTGTATTTTGTTTTCAGTTGTTAGCTCAGCGTTCCCAAAAAGAAGATGGCGTCAACGGTGTTACAGAAAAGTCGTTCACAGTAAGGATTTTTGTTTTTAATTTTGCATGGCTTTAGGGAAGTATCATTACATGGTTCCTATCTTACGTTCTTAATTTTCAAACAACTATCGATGTGTTCTGAAAAAGTAATCAAGTTTTGAGCTTTATATCGTAGAAAAATGGTGTTGCTTTATTTTATCATATTACATCATGATATAAACCAAAAAGATACATTTCTTAGTCATTATTAACTTGCTCTTTGCAGAAATACTTGTTTCCCATGTACCCGGAACTGGCTAAACAGTTTTACAAGTATATACACAGAGTGGGCAAGTGCAAGAACAAGCACATCCCTCTATCAACATTCAGACTTCACTGTGAAAAGATCCTCAGTATGTTGGACGACACCGCTATTATCGATACATACGTCAGGTGGGTAAATCATCAGGAAACCATCATACAGATTTTGGAACCACTTACTTCCATTATCTTTTGTATTAACAGTTTTGTAGATGAAGGTATAATATCATGCAGTAAAATATAATGGCTCATAAAATCCCTTTTTACAGACATCCATAGCAACAGCCAAATCCGAAGTTGGGCCACTTTGGCATCCTTGAGCTCTTGAGCTTGTTGACAAAAAACTGATAACCTTAAAAGATCGCCTTAGTAGTCCGATGAGACTATGAAAGCCCGCCAGGTCAATAGCGTTAGTCAATTAAAAAAAAACCTTTTTTGAATTTTTAATCGTTCACTTGTCTTATTTAAAAGCCACGTTAGACTATTAGCAGTTTGCGACATTGATGAAGAGAAAAGCATTATGCAGTGGTGGGAGCTCTTTGTGACTGTAAGTTTCTGCTCTGCTCTGTAAAAGATCATACCCACCATAAGATTATTTGGAACGGAGTTTTAATGCCATAAATGAAGCCATTGCACTCTCCACAAGGCAAACTCAGCAGTGGAAAAGCAGCAGTGGGGTGTAAGGGGTGTCAAATAACATCATAAGACTTGAGACACCCAAGCCAACCTCACCTGCACGCGGTGCACCCTGCTGAATAACGGACGAGGCAATGGCGAAAGCGGGGTGGTAGGGTTTTACAGCCCGACTGGGTCGCAACCACCATGTATATGGCGAAAAAGCCCGTAATAGTGATTCATATCTGCGGGTCGCGTTTCGGGATCAGCCTGTGCATATCCAGTTTTTTGCAGGCCGGCATGATAGTGGCGACCGGCGATGGATAGTGTGTCAATCGGTGGTCGCTATTATTTTTGGATTGCACTGTGTTTACCATCAGGCATAGTGCAGTCATTTTGCCGTGCTACAATAAAAAAAAAAAAAAAAAAAAAAAAGACATTTTCAAATACCCCAGTTTCTATAAATACTTTATGTCCAAAGCTCTTATAATCTTCAACGCTTTATAAATTTCTTTGGTAGTTTGTATTTATTTTACGTCGGCAGTAATTATATGAATGAAGGGTCATAGTAGACGTAGAAATCTCCTACTGTAACGTTGATTAATTTTTCGTTCATTGCATTAACCGTTTTTGAATTTTTTTGCCTAAACTTCAATCACCACGCAAGTACCTTAAATGCTCATTATTTACATTAGATCTCCCATGTATAGAATGGTCATGTAGATAAATGATTTCAATGTTTTTGTTAGAATATCGTAGGTATTTTGAAGAAGATGAATGATGATAGAAGAAGATTGAATTTGAAGAGGTTATGGTAAAATTTACCTTAAATGAATTCCATTTTGTGATTTTGTCCTATGACACTATTGATGCTTTTTCTTATATTACAATAAACTTAAGTGGGAATTGGTTAATTTTGCTCTCTGCTTGAAAATAATTGATGGCTGAGTATGCAAGAATTAAAAAATATCCAGTCGTCATATTCGTCGTCGCCAGTCTCTTCATGAAGTCAATGTGTTGCATCTGATTACGCATTAACAGATGCATGATGGTTTTCATAATGTCCTACAGTCAATCCCTTACAGTGTTAGAAACTCGAGTCTCTTTGTTTTATATTCAGCACACTTTCGTATACAATATAGTTTCTTATTCTGAAACCTTTTTTTTACGTGGGGAAATCCCTTATGGATATCCACCCTCCCGGGGGAGAGAGTGGGTTATGTCCGACTCGCACGGACTAAAACCCCACGGTGTACCGACAGACCGTGATGTTGGGGCGGCAAGGGATCGGTCTGAGCTATTCCCCTTAGATAGCCGCCCCAACGGTCCGCCCGGCGGAAGGTGGCCGCCGGGCTCCTACCAATAGAGAGGCAGCTGGGCACACATCAGCTGCCCCCCCACGTCCGCCAGACCTGTGCAATGAGGGGATGAGCCCCCCGACTACATCCCCTCAGGTCCGGCTACGGTGGCAGGAGAAGTTGGGCAAAGCGCCGACTCCTCCTGCTGGTCCTCTGATGGCGAAGACGGCCACTGAGGGGGTCCGCCTCGCGTGCCCTCTCCGCCGCCTCCTTTTGCGAGATGACTTCCTCGCAAAAGGAGGCCACTGCTCGCTGCCGAGCATGGACAAAACCACGCTCGGCAGCGACAAATCTTCTTCTACCGCCACCGCCAGAGTGCGACGCTCCACCTCCCATGCAGCACTTTCAGACAGAGTGTGGTGCGCGGTATCCTCCTCAGCGCCGCACTCGTGACAGGCGGCGGTCGGCTCCCTGCGAGCGATCCGGTGCAGGTACCACCCGAAGCAACCGTGTCCAGTCAGTACCTGCACCAGCCTGAACGTCAGGGAGCCCCACTCGCGACCAATCCACTCCCGCAGGACCGGGCGGACGGCGTCAACGGTGTACGTTCCGTAGCGCGCGTTCGCCAGGTCCTGCATCCACCTCTCGACTGCCTTCTCCCGCAACTGCCGTCTCTTACACCCTATCTCCCTGGGAGCCGGAGGCTCCCCACTACGTTTACGGCTGGAACCTATTATAATAAATCTTCAGAGAATACCTCTGCATTCTTGCAGGATGTTCGGCGCAGAGACAGATGATAATGCGGTGATGCCTGAAGGCTTGAGGCAACTGCTTTATACGAGTTACAAACTCTCCATGGACCACTATCCTGAAGGACCTCAGACCTGTCTTATGGTAAGTTACCGTATTAGTTTTAAGTGGAGCTTTCGGTTTTTAGACGTAACACTTCACGATGTAGGAACTTAGTTTCGGATATTCTCTGTCCTTTATTGTGTCATTGATGTTCAAAATATTTCTGTCAGATTAACAAAACTTTGGCGGCTGTTGTGAACGGTTGCTTTAACAAGAAGGATTGTCACAGCGTCGGTTTTGTAGTGCGCTGGCTGGAGGAGCACTGCCACAGGCTTATTTTTCCTGTTCACAGGTTTGGAGTTACCTATAATTCATTACACTATATAACATTTTCCTAACACTTTTTTATAACTAACTGTGTATACAGATTGCACTGTCGCCGAACCGCTTCTAGTGTAGTTTACTACGAAAAATAAGAAAAATCTATATTAATATATAAATCTGAAGAGTTTGTTTGTTTGTATGGTTGAACGCGCTAATTTCAAGAACTAACAGTCCGATTTGAAAAATTATTTCAGTCTTTGATAGTTCATTTATCGAGGAAGATTTTACATATCACGTTAAACCCAATAAGAGCGGAGAACTAATGAAGAATGTTTTAAAATCAGGCTATTTTTTCCCTTTCGAGAGCTTCCGCTGCGAGTTAGCATTAGTATTATATACGTTGCCATGGTACCCTAGTAACATTCTATCGTAAACATTTCCAAAGTTTATTTTGTGTTCCTATTTAAAAAGTTTATTGTACGTTAGTTTTGTTCCCAATTTTTGACCTGTAATCGATTATTCACCCAGAAATACCACCCACCTAATTGAAAATTGTGTCATGGGTTGCGATAAATTTCTTTATTTTCCAAAAGTTATTTTTGCTTAAAATTTGAGAGCTTTATTACGTGGTTTTTATTTCATATTTATAATTAATTTTAATTTTCATTTACATATAGACTTTTTTTTGTGTTTATATAATTAAAGATCAATCAATTAACTATGGTCTAATGTCGACCACTGGGCGTCCATTAGTAATAACTAATTCGTTCGTCATATCTCAACATAAAATAATGTTTAATAACTATTAATTTAGATTATTTAGAATAATATGTAACAATTATCAAAGTGAAGCGACTTGTACAGTACAACAAGTGTCCTGCATGACGCCAGAGCCAAGACTGCCTTAACGGCGGTTGCTTCGTTCCTTTTATACCGAAACAAGTTGAGTAGTTGAGAGAGTGGCGTGACTGAATGACGCGTTAACGGGGGTAGGCATCAACATATACATTGATATTTTATAAAGGAAGTAAAATATGCAATATATCGAAGTATTTTTAGTTGGTGCATTGGATGAATCGATTGAGATAACTTACGTAACGTATACATTTATTTAGCTAATATATGAGAAAATATAGAAGACAGACATAAATGTTGTTTACGGTGTGGCGTATTAAGATTTGATAGCCTGATTTAGCTGTCACATATGAGTCGTTACATTTCAAAATGATTTAAATCTTTCCTAATTTGTACATGTAAAATATGAACATTATAAAAAAAAACTAAGAACCTTATGTACAGCAAAATTAGAATTTCGTTCTTGGTGTATAAAAAGTGGACTTGTTGAATAAATGAATGATTAAAATCGTATTTAGTCCATTTGGGAATATAACGAGCGATGTGTGGGGTGCGGGTAGGTATTGCGTGCACATGCTCGCGACTCGGCACCGCGACATGGAGGCGCAGGTGGAGTCGAGCGGGTCGGGCGCGGGGCTAGAGCTCGCGACGCCGGTGCTGGAGCGCAGCGCGTGGGAGGCGGGGAGCGCGTTGCTGCCGGTGTCGGTGGCGTGGCTGCTGGGGGGCGCGGCGCCGCCGCTGTACAGCCGGCCCGTGCAGCCGCCGCCCGTGCCGCTGCACGCCGCGCCCACTGCACTGTGGGTGTCGCGGCTGGTGTGCGCGGTGCCCTCGCACTGGGCGCCGCTCTACGCCTCGCGCGACCACGGCCTCGGCGCCAACCGCTTCCTGCACCACACGCTCGCCTACAGGTACAGTACTCACTCTAGCTCTGCACTACACGACAACATTCTTCAACACTCCCATTATGTACTGGAAGCACTACTACATGGCGATTCATCGTGTTTGCTCTCTACCATAACAGTTTAGGGATATAGGATATTTTATATGTTGTAGAGGCACGCTGAAGCTATTACTGGTTTCAGCATGAATCGATCGGTTCACGTGACCCGCAGAAGCACTGACTTGAAGTAAAAGTGCTTGCATTGTTTTGTTTCGTTAGGTCAGTGAGAGCGCTAAAGACTCATCTCCCCTCGCCTTTTTCCCCTACTAATGTCTGAAAAGTCATGATGGTAGACCCCTCATAAAAATATATATCAATCACGTTCAGAACGACACAATGCCTATCTACCACTTTGGCCTGTGTAATTTGAAATGATAAATTAACGAATATGCCCGCGTCCATCGCCCCGAGGCCCCATTTATGGCGGCCTGAGACCATCGCCTATTCGCTTAGCCTACTGGCATGCTCCCTCTTTCTCTCCG
Organism: Antheraea mylitta; assembly: GCA_014332785.1. NCBI lineage: Eukaryota > Metazoa > Arthropoda > Insecta > Lepidoptera > Saturniidae > Antheraea > Antheraea mylitta. The sequence goes on along the minus strand of JACEII010000062.1, from coordinate 2,245,203 downwards.
CCATCGAACACCACTGAGTAGGAGGCAGCGGAGTCCCACCAGCCATCGCTCCCTCCCATCTTCCTACCTTCAATCGGGAGCGAGAGACCCGGGTGGCCACAGTGATGACACCCTGCATTCGGCTCTCGGCCAATACGAAACGGATAGCTCCCGAAGCACACTATGCCTCGAGAGTGTCGACCACAAGTCCAGAGTGCCGTGTCGTCTGGTAAAGCGTTCGACCATGACTGATCAAATAGCCTCAATCGTTACCACGATACAACTGGGTCGCTCAAGTTGTCGACACTACTAGAACTCGGTGGAGCTAGGACTTTAACGCCTCGATGTCCCAATGATACAAAGGCGCGCGGTCTTTCGATTCCAGGGTTGGGATCCGGCTAGTGAGGAGGTTGTTACGGATGAGCTCGCTAGCCGTTAGTTTACTAATGTTAATTTATACCTATAAATAATAATATAAGGATGAAAATATGATAGTTCAGGCCAAGATGTGTTCGTTATGATTGAGGGGACACATAGAGTGTAGTTGTTGGTCGTGGTGCAGGGGCCCGACGGTGGTGCTGGTGGCGGGGGAGGGCGCGGTGGTGGCGGTGTGCTGCCCCACGGAGTGGCGCGAGACGCACCAGTACTGGGGGACGCCCGACAGCGCCCTGCTGCAGATATTCCCTACGTAACTATATACTTTTATATTTACTTACTATATTGTATTAAGGTGCCCTTTATTTACGATACATTTTTTCAAACTAGTCCTGAATAGTTTTCTGATATATAAAAAAGTTGTGCCAAATTGCAGCTCTTAATTTTAAAATTAACACATGCCCATATGCACATAGCAACCAAAGTTTTAAATGGAGATAACATGGAAAAAATTCTGTTATTACTTTGGATTTTTTTAAGTTATGAATTAATGTATTAATTATATGGGTACACGAATATTCTTATAATAAATTTAACGCTCTACCAAAAAATGTTGTTATGATTTTTTCTAACTTGACCGGTTAAAATGTTATTCTAAATGAAAATCGAAGGTCTAGTCGGTTGTATGGATAGTTTCCATTTTATTATGGTTTAATGATTAAAATTGGTTCAAGATTTCAAGAAAGTAACTGTGCTTTAACAGAGGCGCTTAGAGGATTAATTATAATTTTTGTATGTTTCTAGATAATTGGGTTAAACATTAAGCTTCTATTTTTTTATTTGATTTAAAAGGATAATCGAATGCGGTATAGTGTATGTGTGAATGTGGTGCAGGTTCAGCGTGGTGGAGAAGGGTCCGAAGATGCTGTACCTGAACACGTCTATCCGGGGATACCCTCGAGGGGTCCGCGCGGGCTCCGACCCGAGGAAGCCGCTCCTCTCCATCGCGGAAGACTTCGACTCTTTCACCTTTAAAGGGGTCCCCTACTCCTTACAAGCCATCGAGGTAATACATATTTTTTCTCTTGTTTAGGAATAAAAAATGAATACCGAATGTATATTATGTTTATAATTTCAATAAAAGTTCTTTATTCCCGGGGTATACGTTCCGTAAATATGCCGCGAATACAGAAACCATAAATATTGAATGATAATTTTTATGGGATTACATGGGATTACGTTCCTAGGTCATAAAATAAAAAACAAATATATAAAAAATCATTTCAATTGAAGTTTTTGACCATATTCATTAATTATTATCTTCAGGTTTAGGCAATAGTTTGGAGAATTTTGTAATCTTTTTTTGCGATCGTACAGCTAATTTATTAACATTGAAAGAACGTGATATGGATGCAAACAACTTCCCAACATGTAAATTTATGTTTTAACGTTTATGTTTTAACTCTAAGCTGTAGCACCCACTTTTCTCTTTTTTTGTCTACATTATAAATAAGAAGACAGTGATAAAGACGTTCCTCGGTGTAGTCCAGTGAAGCTGTTAAGACTTTGCTAGGTAAATAGCGTTGTCATTTCGAAAAAAAACGTCTCTATCACAATTTTCTAACTAAAAATTTTCTAATTAAAAATAAAACAACACGCAAAACAGCTTTTTCCAAAAGACGAGATTGTATAAATATGCCAGCAATTAACAGTATACATTGACTAATAAAGTTGCTTTACTTAACACGTTCGCGCCGGTACGTACCACCGGTGGCCCACACTAGACTGTCTTTTCTGGCGGCGCGTACCACCGGTGGTACATATTCGATTGTGCTATTTTTAATAAATAAACGTTGAATTTCATTATTTCTAATAGCACAATCGAATACGTACCACCGGTGGTACGCGCCGCCAGAAAAGACAGTCTAGTGTGGGCCACCGGTGGTACGCGCCGGCGTGAACGTGTTAAATATTCCGTAGTCCGGTGAAGCTGTAAAGGCCTTGCAAGGCTAATAGCGTAATCAGTTCAAAAAACAAAATATATTCCATTTATTTATATTCTCAAAAATAGTTTTTTATTAGTCCATTTGACAACGCTTTTTCAAATAACACCGAATGTTTTTAAATACTTATGTATGTACCGATTACCGCGAAATCTTTAGCCGCGAATAAAGAAATTGGGTCGCATTTTTTAAATCTGCGAATAGTGAGAACACAAATAAAGGAAGTGCGGATAATAAGCTTTTGTGCACGAATAAATTGTGATTGAGTGACACAGAAGATGGTAGAGAAATCTTTAAAAATATTGACAGATTGTTGTTCGGTTGTTCAGTTTCCACTTTCACTAATTAGGGGCAAACGACTAGTAATCTAGAAATATAAGAATTACTGAAGATCATTTAGTTTCTATGAAAAAATAATCGAATATGTAGATTTGCAAAATAAAGAAATCCAAGTATACAATTGTATCTATATTGTTGAAATCGTTTCTCAGTAATAGATATTGTATCGATTCATCTTTTTTTTTTGTCACATTTATGCGAAATATTTTGATGGATAGTTGTAAATTGAGAGTTATTATTCTGAGTATATATAGTTCATATATGTGTGTGTTTATTTTGTGAATCAAAAATATGTAACCAGTAATAAATTTAAAAAAGAATTGAATAAATGCTACATCATTTAGTGTACAAGTTGCCAGGGGTACAGAAAAGGACATATAATATTTTTGATAGAACAAAAAGTAGTATTAATGTAAGAGCTAGTACAAGGAATGTGTGGGGGTGCAGGTGTGGGGCTGCGGGGACCAGGCCTCGCGCGACACGCAGCTCGAGATCAAGAAGTGGCAGGTCCGGGAGGCGGAGCGCCAGCGACAGGTCTCTATACTGCCATATCACCTACCCCTCGATACTATCTCTCTCTCTCTCTCTCTCTCTCTCTCTCTCCTCTTCATATAAACACTTACTAAATATAAATTATTTTACATATATACTGTTCTATTTCTACATTTCCCAACTGCTTTCTAAATTACAAATGTTATACGTAATTCCTTTAATAGTAAATATAATGAAAAATAAATAAACTTATTAAATTATACTCTTGGAGTATTTGGCGGGATTTTAGTCTGTCATGTAGTGGATTTTATATTTTGTTCATAGTCTTGTGTTATTTGACTCTATATTGTCTAAATTTGGTGATGTTTTACATTAAGTAATATAGTTTATTGTGTATAATAATGAAGTAAATGGAAAATAATACCACACAGAGTGAAATTCCGAGATGTCACAAAAACTCCCCAGAAGGTTCTAACAAAAGATCCATTATCTTGTTAGAATATTGACTCACATGACGCTTAATATTGAAGTGATCGCACGACGCTTGTAATATTATTGACTACGCGACAATGGCAGTAATAATCTGAAAGATTGATTGCCAAAAATATAGTTAAAAAAAAAAATTATACTCAATTAATACTTACGATATTATTAAAACGAAATACTTGTTCTTTTTGCAATAATCTCACTTAAACTGAATTATTTTTTATTAATGTTAACTTTTAAAATTTTGTGGAAGTAGAACACAACGATAAAAGGATATATTCACTAATATTCCATTTCCAGGTGAAATTATCAGCAGCAGACTGGATAGAGCATCCGGACAGATACCTACTGGAGCTGGCGGGCCGGCCTCAGTACAACAACTCTGCCACGTAGTCACTACACTGTGTGTAGTGTTGTGTGTTAAACTGTTCACAGTGAAACTACTTGTGAGGTGTGAATTAACTTGAAGCAAGTGAATGTGATCAACTTAATCTGTGTGCTTAACTGGAAACTCTCCAAGTCTACAGAATCTATAGTGAGGCTACTGCAAAGTTATACATGTACATGTGGTGCTATTCTCATTACTATGTTCGTTGTTTTAATTCTGTAAAGTGAAATGACATCTGCTGTGTTGCCAGGTAATTGATTTTTAAAAATTCATATTATATGATATTCCAAAGCAAAATGTTTAGAGAAATAGTTGCACATTGTCTTCAAAATATTTTATTCAGTTTATAGAACAGTCATAATAGTACATATTCCTATAAGAATTAATCTTTACATATTTGTATGACACCTACAGAGATTGTACTGTTTGTAATAAAGTTTGGTTATCATTCTTAATCATTCTGTGTCATCATAGTATATAACATTTAGTGGTTTCTGCTACGTCTATGCTCTGGTGAGAAATACAGTTAAATACCAGAATTAATCTCAAGACCGTACAATTACTCCTACTGAAAAGTTTTCTGTCAAAATCAAAATATACTTTATTTAATTTAGGACCTGAGAAGGCGTTTATAAACGTCAAAGCTACCAGCTGTCAGAAAATAAAGTCAAAATTAGATTATACTCTCCAAAGTTAAAGGTCAAAATAAGATGAAATTCTCTGAAGATAAAAGCTGAATAACATAAACAAAATAAGTTTTGTAAGTAATTTTAACTGCAAGCAGTTATAGCAAAGGTAAATGTTTTCATTTTCTAAATTATATAATCATAATAGTTAACAATACAATTATACAAGATGTTTCAGACATATCATATAAATACTCTCAGCACAATATTTGAAATGCTACAGATTCGAAATGATCAAAACTAATCATGGCAACATTTTAAAATTTTACTCTAGTGGTTGTCAATTTACTCTACAGAATAAAAACATACATAGAATTAGGGTGACCAATGCTGAATACAAGATTTCCTGGACATTGAAATCTCAGATATAAATAAATATCGACTCAGTATTTTGGCAGATATCGATATAGATATACCTAACGAATTTTTTGAAAACAAGAAAATTGGTACAATGGTTTGTTACCACATTACCTTTGAAGTATACGCAACCTTGTACATGTATACATATTATTACTATAAAAAGATAATATTTATTTGTTTAACACTTCATTTAACGGTACTAAATTTATCAAATATTTCATTTTTTTTACCTTACAGTGCCTTTAAATTTAGATTTTTCTAGTACTTGGCCAAATGATACGTGATAAAGAAAGGAAGGAAGTGTACTTATGTATGTATGTGAGAAGTTATAACTTATTTGGTCTGATTTTTAAACGATTTTTTTTTAATATGTTAACCGTTTTGAACTCAGGTCAAGGACTAAACGACGAAATGAAATAAGTAGGTATCATGTATAAAATTTGAATAAATAACGTACAAAATATTAATCATATTTAAAAGAAATGTATGATATTTCAAACATTGGTACGATCAACTTGTCTTTTAAGCTAACAATTCACTAATAGTTTCTTATAACGCTCCAAAAGAAGAATACACAGAAATATCTATTTACGAAATCGGCCTTGATTCTACAGTGATGGTTTGTAATATTTATATGCATTTTGTATATAATAACAAAGGTTTGTCGTATAATAACAGCACGGTATACTGGTCATTTTGACGTATGTCTCGTCCCGTTCATGAAGTTTCGTACAAATTAATGCAAAACAGACCAGCATTGGATTATTGTGATGTGTCAAAATGGTTATCATAGCGTGTCGCTATTATAGTTATTGCTCAATTTATAATTCCATTTGGGCGTAATTTAGTCGATTAAGGGAAAAAGATCAAAATTTAAAAAAAAATGTTTAATCATAAACTTTTAAAGATTATATGCATTTCCCTTATGATCATACAATGAAAAATGAATCATTAATATTACTTACTCTATGAAGTGTTTTTATTACATGTCTATAATGTTATAAGTCCTTGTCACTTTATTGTTTATTTTAATGATTTATTGATTGTATTGTAAGATAATTAATAACTTGAAATTAAACTTTAATAGTTTTTCAATCAAGTACAGATAATATTAGTTGGTTAACCTTTTGTAATCAGTTATTTAATGCAATTAATACATATCGAACTTTCTAAACAGTATGTACTACCCAAATAGGTATTGTGTTATGTAGTTTAATTATGTTTTAAAAATATATCTATATTAGGGACGGCATTCTGAGAACAATTCATCGAATACAGTCATCAATACAGTCCTCGTACTTACGGCATGTTAGGTTCTCGAAATACGCGACGTAAATCGAAAGGACTAAGTCGATACATATTTTTTCATATGTTTACATGTAAAACTCGAGGGTTAGGATCCACTCTCTTATTCTTACTCTATATACTCTCTTCTTCACTTTACTATTACTGTCTTGTTTAGGTGTCATAGATAGATTAAAATTCACTTAAATATGTATGTAAAAACAAAAACTGTCAAAGATGTAAAAAAAACTAATGTATTACGTTTTGATTGTCCGTTGTCCATGAACTAACTGAACAAAATCAGTGGCATGTGCGGGGTAATTCTCCTATGCCGGAAATAGTTTTTTTTTTTTTTTCGAAATGACTACGCTATTCACCCAGCAAGGTCTTAACAGCTTTACCGGACTACTAAGGCGAGTGCTTAAGGCACTCAGCCGATTTTATTTTGGCAACCAGCTCAAGGGTGCACGGCACACCTCGGCTTGGTTGTTGCCTGTTGCATGCAAAATCGCGACCTATCTTAGCTAACTATTCATATATGTATGAGTTGTTGAAACGTATATGTGTACCAAGCATACACGCCTCAACAACTCCTCCATATATTTATTATCGGAAAATGCCGGCAATCGAAACAAGTGACGTATGCTTGAGGAATAGTGTCAAAACGATGTTCGACGTAACTTGAAACGACGTAAATCTTGAAGTGCCTGTAATTGATTTTTAGACATATTAGTATCGATCATCTAAGAGTTATTAAACATCAAATCTCTGATACTAAAAAAATGTGATTGTTTTTTTTTTCCAGTTACATAAAAATAAAACCATATAATAAGTTCATAAGAGAGCTGAAGAAAAGAGATATTCTATTTAAAAATCGATTTTTTTTTCGACGATTCGCATCCCTATATCGATATTTCATAACAAGTTTAGTGACTATCTATTTCATTTCAACATAATGTTATTCCTAGTATTATATAAGCCATATTAATAAAGAGTCACTATTGTGTAATCTATTTAGAATTAAATCAAGTTATTTATATGGAAATGGACCAAATTATTATGTATATTTAATGATAATTTAGTAAAAGAACGCTTTCACTGCATTTCTGCGTTTCTATTTTACAGATTATAGTTATGTGATGAGATGAATCTCTGATTGAAATAAAACTTTTGTAAAATTATTAAGCAGTCAAAACTTAATAGTGTTCGTAGTTTATCACAAAAATGTACATTTTGTTATGACATAAAATTAAAATACATGAAAATAACAGTTCAAATAGTGTATTTTTGATTTATGCTTCAGTTCTTGCTAGTTAGCTTTTTAATAGTCATGAGTTAGCTGTCAATGTGTCTGTCGACTTTAGGTGCTATTAGCTATCGCTTTCCCTATGTTATAACTATTTAATGTACGTATATAATAAAAAATTTAGTAACAAAAGTGAATATTATTTTTTTTTTTTATTATATAGTTATATATGTGTATATATAATATATATATATATATATATATATATATATATATATATATATATA
>JACEII010000062.1:2211257-2237268 GCA_014332785.1 Antheraea mylitta | reverse complement strand
ATATATATATATATATATATATATATATATATATATATATATATAATTAGCGAGCGCGGCGACCGTTATCCCGTACTTATAATAAAAAAAACCTTGACAGATTATATCTCTAAACCTTTCTCATGAATCACTTTATCTACTGGTGCGAACCGCATGAATATATCTGTTTAGTAGTTTTAGAATATCGTGAACAAACAGACAGACGTGGCATACGAGTATGTTTTGTAACATTTAGGGATTCTTTAGTCCGTGTGTATGACTGAACTCCCTAAACGGCTGAACAGATTTCGTTGATTATTTTGTGTGTTCCAGGTGTATCCAAGAACGGTTTAGATTCACAATTGGATCCGGTAGGTGGCGCTGCGGTTGACTTTTAGGGTTTTTTTTATTATCAAGGGAAGACAGTATCCGCTAGTATATTTATTACATAAGACTTTATTAACGTATATATATATATATGTAATGTCTCCTGGCAAGTTCTTAACTCGATCACTCTAAAGCTACGACTGCATTATCAGGTGATGTTTCGTGTCGGGTTGTCGTGACAAAATGTCAGTATTCGACTTAAGCGAAGTGTGGAATTGATGTTGTGGCCATATGGACACTTGGTATCTACCAACACACGCCTAAAGAAAACTGCTGAAAATAGTGGGTAAGATGTGGATTAGGCCTACCGGGGATACTCCGATAAAAAAAAACGTGCCGCTTTCTCTACCTGATGTTGGTATAAAAATGAGTATTTCTGCCGAAACTACACTTACGGCGCTCATGCACCGAAACTATTGGTTTTAGGAAAAAAAAGGTTAACATATAAATTGTAGAAAATTTTCTCTACTTTGATTTTGTATAGATATTCTTTTTCTGTAAAATGCGTCAGAAGGAAGTTGTTATCTATCATAAAACTGTTTTAAGGCGCGATTTTTTCAATATGGCGCCGCGAGCGGCAATGATACAAGGGGGCAAAGGGAAAGAGCATGTCCAAATCTATAAAATGGCCAATTTTTAAAATTTCCGGAAAACTTTCCAGGTAACATTTATTTTTTCAATCAAATTAGTACAGTCACTAATAAAATTACTTAAAATACACTACATTCAAATTGAATAGTAAAGTTTACTTTAAAATCCTTTATATTTCTTATTGTTCGCGTTTCAATTTTCATAATTTGCGCTTTAAGATTTTTATTGATTAGTATGTTACAAGATAAAAAATTAAATAAGTAAAAGTTAAAATTATATAATGCTGCAATTTTAATTAGTACGTACGCCTATAAAAAATTTCTTCGCATTAAACTACTTCCTTTCAAAATATTGTCACCCTTTCTAATTACCGTCTCGAAAATGACAATAGAATGTACGTAATAAAGTATATGGAGGCAAAGGGTATATAAAATCTTTTATTATGACATAAGAATTCCATATATAAATTTCTGTGAAGAAGTACGCTTATGGGTAAAATTATTAGAAAAAATAGTACCCTATACCAATTAGAATAGTACTGATACTTTATCGAGTCCTAAAAGAACGATATTTTTTCAAATATAAGTTTTTCATTGTATTAATATCAATATAACACCACACTAGAGATTGAAATATAGATATATTGATTCAATAATATCATTGATGTTGATTATATTAAAAAATCAATTATAATTCAGTTTAACAATATTTTACCAGTCATATTTAGTATACAAATAATATTATAAATGTATGAAAATATTATATTATCGTTGTAAGTACACTTGCATCAAAAAAGTTAAAAGATACAATGAGAAATAAAAACTTATAAAAAAAATATCGTTTGTTTTTTTATTCTATCTAGTTTTATTTTTGGCATCCAGTTCTCTATTAGATTATAACTGTCATTATGGAGTAGGTAATAATATTACAAGTTTCTTGCGATCATTTCAGTGTTCGAAGATAATGACCATTTTGCAGAAACTTTCCAGGAAATTTTTATGGCATGTTAGAATTCCTGCTTCGTAGTATTATTTTCCCATCTCTTTCACTTGTGCTTTCATTTCATGACCAAACTATATCTACTATGTAAAACACTACCAATCTTTCAAAAAAAAAGTAATGAATATCGATATCTCATATTATATCGATATTTTATCAACGGTTCTAATCCCTAAGAGTGTTTTGATATGTAATTATGTAGTACCTATCTTCTACTTAATAGTTTGTGACAACTATTTAAATTTTAACAATATACTAGTATTCTTTTCATACGAAAAAAATATAAGATAATATCATACGTAGAAAATAGTTGTAACAATGGCTGTTTACGCTGCTCATTTAACAAGGACATTACAAGGAACGCCTACAATTTTTCAAGTAACTGCTCAGGAGGCTCTCGGGGCTACTGTGAAACCCGCTCTCAGAAAATTGGTTGAGGTACATTACTAATGGAAAGCAATAATCCTCATTTATTAAAATATGTGATCACAAATTCATTAACACTTCATTCTTGTAGGTGGTAGAGCCATGCTGAAGCTATTACTAGTTTCAACATGAGTAGGTCGGCTCGCCCGGGGTAGTACCACCCTCTCACAGAAAACCGACATGAAGTAACAGTGCTTGCATTGTTGCGTTTCGTCCGGTCAGTCAGAGCGCCATAGGACCACCTCTCCTCCCTTTTCGCCTCCCTTCACCCCGTCTTCTTTAACCGTTCCACCCAAACACATGCTGGCAACGCAATTGCAACTCCCCTGGTGTTGCTAGTGTCGATGGACGGCGGTGATCACTTAACATCAGGTGACCCGCCTGTTTGTTTGCCTACTATGACATAGAAAAAACATTTTATTTACAATTAGAATACAATTATGTTGTAAAGGTATTCTTCCATTTTAGTTCTTGGCTGCGACATATCCAAACAAATGTGGTTGGTGTGAGAGATGGTATGATGAAATATACCTTTTGTTTGACTGTTTCCTACAATATCACTATTTAAAACACTATGGTATGTAGAACTTATTTATTTGTTTCAATATTATTTTCAGAATAAGCTACATTTCTTATTGTAATTAAACTTGGTTGAATAGTGTTTATTGGAAGATGAAAGATATTCAAAAGACACCATTGTGAAGTGGGCATATTATGGAATCGGTGATTAAGTAGGTATAATAACAGAAAATTAAGAAAAGTATTGTCCAGAAAAGTATTGTATAATTGTTGACAGGTCCAGAGCTAGGCTATTTGTTAGGTCTCCATCTTCTGCTGTAATACAGAGATAATCACTAATAATTACATATTTGTCAAACTAAAAAGGGCCTATGACCAGAGTCTGCCTGTGATAGTCTATTTATGAGAACAAGTAAGTAGTAGTGAATACTTTTACTTGTATCTAATACCTTTAAATGAGCAATTCTTGTATATTGTTTTATATTCAGGATCTTGGAAATGGTGTCATCTATTTTGATGAAACTTTGTATGTAGGTAGTTTCCGGGAAGATAAATCTATCTAGCTAGATTTTATTCATAGAAATCTTTTTTAACTGAATTTTCAGGCAATGAAAAAATATAACTAGAATATAAAGGTAAATTTGCCACTGCTACCAAAATAAAAATAGCTCAGGTGGAAATCGGATGCTTTGAAAATCCATGTAACTCAATTTGTATCTGAGTGACAGCAATAGAGATAGCTTCTTTTAATATTTTTTTTGGATTAGAATGCTAACTTTGTAAGGCAAACATAGCAGTTTATTTTAATTAAAAATAAATATAGTTATAATTATAAGAAAGATATCTTTAGTAATCTTTTTTATTGTAAAAAAATGCTAATCTTGTGAGGTGGACCTAACAGTTTATTTTAATTTTAAAATGTTATTTAAAGGAAGAGTTAGGCTCAGTTGTGGAGGTACTGTAATATAATTTAAATAAGTAAGATAAATCTGTAAGAGGCTCTATATTTACATAAAAAAACTTTTTCAAGTCTCTGGAATATGAAAAACATGTTACCTTAATATAGTATACTAGCCTCTGCCCGCAACTGCGTTGGCGTGGAATAGATATACTAACACGCAGCAGTTCTCAAAAGGAAAAACATCCCGATTTTGAAACATTTTTCATCTGTCCTCCGCTCCTAATGATCTTAGCGTGATGATACATAGCCTATAACCATTCTCGATGAATAAGCTATATAACATTGAAAAAATATTCAAATCGGACCAGTAGTTCCTGAGATTACCCCCTACAATGGCACAACATCACAATGTCACAAACTTTATCTCTTTATAATATTAATATAGATAACTATATTAAGACTATATAACAACATAAAACCAATGCTTATACTGAAGGAGATATCGAACTAGAATAAGGTAGTAAATTCACATGACAAATAGACAATTATAGTTTTAGTAATTATTTATCAATCTATTATTACAAACAGTGGGCGCTTAATGTAACAATCAGCAATCTCAGCAATATGCTATGAAAGCAAAGATCTTTTAAAAGTTTGCTATTAGTGCTAAAGTAGTTTTGTGAATATGTTAAGGTTAGTATATGATGAAACTGTCATATTCTTGTAGGATCTAAGTTTGTAAAATAAATAGGTCATTTTTCAACTATTCATGAAGTTAGAAAAATTATATGTTATTATGGGGTTCTTGTATATTAATAAGATGGCCCGTGTTATAAGCACAAATAGTAACTATTGTATTAGATTGTGTTGATAGTATTACTGTACATTTTTTTTTTCGAAATGACTACGCTATTGACCCAGCAAGGTTTTAACAGCTTCACCGGACTACTTCTGTACATATGAGGCATAGAGTTCATCACAAATTACTACCCTAACATGTTTGCAATTAGTTGTTGTATAATGAAGAATCTGAGGTATTGACATTAGCTTCAAGACAATGAATTTAGAATTAAATAACTCTATGTGAAATTTTATTCTCACATGTATTATTGTTATATTTACAGCTGCATCATTCTCTGAAAGTTTTTACGGGTTAATCCGTGTGCCGACATCATATACTAGTGAATTTAATTCAGGGCAACGGTTACCTGAACTGTTGGAGAAAGCATCATTGGCTCTACTTGTACTGGTACCTTATGTGAGGGATAAACTTGAAAGGATCATTGATAAGTGGAGAGATGATGATGCTGATGGAAAATTGGGAAAGGTATTTTGCCATAATTTTATTGTTACTATTTTATTTCTCCATGTTTTTTTTTTCTCGAAACGACTAGCTATTGACCCAGCAAGGTCTTAACAGCTTCACCAGACTACATTTCTCCATGTTATTTTTACTTAATTTTTAAACAATAAAGTTTGTACATGGATGGGTGTGGTTTACATGCTCTCTCTAATAATGTATTATTATTGTGTAGTAATAATAAATAGATGAATAAGCTTATACTGCATGCTAACTGGCAGACTTGGATGATCACCTGTTTGTACTTAGCTGAAGTCTCAGCCATTTTGTGACAGAGTCTGAAAGTTCTGATGGTATTTAATAAGAAGACTAATACAGTGAAAAAAATCAAAATATTATTAAATTTGTGTCAAGTAATTTAGTAATTAACATGAGATGGATTTTAAGATTAGTGTAATTCTTTGTGAAACAGGGCAAGGGGGATAAATTAAGGAAAGCAGCAATCCGGACATACACTGTTGTACACTTGTGTAGCGAGGCAACACGACTCGTGCAACTTGCCAGGTACTTGCGCGGCTCCTCCCGTGCATACAGTCCCGCATTCTCACTTCTGGGGCTCACTCTTGCAGAGGCTCCTCCTCCTCAGCCACTGGAGGATGACTATACTTGGACTGATCTTGCTAGAAACTTCTTCACTGGACAATTTGGGTGAGCAGACACTAATCAATTTTTTTCTCGAGGTATCATCGTAAAGAACACTCTACCCTTACCCATACAACAATAACAATCAATAAAACATTTTATAAAAGAAAATAATACCGAAAGATAAATTAAAAAAACAAAACTTTTCAATGATGGTGATGGCAAACTTTGCTTCTTTTCTTTAAAAAAACTGACAGTTTAAAATCACGTTTTAAATGTCATCAATGCACTTACTTATTCTTTCTACTATATTGTTCTACATGTTTCATACTTCTATATTATGAACAAATTTATTTTTGTTTGTCATTTTATTGGTTTTTAACTTTTATTCATGCTATTTCTAAGCTGGAGTTTACGTATAACATTCTTTCATCTATGGTTTATAAACCGTTTGGGTAATATGCACCTTTAGTTATGAAATTGAGGATGACCATGGTATTACTATTATGCTAATCAAAATCTTTATTGTTATATTAATTAGTTTTTAATAACAACCAGTTCTCATGATTACCTATCCCAGACAGATCAGAGATTCTAAGGAAGATTACTTTTTTTACATTCTTATATTTCAGTTACCAAGAAAGTTGGTTCAATACTAGTGGTAGCCACAACTTCATTCTTGCTGCCTTCTTACTTTGTTATAATTGCTTTACTGTCATAACCGTTTTGCTGATATTCTTCATTATTGCTTAATTTCTGTGGAAAAGTGTAACGACTTGTGACTAAAAATATCTTATATTTATCAATAAAAGCCTCATCATAAAAAGTTAAACAGTTGAATTGGTACAGTAAGCAGGTACTTCAATTTATTTATGTAGTATGTCCTAAGATATTTATTTCTAAATGATAAAAAAACTTTGTGTTAGTGATTTATTAAGCATTATAACAAAAACAGTGCATTGTTTTTAAAATCGAACTACAATTAATCAATAAACCAACTTTAGTATAATGTATGTTTTATAGTAATCAAAATTACAAAAATTTCGACACTGTGATATAGACATATCAGCAATTCTGCTGTTTTTCTATTAACAAATAAATAAATAATTTCAGGAGTGCAGTAGTTACTTTCCCAATGGTTGGTAGCTTGGCTCTGCGAGCGGTGGAGTATGGTGCCTTCGCAGTGCAGTTCCTGCGTTGGTGGGAGAGCCGGGCTGGACTCTCGGACACGGCTGCCTTGCCAACACCACCACTACCAGAGGTAATTCACATATTATAATAATATCAAAAAAAAAAAGATTATAAAAAAATCTTAATATATAAAAATTTTGTGTCATGTTTGTTCAAACTAACTTTTTACCTAACTGATCTTTACGAAAGTTGGCATTTATGGAAAATTTTGGTCAACTTTGTGAGATAATTGAGGATAATTTATATTTTGATTAATTTCCTCAATATTTTTATTTACTAATTCAATGATTGTTAATGTTGGTTATTGTTATTAATTGTAAGTTTCACCAGTCTTGAACAGATGCTATTTTAAATTTGTTTGTTGACAGAGAACTGTATGTCTGACTGTTAATTAATTTTCCATTCTTTACCCTGACAAATTTTAAGCACGCTCATTGCCCCATTTTTAGGTTCAGTGTAGATTCAGAGTTCTTCATTAAAAACAATACAACTTTTTCAATGCATTGTATAGTTTTCACGATATCCACAATCATATATAATGAGGGAGACGGTGACGAACCTATCGTGGTCATCTCATTCCCCTATTGCTCGGGGGACGAGGGAACTGCTCGAAGCGTTACCTCCTCCAGGGGCCTGTCCATCGATGTCCTTGGGTCGGTTTATAAGCTGTTTGGTGACGGGATGGTGCCTCCTTACGGTGGTCATCAGGACTCCTTGCGATTGGCAGTGCGGGAGTCTTGTTATTTGAAGTGCCACCTGGTTCTTCAAGTTAGGGTGTCTCGGTAGTCTCTGTCTTCCTTGACTTGTGGGCATCTTTTGCATGGGAGGGTTGTCGACAGGTGCCATCAGGCTTCCTGCCACCGACTCGTCGATGTTCACGTGCTCTCGAATAGTGTGCACCCTCGGTCCTCCGGCGTCACCTGACCGGGCGGCGGTGCCTGTTCTCCGATTTCTTGCTTCTCTCCTGAAGACGAGGTATAGAGCCGCCTTGTTGGATGGGTGTGCGCCCCCGCAATTAATGCAGGTTGCCGGTTCTTCAAGTGGGCGTTTGTATTGATGCGCGAAGTGAGGGTCATCGCATCGCACGTATGCGATTGGACAGTGGCAGTTGTAGGGAGAGTACTGGAACTGCTGGCACCGGTGGCATCGCGCCTCTTCCCACGTCATTTATAAAAAAATCGTTGTTACTTTATACGACGTATATCAATATTGTCTTTTAAATCTAATTGTTTTAATATTTATCTAGAGAGACAAACAAGCAGTGAGGTGGAAGAACAAGTGCCCGTTATGTCTACAGACGTGGCGGATACCAACAGTGCTACCGGTGTCCGGGTCAGTTTATTTACATACCACTTTATACCTTGCACATTTTAATGGTTGACGACAATCTCACCTGATGTGGAATAATGATGTGGAGTAGTAAGTGAACACAATAAATCTAAAAGTACTGACTATAGATACTTAAAGCACGACAAAATGACTTCACTATGCCTGATGGTAAGTATAGTACAATCCAAAAACATCGGCAACCACCGAGAGACAGATTATCCATCGTCAGTCGCCACTGTCATGCCGGCCATAATGACGAAAGTCACCCGGCTATGCCATGTGGCGACGCGCAGAAGCGAGTCACTATGACGGGCTTTTTCGCCATATACATGGTGGTTGCGACCCAGTCGGGCTGTATAACCCTACCACCCCGCTTGCGCAATTGCCTCGTTCGTTGATACTGAGGGTGCACCACGTGCAGGTGAGGTTGGCTTGGGTGTCTCAAGTCTTAAGATGTTACTCGACACCCCAAAATCAATTCAATTTAGGCCTTAAGAAGGTGGTTATGAACGTTGTTTGGCACTGTGTCTGATTGTACTATCACTGAGCCATAATTACGTAAACCTATTTCCGGTTGCTACAAATTAGATGTGGGGTGTTCCATGGCAAATAAGATGATTTAAAAAATATGTTTTTTATAACCTCAATTTTTTTAAATGTTTTAATACCCCACAAAACAGACTGTCTGGTTTTTTTATTACTCGTTTAAATGATTCTATATTGATGTTATTGTTTTTTGGACTTTTAAAATAAAGTTCCAAATTTGATATTTTATTTTTAAACATAGATAATTGATTTATATGAATATTTCATTTATTTCCATTATTGCAATAAGTTACTTTTGTTTCTTTTCTTGTTTAAGAGCACAGAGAACATGCTGTATCAATTACTAGCTTATTACTATACTCTAGTATATAAACTTAAAAAAATATGCTACCTTTTAAATTTATAGCGACCATTTTTACTTGATTACTATCGTAAATCGTTACATTTACGCTTTGGCTCCAACATAATATTGGTGCTAAAAAAATTATACGCAGACAAAGAGACTTGGGTTCTTTTTTTTCCTGCCCTCTTCTGTGTTCTTATAATAAATAAGTCTTTAGTTGTATTTTCTATACTTAGTCTAATCATAAATACTGTTACAATTAAAAATAAACAAAATATTACATTTGAATTTGAAATATGTCATTTTTATATGATTATTCATTGAGTTTTCTCATTTTGGCGCCAACACATTGCACAATATTTTGCAATATTAAAATGGAGCGGGGTGATAAAGAGAACCGAATCGCTGTAATTGCATTATACAAAGTAGTTATGGAGCCAAATGCAATATTTAAAACTCTTCATACGCTTGGTATTAGTAAAATGTTTGTGTACCGGGTTATTAATAGGTACAATGGGACCGCCTCTGTGACAGAAAAGATCTGGTCATCCACGTAGTGTTCGTACGAAAAAGGTGGTTAAAGCAGTCAGGTGAAGAATTCCAAGAAATTCTGTCCGAAAGCAAAAGATTTTATCTTGGGAGATGAAGATAGCACATAGAACTATGTCGCGTATTTTAAAAGATGACTTGGGACTTGTAGCCTGTAAGAGACGTACTGGTCATTTCTTATCTGATAATTTAAAAAAGAATAGAGTGGTAAAATCAAAACAACTACTGAAGCGGTACGCAAAGAAAGGTCACAGAAAAATTTTGTTTATGGATAAGAATTTTTTTACAATTGAGCAGTATTTTAACTAACAAAATGACCGTATATGAGCTAAAAGCTCAAAGGAAGCTTGACAATTAGTCGACAGAGTGGATTGTGGGCACTATCCGACTTCTGTGATGGTTTAGTGGGGTATTAGCTATGAAGGAATGACTGAGCCATACTTTTGAGAGAAAGGTAACATCGGCACAAGTGTATATTAAGATACCATTCTTGAAGGTAGTGAAGTCCCTTAACAACATCATGTTCAATAACTAATGGTCCTTCCAGCAAAACTCTGCGTCGAGTTATAAAGCTCGGTCTCGCCAGTGTTTCCCAGTTCCAACCTTTAAAATTGTTTTGTTCCGTTATGAAATGTAAATGGTAAAGTTTTGGACAGAAATCAGAAAGAAATTGTTATCAAAACATCGTAAGTAAAATTTCAAAAAATATTACTATTTACATAGCATAAAAAATAATTATACCTGATAATTATTTACAGCATTTTTCAAAAATTTGCCGCCGATATCTATCATTGCATTTAAATAACCCAAAACGAAAGAATTAAAATTGTGTCGAGTCCATTTTTATAAATTGGTCCCTTTAACTATCAAATTGCCCCCCTGTGGGGCGTGGGCCCTACGTTGGGAAACACTGGTCTACATAATCTTGGATGGAAACGAACGTTTCGGATTTCATCAGAGTTAAAGACTGGCCGTCGTCTAATCCTGATCTTAATCCGTTGGATTATGATTTATAGTCAGTTTTAAAGAGTACGGTTTCCTCTAAACGCCATGATAATTTGGAGTCCCTAAAACAATCCGTACAATTGGCAGTGAAGGATTTTCTCATGTAAAGAGTGCGTGCTTCTATTGATAGCTGGCCTCAACGTATAAAGGACTGTATTGCAGCCACTTAGAATAAGCTTTTATATTTTTAATTGTTTTATACTTATGTATGAAACCAAAACACTGTAAAAGTAATAAATGTTATTTACAATGGAAAATTTTTTTTCATTGTTTCAGTATTTATGGCAAGACTAGGCATAGTGTTTTCAACTTGTGCTAGATCAGTTTTTAAAGTCACCATTGGTTTGCAATAATTGGTCCCTGTTTTAACTATTCTCAAGGAAACATGGTCCTGTTCTGTAGGCTGTAGCGTGAGAGAATAGAGGGCTTAAGTTTAGAGGTATATAATGGCGATTATAAATGAGATGGTGATATTACAGGTATATATTCTGTTACGTGTGCATATCGCGGCACGTTCGCGCCACCTCCGCCTGTCCCGTGACGCGCTGCCCCGCTCTCGAGACCTCGCTCGTGAGGCTCTACATCGACTGACCTCGCTCCCCCTCTTCCCCCTCCCCCCTCCCCTTCCCGCCCCTTTTCCTCCCTCCCATACACTTTCGTCATCGATTATATATATCTACTATTATGGTGCAAATTTCCTCTTGGAATTTCTGTATATTTAAAACGATTTTTATTTTATTAATAAATGAAAATGTATGTGATATTATGTAATTATAAAAAGGTCACGGATCAAGAATACAATGTTAATAAATTGTATGTCTTAAGGTCAATTTAAACATATTGTTTCTGGATTTTGTTGATTCTGTATATTGATAGATAATAAAATTTGTACATCAATACTTTTTAACATACTAAAAAATACAAAGACAAAAAGCCACGTAAAAAGCTACGGGCTTAGCTAGTATGCAATAATTAAATAAATAAATATATAAAATGTTTTTGAATTATATCTGATTAAGTGAAATGATATTTTCTTATCGCAGTATGCATCGATATTGTCATGACATCCAGTTTGCATTGTATATTTAAAGTTAAGGTAAATATCTGTTACTTCATGTACACATTTTAAGCTTGATACGTTAAAACTGACAGCATTGTTGGCTATCAATCATTTGTAGACTGACGATTTATGCTATAGTGGTTTGGTATGAGTGACTGTCATGCAGATTTGCACGACTATGCTTGTTCCTACGTCGCATCGACTAAGGTTCTGGTGTCGCTGCACGACATCGCGTATCTCTGTATGGCTTGCTGCGCGGCAGGAGAACGAGGGAAATGCAACAATTTCCATGGCCAGGTGCCCTCGGTGCCGATGATTCTCCATCTGGAGGTAGTCGGGAAGGTTATGGACGCTTTGTTCTGATCCTGATTGAGACCCATACACTGGCAATGGGGCACCTGGGGAAAAAGAATTCAGGAACTATCTAACAGGTCTTTAGCGAGCTGTCAGTTCATCAGTCAATATTTGGAAACAAGTGTGGTTCTGCCTTATGCTGAAGATGAACCCGGCATCCGTATGTCGGCCCCTGATATTGCTGAATGACATGGAAAAGCCATAGGAAAGCAATGCGGCCTCCTTGGTCCTCTAATGTATGAAGAAAATGTGCTGGAACTATCGGGCGGACTCTTTAGTTTAGTACAGTGCGTCTCACACTGAACGCTCTAACTTGACTGAAATCCGAACCGTGCGTTCGAGATCCGGCCCCTGGTATTGCCGAATGACACCAGGAGTCCAAGCTATCGGAGAAGAATACGTCCAGCATATAAGGGAGTTGGTGTCGGAACTATCAGGTGCACTTCTAATTTAAGACGATGCGTTCCACAGTGAACACTGTATTGAAATTGTTATCCACGAAGACGACTCTCCAGAGAGATTGGTTATTGACGGTATCCGTAGACATTGTCAATGCTCTTTAGAGTATAACGCGTCATGGATCTGAGGGGAGGAATGAAAGGATTTTTTGTGATTGGTGACTTCAGTGTTAGTGGTCAGGTGAATTAGGAGTTTGGGCCTCAGGATGGCACTCGAGAAGACCGAGACCCGTCTTAACAAGGGCTGCCATCTAAAACCCACATTTACATGGAAGAATTGCGTATTGGTTGAAATATCTAGGCTTCTCCTTGGACGGGCGATGGCAGTTCGACTCCCATGTTAAGGAGCTTGGATCGCGGATTACGGAAGTTGCAGTGGCATTCGGCTGACTTTTCTCTAATAAGGGAGGACGTTGTACCAACTGACGCAGACTCTACATAGAAGTCATGCGGTCGATGGCCACCTACGATGCATTGGTGCATTTGGACGTCTACGGCGCCAAGAATTCTGAGCGCTGCACACTGAGCGCGATCCACGGATACCACTAGGTGTTCTCTATGACTGGATTTATACTCGGTGGTTCACTACTCTGGGAGCTGAAGGCCTTTGGTACCATCTAGCGACACACGGCAGCAGAGAAGTAGTTTCAGAATGTTCCAGCTTTAAGGAGTCTGATAAGAAATGAGTGCCAACTCGGGCCAGCTTTCCGGAAATCCATAATGAGAGAGAGGTCATGATCGAAAGGTTAAAAAAAACATTACGTTTGTTGCCGATTGGGGTGATGTAAACCTGGTTAAGTTTAACCTCGAAAAGACTGGCGTGTCTTTTCTCTACAAAACGGAGTGCATTCAACTAAACTCCTACTTTTCAAAGTGTTTCCTTACAAGTGACTGACAACCTCGAGCTTATTGGTATCCAGCTAACTTCGGATCTCAATTTCGAACGCTCAATTGAACAGAAAGTAAGAACAGTTACAAAGGAAACTTGAGATCCTCTTTAAAGTTAAGCTATATTTTACACCAGAACAGCTTCTTAGCCTATATCAAGCTCAACTACGCTCATGTGTGGAATATTGCTGTCACTTATGGGATGGATCAGACAAATATCAGCTGGTCGCTCTTGACTCCATTGAGTGTCGTGCTTGTTGGCTTTTCGGTGATGAAACGCTGTGGAAGACAAGAATGCTCAATTTAGAACATTGCCAAAAATTAGCTTGTGTTTCAGTTTTTTATAGGTTACACTTTGAAAAGTGTGCACAGGAATTACATGATATAATTTCACCGTTCCCATTCCATCAGAGGACGACTAGACGCCGTAAGGGTTTCCACCCTTACGTGGTTGATGTTCCCGTAATTCGTGCGCAGCGATTTGCTTCCACATTCATTATACGTACGGCTAAGGAGTGGAATTCACTCCCGGCGTCTGTCTTCCCGACGGTTTATAACTTGGGGGTCTTCAAGAGTAGAGTGAATAGGCATTTGGTGGGTAAGCGTGATACATCGTAGGCCTCATCGTCACTTACCATCAGGTGAGATTGTGGCCAAGCGCGTACCTGTTGAATATAAAAATAAAATCTGGAGTAGGCGCGTTATGGTCGATGTATCATTGACGTTGTCAGACCGGTTTTGCGGGAGTGGATGGGGGGATATTATGGCATTTTTAAGGGAAGCGAATATCTCGCAGGAGGCACGAGAATGGATCCTTGAAGAGGGCCCATTTCACATTGCACTGGTCCGGTGGACGGTGAAAGTAAACTGGAATGTACTAGGTTGTCTCCTAAGTACATCACGGTGTTCTCGGGCGGTCTTCATACTCGACTGTACACTACTCGGGTCAATAACGCAATCATTTCGAAAAAAAAAAAAAAAAAAAAAAACTGTACACTACTCTGGGCGCTAGAGACTGAGATCCTTGTCATCATGTAGCGATAAACGCCGGCAAAGATGTAGTTACAATCCTCCAGCTCCTACAGAGACAGATGGGAAACGGGTGCAAACTGGGGAAGAATCGGAGACGCCTTATGGTCGATGTACTATTCAGGCCATCTACCCAGTCCTGCGCAAGAAGGTTGGTGAGTGGGGGGGAGGGTGATGTGATGACTTTTCTCTGCGAAGAGGGTCCTTGAAGAGCGTCTATACTGCATCGGTCCGGCTGTCAGAGACGGATGAGGTGCAGTTGGCTGTACCTTGAAGGTGGGACCAGAACTTTAACGCCAGCGTGACCACTGAGATAGCGAATGATATACTTTAGGACGAGCCTCACAGAGCCCTGACTTTTTCTACGGGCAATAGGATACTAATGATAGGTTTCCTCACATGAAAAAGGGTTTTGGTGTCTTCTTTATTGGTTATGGTGTATAAGTTTACTTAACTAATGAATAATAGCTGATATTGTTATTAATAGTATATTAAAACTTCTTTTAATATACTATACTAATAAAAAAAAAAGGCTTTGGCGAACGTCATTTCATCATCTTCTATAAATAATTATTATTATATACTTGTTATTTATTTGGTGTTGTGATTATTGTTATAAGATTTTGTTAAAGCAAATAGATGAATTATATTTTAATTTGTTTTATTATTATATAAATCGTTAATTTATAAAAGTTATATTATATTCAGTAATATAAATGCATTACATCACATTGGTGCTCGAAAACAGTGTCAACGAGGCAAAACCCACTGCAACCTTACTTCCTTAGATACATTCTAAATATACCAAGGATATATGCATACAGGCAATACGAAATATATTACTGCAGATTAGACAATACAAGCTGGCATGTTCATAGCACTCCATCAAGGTATTTTTCCTATAGAACATGATGTAAACACTATATTTTAAATCACTACAATTCACTGGCTGATCAGCTTATAGTATAAAGGAAATAATACAGAGTTATTTCGGGCTTTTGTAAATATTAAAAAAATCTGTTATGTACACGTTCATCAATTTGTTCGTTTGCAATTTATTGCTCAAAATAAAATCTACAGCTTATCTGAAAATGAATAAAACCGTTAACAAATATGGCAGATGTATTGAAACCATTAGAGTTGACAATTTAAATTATTTATTGTAAATAATATTATGATTATAATTAAATAATTACATGATTCCATAGCAAGGTTTATTTATTACATACTGTATATGATATAAAATTTACACAAAAAAATCATAGATAATCAATGTTATTGGTGATGACGGAGTGTAGATAGTGGTGCGCGAGTTGTCGGCCATTGGTCGCCACCAGCGATATCCGCGGGGAGGGGCTCCGGTGCAGCACCGGCGTGGGGGGGTGCTCCGCGTCCACCCGCGCCGGGGGCAGCCCCTCCACGTACTCGCGGATAGCCTCCCGACTCCTGAACGCTCTGTCCCCGTATACAGCGATGGCGTCAGACTCTTCTAGCATTTTCCATGCCTGCGTAGTATCGAAATACCCACCTTCGCCCTGAAATTTTACACTATTCTTCATTTTTCTTCTATTGGGGGCCATTCCAGTATCCCGTAAGTACTAATGGGGGTTCTTGATTTGCTCACTTTTGTTGACATAGGGATCAAGGGGGCTCGTTAGTAATTACAAAAATTGTGCTTACGTAATACTTGAATAGAACCTGACTTCAACAAACATTTTATCCACATTAAATCTAAAATTGGACAATAACTTGCAAACAAATGCACATACATAAAAGTGATCAGCAAACAACTAACTTCAGAAATGCATCAAAAAGGTCAGAATAAATTTATTTAACAATAAAGTAATAGTAACAAAGTCATGTAACTAGAAAAGTGTCGAGTATGATGATAGACAGGTATAGGAACAAAGGAAGACCGGAAAAGCTATGGATGGATTGTGTGGAAAATGCTAGATGTTAATACTGAGACGACATAATACCGGGGGAAAGTAGAAAAGCATAGTATGTGCTAACCATACTTAGGTGGGATAAGGGTAAGAAGAAAACTAGGATAATAAAGCTGCGGCAATAACCTCGAAAGTAGAGACAGCGTAATGGTTCCCCCTCTTGGCTGTGACGATGGAGACCAACTCTCCGTCCTTATTCACAATAGGAGTTCCCGCGATGTACGTGTTGGCGGACTCGAAGCTAGGAGCGCATCTCCACTGGGCGAGGTGTCCGTCACTGGATACCAGCAGAATGCGCTTGCTGCGGTTTATGAACACCTGGAAGATTATAAAAGTAACGCTAAAACCTCGATGAAATAACTAGATATATACACATAAATAAAAAATTTATAAACGTTTCTATGTGTCATAAATGCGATACATGCTCCAGAACCTGAAGAAGGCCACTAGGTTTACAAGAAGGTCCAAATTTAACACGTCCCCTGATACGTGTACGTTAGACTTTATATTTAGGCCACGTGTACCACCGGTGGTACACGTTAGACTTTTTATATTTAGGCAACCTGTACCACAGGTGGATTTGATAACTATTGGAAACGAAAAAAATATTTCATGTTATGGACAATGTTATAACGTAATATTGTACGATAATACGTTATGAACTCCGGTGAAGCTGTGGAGGTCCGTCAGGCCAATAGCGTAGATAGTTCGAAAAATAAAGTATGATGGTATATCTATTTTTGTTAAAATATTAAATGGTTTGAAAAACACGTCAGGCATAAATGGCTTGGATAATGGGTAGTCTTATAAATATATAAGGATATTATATTTGTAAAACTTTGTACCCCTTTTTAAACGAATTACGCTAGCGGATGCACGTGAAATTTGGCATAGTTAAAGTCTATATGCAGAAGATCCTTTTTCGAATTGACTACTTTTTTTCTCGCACTGACTACGCTATTGACCTAGCACGGTCTTAACAGCTTCATCAGACTACTGGAATTGACTACGCTATTGGCCTTGCAAGGCCTTTACAGCTTCACCGGACTACTAAGGCGAGCGCTTTAGGCACTCGCCCGGTTTTATTCAGGTAACATGCTCAAGGGTGCACGGCACACCTCGGCTTGAGCTGTTACCGAAGAAAACTTTTTTTTTTATTAACGTGGGAAAATTCTCAACGGTTACCCACCCTCCCCGGGGAGAGGGTGGGTTATGTCCGACTCGCACGGACTAAAACCCCACGGTGTACCGTCAGCCGCATGTTAGGGGCGGCCAGGGGCCGTTCTGGCTCTCTTCCTGAGAAACCGCCCCTGCGGCAGCCTGGCAAGTTGGTCGCCAGGCGTCGTCCTACTATAGAGAGGCAACTGGGTACACAACCAGTCACCTCCCCTCGTCAGCCGGACCTGTGCAATGAAGAGATGAGCCCCCGGCTGCATCCTCTCAGGTCCGGTTACGGTAGCGGGAGTAGGCGAGCGTTCCGCCTCCCCCTTCTTCCGGCCCGTCTTTGGCGGATAGGGCCGCTCTGAAGGTGTGCCTCGCGGGCCCTCTCAGCCGCCTCCTTCTGCGAGATAACTTCCTCGCAGAAGGAGGCCATCAAATTCCATACTTCTTCGCTGCCGAGCATGCGGGAAATTACACTCGGCAGCGAAAGATCTCCACATTCTGAAAGAGTGTGCTGCGCAGTGTCCACCGCAGCACCGCACTCGTGGCATGCGGCGGTGGGCTCCCTGCGGGCAATCCGGTGCAGGTACCACCCGAAGCACCCGTACCCGGTTAGCACCTGCACCAGCCTATACGTCAGGGAGCCCCAAGTTCTCCCAATCCATTCCGGCAGGACCGGACGGACGGCGTCAATTGTATATCTGCCGTACCGCGCGTCCGCCAGGTCCTGCCTCCACCTCTCTACTTCGTCCTGCCGAACCCTAACCCTCAGGGCTTCAATTTCCCCGGGAGCTGGAGGCTCCCCTCGGTATCTCTTAACCGCCGTATAATTATAGACGACGGCAAAAACCTCCGCCTCCCGCTCCCAAGGAAGGGAGCCGGCGAGCACGATGGCCGCCGCCGAGGACACCGTTCGGTATCCTCGTATCGCCCTCAGCGCCACCGTGCGCTGCGCCCTTCGCAGGCGTCCACCCACAACAGTGCCCCATAGGCGGCCATCGCACGCACTATTCCCTCGTACAAGCGGCGCCAGGTCCCCGTGTTCGGGAGGAGACGGCCGAGTACAGCCGCCGCTCCTACAATTCGCGGTCCGAGCCCCTCGAAGTGGGACTCGAAACGACATCGTCCGTCCTGGGTGAGGCACGATGGCGTTTCGATCTGACTTAGCTTAACTATTCATGCTGTAATAGCTATTCATCGTAGTATTAAAAAACATCTTTGTTTTGGATTTATCGTTTGATTCTATTGTCTCCATAACTTTTCTAAACGATGTTACTGGGCATATCACTATTCCTCATAATGTACAAACTACATGTGTGTAAGATTAATTAAAAATTGTGTCATGTGTTGCGATAAATTTCTTTATTTTCGTATAATTATGTTTACTTACAATTTGAGACCCTTACAACCTTATGTAACCGCCTATTTTTTTTTTTGTTTCAAATTTATAATTAATTTCAACGTTCATTTAGATATAGCATATTTTTTTTATGTTTATACATTTTTTTTAAATAGCAAATAACTGAGTGGCCGTGATAAAACTTTTGATCATAGAAGTTATACCCTTTCCAAAAAGAACCCTAATAAAGTTCAAACTTAAGTATTCAATGAACTATGGTCGAATGTCGACCATCGGGCGCCCACTACTAAATTATTAGACAAGATATCAAACTATAAATTTGAATTTTAATCTTGGTATTAGAGTACGGAATACATCTATTATATAAAAATGAATCGCTGAATGTGTTGTTAGGCACAAATCTCGAGAACAGCTGAACCGATTTCGCTAATTCTTTATTAGTAGTGTTTGACATTATCAGGAGAAGGTTCTTATGCAAAATAAAACTTATATTTTAGTATACTTTAGGCGGAACGGAGTTCGCGGGCACTGCTAGTAATAAATACAGACATGTCCGAGCACTTTTCACTTTATACATATTCTGCGGAGGCGCTCCGACTGTAATGCGACATACGAAAGACGGTCGCACCAATAAAATTTCAGGCGACGGAAAAAAGTCGCTTTCAAAATAGGATTATGATGTAATGAATTCGGAGGAAGTTACCTTCTCAGCAGTGGTCTCATCGATCCTCACGTAGACCAGCTCACCAAGCGGAGCCATTAGCTGTTCCGTGAACACGTCGCAGTAGTGATGAGTTACCTTCGCATATTGCGCTACCTGTTCACATAAAACAACACATTCCTAAACGCTACAGATTTGTATACATTTCGAGTACAGTTTTTATATTTTTTATTTTACTCATTTCGTATGTTATTTGGCTCTATATTTTGTAAAACTAGTGGTATTTCTCGTAGAATAGAAAATAATACCACGGAACATGGATTCTGATTTGCCATAGAAACTCTCTGGAAAGTTCTAACAAGGTGGCCACCATCTTGATAATAAGTGAAACGATCGCAAGATATCTATAAAGACATTGTTTAAATTGGGCAAAATATAACAATAAGAAACAAATAAATTTAAAAGTATCATGCTATCTTCAAACGACCTCGGCGTACGCTGTAAAAATTGTTAAGAATAAGCGTAAAACAGATATAGCTTTGTTCGTGGTCAGAAATGGCCGCTCGTCTCGTATAAATTCCCATTAGATACTAGCTAAAATACATTCTCTTACTTGTTCTGGCGTACAGCTGTGTATTGGCACGGTGGATCCGAAACTGGCGTACTTTTTCCCATCATTCTCGTGCACTTCGGCCGGGATCGACATGGACTCCACCAGGCCCTTATAATTCTCATTCAAAACAGTGCGCTTCGACATTTTGTTGTTCTGAAAAAGTAAACGGCAAATTAACATGAATTATCCTCATGAACATTCTTATGAATTACTGAATTATAAATTATATTAATAAACACTAAATATTAAAACAATAATAATATAATATTCATGCGTGCGGTATTGGAGTTATATAAATGAATACGCCGCAATCGGATAGATGGGACTTTCTGATATTTTGTAGCTTTTAGTAATTATGTCAATTTATTTCATTATTTTTAGTTGCTTTTCAAGGTTGTTCAAACGTAATACTCAATTTTTCAATAAAGGCGCAGAAAGTCGCTGAGAGAGGAAGATGCAGAATACATCGTCCGGAGAAGCTGTAAAGGCCTCTCAGGCCAACAGAATATTGTCAGTTGCAAAAAAAGAACAGAAGAATATAGTGCTTTTTCGTTATACGACGATATCTACCACTCAATTTTGTATGATAAATTCTGTTAAGGAACTACGTTCCTACAACTATTCGAGTTCTTATGTGATGATACCTCGTGAAACCAAAGTTTAATTCTGATCTACCAATAAAAATAATTATTGTCTTTAAAAAACAATAGAGCGACGTAATTTTTTCGCTACGACGC
This sequence comes from Antheraea mylitta, assembly GCA_014332785.1. Taxonomy (NCBI): domain Eukaryota; kingdom Metazoa; phylum Arthropoda; class Insecta; order Lepidoptera; family Saturniidae; genus Antheraea; species Antheraea mylitta. The sequence continues at coordinate 2,216,294 of JACEII010000062.1, read as the reverse complement.
ACCTTTAATGTAACAAGGGTTTTATTTCGTTGTGATCTCCAGCCGGGGAATCCCTCAGGTAGAGAACCTTTTGCTTTTTACACGTCTTGCCACTCTACAGTTACATCACTGTTTGTCAACAAATCTTTATTTTCAAGCCCGACACAGATCTATTTATATTTCAGAAGTTTTAATATATTTGCAGTAATGTTAATTGAAAACTGAAATTCTTCAACCGAGGAATTCTTAGACCCTGATCAAGCGGAGTCTATGTTGCTCTATGAATTTATTATTTGACAAATAATGTTAACTAGCTTTATGTGAATATATTTTTTATAATAATGTTAATGCCGGTCGCTTATTGCACATTCTCGTACGTTTTTGTCATTTTTTTATTGTAAATGCAATTATAATAATTCTTAAACATCTATAGGTACCTACCTTAACACTGATCGTCTTTATATTGTAAAGTCCGAAACTACAATCATCCATTTGTGTTACGTAAGTGTTAAGTAAGAATAAGTTTATTTTATCATGAAAAAACAAATGGTGTTTTCTAAGTGCACGTCACGTATGCGCGAGGCCGCGCCTTGATAAAAGATAACATATAATTGATGGAGAGAATCTGATTATCGTATGAAATTACTTTATCGAGTCATTGTGAATCTTAAGTTATCAATTATTGATTGTATATAAAGCATAATTGGTTTATAAATGATTTAAATTGAATAACATGAAATTTTAAACCTACAGCGTGTATGATCGAATTTTCTAGAATATTCTTGTAAATTCTACGGCTGGGCCAATATCCTCCATCACAAGGAAAAGTATGGACGTAATTACGAGGACAGCCCACAACGTATTTAGAATTTCATATTCGGAAAAATTCAGTCCTATATTTCCCTACATACGGTGGTACGACAAGGTTTCTTAGTTCAGATTTCCTCATGATATTTTCTACCACCGTTAGTTTTCATGTTACCAAATTGAATTAATGACTGTATGCGATATCAAAAAAATCTTGGTTCACGTCAAGGTTTGAACCAATGAACATAGAGCAGACAAACCCAGCGCCGGTCATTCAAATTCAAATCATTCCACTACTAAGACGTCCACGACCACAATAATAAAGACAAATGTAAACAAAATACGAGTTATTTTTTACTTTTGCATTATGCATTAGAATACAATCTCACCGGATTTTAAATGACGAAGTGAACCTAAGACGGTGATATGATAAAACTATATCGCTGGTTCTCAAATGCAGCTATCGAATCAAACTGCTGCTTAGTGACAAATTTTCAAGTTGTAAGTGATAGCATGCCAGGCGAGCTTAAAATTAACAAATTAACAATAGAATTATAATGTCTCCAATAACTATATCCACTATATATTGTTGGATGTCGTAATAATTGAAATATCTACTGTCTCAAGTTCTAGAAGTAAATAATAAAGATAAAAGAAGTCGCAAGCAATGTCTATTATTTTTATTTCATTTTTTTTCGAACTGACTACGCTATTGACCCAGCAAGGTCTTAACAGCTTCACTGGACTACTTTTTATTTGATCTAACGTTCTAAAATATCTTTAAAAACAGCAATACTCTTTTATTAAAAGTTACACGAAAGAAAGTCTATAAAAATTGCATAGAATAAATATCTGAAAGTATTCAGACGGTATTGTTCTTTATGTCCGATAGATTTAAATTTTCACTTTAATAAAATCACAAAGTATGCAACTCACCTTATCGGTTCGATGTATGTTACGGTAGGAATAAAGTGATTTAAGTCAACAATGATGCAACGTACAACAATACACAGTGAATGATAAACAAACCATAGATACACAAATAATCACAGAAATACAGTAAATATAAGTTATAAAACCACAGCTATATAAACTAATGCAGGGATGAAGCAAACATGATAATATTAAGTGCCACAGAATAATAATTCTCTTAGCGGTTACATACTTAACGACGCGCGTGCGTTCGATAACGTTAGATAACGTTAAACGCATTTATTATACGGGAAGTTTTGTTTCAAATTTTCAAACTGACAGCCAGTTTGACAGTACCGTTAACCCAAAGCAGGGTTATCGACTCCTTAAAAATTCTATGGATGATAGCGGTAAGGAGAACTATTTCACATAGAGGACATCTTGGAAAAGTGTCCAGCTCTAAGCACTGGCATGGGTAAAGGTTATGGATAGTCCGAAATAATCTTGTAAATATAACCTAAACTAACTGTTATAAAAAACCTGAAGTATGATAGAATTTTCATGAACTTTAAAGAATACATTTAGTTATTTTTTAGTGTTTACTTTTACAATACTTATTGAAATAATTGAACAATAAAGAACACTGTTGCGACACACTAACTCTTTTTGACGGGCACGGTGATGGTTCTGTTTCTCTACACTGCATTCTTCGAAACGTCAAACGTCACAGATTTCATCGGCCTATTATAAAGAATTTTGGACAGCACGGACTGTGACTCATATCTGATCGCTTATTCGTCTTAAATTTCTTTATGTATATCTTTACGACTATATACTCTGTTTGTATACAGCACTTTGATAAATCGCTCTTTCTATGTTGTCATTTTTTTTAATTACGGTCTAATATACGAAATACATAAATTCCTAATGTAATGAAACTGAGAAAAATTGCTGTTCAAAGGTTCATAAAGAAATATGATTATTGGATTGAAGAATGAATGAATTATTGTGTCAGTATATGTTTTCTATTTTATTTTGAGCCTTAATCTTCTAGATTTTTACTATCACTATCTAGTAAGTAATTGGTTCTCTTGTTAAAATTTTTTAGGCATCACAGAATTCATGCCCCGTGGTATTATTTCAATAAAATATTTTTAAAAAATATATCTTATCTTTCTGATTCGAATTGGAGTTATACGGATTTTCGAAGCAGTCGTTTTCCATCTGAGCTATTTTTGTTTTGACAGCGGCGGCGAAATTTACTTTTATGTTTATATTACCTGAAAACTCAGATAAGAAAGTTTTCTATGAATGAAATCTAATTAGATCGATTTATCGTCCCCGAAATCACCTACATACTAAGTATCACGGAAATCGCCGACGCCGTTTCCGAGATCCTGAATATATAACAATATAAAAATACAAGTTACAATTCATCTGAATTTATGATAATGTGTTGCTGTTTGCTACAAAATTATAAAACAACTAGCATTTAATCGCATTTTTATCTGTAGATGTGACCTAACCCTCGGGAAGAGTACATTTTTTTGGATAAAAGGTACGCTATACCCTTTTCTGTACTCCTGGTAACTTGATCGCAAAATGTCATGATTATCAGTTGAATATTTAACAAAAAGAAAAACTGAGACTCATATTAATAATACTATTACCGATGTTAACAACAACAATGTTACGTTCATAGTTGCAAATAATCACAATGAAAATATACACAATAAAAATAAGTGTTTATATCGTAAAAAAATACATTTATTTGATAAATATTAAGTTCATAAATTTCAAATTAATTATTTACAATTATGAATATCATTTTTTTATAACCCATGAATTTATTTAAAATCATTACAAAATAAAACTGACTCACCGTTTTAAGTCACTAAATACAATTTTCTGTTTATTAAATAACTTAAACACTTCTCATAAACACTCGACAAATTAAGACTAAAATGTTTAAGAAACAATTACAGATCCACTAATACAAAAGAGCTTGTCCGCTCTCAACGAAACCGAGACTCGAAATGAAGAGTAAATAGTAAGCTCATACTGGATATATTATGTACGTGCTTTAGTATCAGTTATTACGTAATACATACAAAGAAAACGTTCTTTGTAATCTGATTAATTTTCATTTCAAATAATTAATCTGTGGTAGACGTGAATGTCCTAATTTGCGTCATACACAGTTTTCTTTTTCTGTTATTCGCTAAAGCAATGAATTATAATATACTATTCTGTGAAAGGTAGTTCAATTTAAAAGAAATTCTATTTCCTATTTTAGATAAAAATCTATTATTTCAAAATCTACTACAATTATATTTACTATGTTAACTTTAAAAAAGCTGCATTAAAAATATATATCTATGTATTTATTCATAAATATTTTGGCGGCAGCGGCAGATATTTTTATCAGTGTTTAATCAGGGTCTTGTTACTACAAGAATTGAATTCTTACATTAAATTAATTGCAATTAGCAGTTGAAACAACGATGTGGCTGATTTTTCTTAAAGAAAACATTGTGATCACAACACAGTACGATGGTAGAGCTTTTTCGAATGCCCATCCAGCTAGTTACCACAATCAAGTTGAAAATATTTGCCCAACGTCAGTGTCTAGCAAATTCAAAGTCCCAAATTCAAATGTCCCGGCAGCTGTATATTTTCTTTTTGAATTACATCTTCACTTACCATCAAGTGAAATTGTGGACAAACGCTAAAAACTAAAATAATAAAAATCGACGCAGTCATGAGGACTTCCGACAGAAGTTAGAGCACAAGCAATGAAATAAATGTGTTCTCTTATGAATTTTCATATTACATGTACACAGGTCTCGTAGTCGCTAGTCTGACGCAAACCGGTCATTTTTATGTAGAATGTCATGACGCGAATTGATAAATTTATTTCCTGCCAAGAATACCGCTCAACACGCCTAAAGAAGTTTTCACTTCAAAAAAACAATATGAAACAACCTAGTGAGGCCGAAGTTAAGCTAGTTTGGAATTATTTTCTAACAATATTGCACAATGAATATTAACGGTGTTTACGAATTTGTAACAAAAATGTCAAGTATTTGATTTTATTATTGCGCTAGCTATAATTCTAAAGAATCCGATGAGCGGGAAACTTTTTATTTTTAGTCTGATATAAAACCGGGAAATCCCTCTGCAAGTGAAAGTACTCATCTGGCTGTTGTAACAATTGCGTATACATAGTTCCCATGCGGTAATCCCCCAGTATTTTCATCGATAAATGTTACGTATATTATGTGTTCCGTTCGACGTCTGAAGTCCATTATGAGAGAGAGTACATCGCTTTACTTCCTT
>JACEII010000062.1:2115417-2196257 GCA_014332785.1 Antheraea mylitta | reverse complement strand
TTTTTTTTTTTTTTACGTGGGGAAATCCCTTATGGATACCCACCCTCCCGGGGGAGAGAGTGGGATATGTCCGACTCGCACGGACTAAAACCCCACGGTGTACCGACAGACCGTGATGTTGGGGCGGCAAGGGATCGTTCTATGCTATTCCCCTTGTATAGCCGCCCCAACGGTCCACCCGGCGGAAGGTAGCCGCCGGGCTCCTACCTATCGAGAGGCAGCTGGGCACACACCAGCTGCCCCCCCACGTCCGCCAGACCTGTGCAATGAGGGGATGAGCCCCCCGACTACATCCCCTCAGGTCCGGCTACGGTGGCAGGAGGAGTTGGGCAAAGCGCCGCCTCCTCCTGCCGGTCCTCTGACGGCGAAGACGCCCACTGAGTGGGTCCGCCTCGCGTGCCCTCTCCGCCGCCTCCTTTTGCGAGATGACTTCCTCGCAAAAGGAGGCCACTGCTCGCCATGCCTGCTCGCTGCCGAGCATGGACAGAACCACGCTCGGCAGCGACAAATCCTCTCCTACCGCCACCGCCAGAGTGCGGCGCTCCACCTCCCATGCAGCACATTCAGACAGAGTGTGCTGCGCAGTATCCACCTCAGCGCCGCACTCGTGACAGACGGCGGTCGGATCCCTGCGAGCGATCCGGTGCAGGTACCACCCGAAACAACCGTGTCCAGTCAGCACCTGCACCAGTCTGAACGTCAGGGAGCCCCACTTGCGACCAATCCACTCCCGCAGGACCGGTCGGACGGCGTCAACGGTGTACGTTCCGTAGCGCGCGTCCGCCAGGTCCTGCATCCACCTCTCGACTGCCTCCTCCCGCAGCTGCCGTCTTTTCCACCATATTTCCCTGGGAGCCGGGGGCTCCCCACTACGTTTCCTCGCCGCCGTGAATTCGTACACAGCGGCGAGAACACCTGCCTCCAGCTCCCAAGGAAGGGAGCCGGCGAGCGCAAAGGCCGCCGCTGAGGACACCGTCCGGTACGCCCGGATCGTCCTCAGTGCCACCGTGCGCTGCGCACTGCGCAGCGTGCGCACGTTGGCGGCACCGAGGGCGTCTGCCCAGACCGGTGCCCCGTAGGCGGCCATCGCCCGCACGACTCCCATGAAAAGTCGCCGGCACCCGGCACCCGGCCCCCCAATATTGGGGAGCAACCGGCCGAGTGCCGCCGCCGCCCCAGCAATTCGCGGACCGAGCCCCGCAAAATGGGGCTCGAACCGCCAGCGCCCGTCCAGGGTGAGGCCCAAATACTTCATTTTGGCCCCCACCCTGATCCGGGCGCCTTCCACCATTATGTGAGCCCCAGGAGGTGGCCCCCGCCGAGGCCCGTGCAATAACAGGGCCTCAGTCTTCTCGAGGGCCACCTTGAGGCCCAGCCTCCTTATGCGCCTGACCACGAGGGTTGTGGCCATCGTGGCCAGGCACTCCACCTCCTTCCAATTCCCCCCCCGGGCTACGACTAGGGTGTCATCCGCGTAACAGATTAGACGCGCTCCATATGGGAGCACCCAGTCGTAGCCCATGTTCCACAGGAGCGGACCTAGCACCGACCCCTGTGGAACCCCCCGCCTTGTGGCTCGCCGGACCATCCGCCTGTCGCCGTCGACGTAGGCGACCTCCCTGTCCTCCAGGTACGCCTCCAACAGCTGCCGCAGGTACGGGGGCACTCCGAAATATCGGAGAGCCTCCCGTATGACACTGTGCGACAGACTGTTGAAGGCGTTGGCGATGTCTAAGGACACCGCCAAGACCCTCTCCCCTTGGGAGGTCGCTTCCGTCGACAGTGACTTTAGGAGGCACAAGGCGTCCACAGTGGAACGCCCTGTCCGGAAGCCAAACTGCGCGTCCGATAAATTTGGCCCCACTCCCTCCAGGTGCTGGACGACTCGGGAAGAGACGACCCTTTCCAGCACCTTCCCGACGTCGTCCAGCAGGACGAGGGGCCGATACCCGGACGCGCAGTCGGCAGGGCGGCCCTCCTTCGCCATAAGGCAGAGCCGCCCTTGCTTCCAGAGCTTCGGGAACTGCCTGACTACCAAACACCGGTCAAACAGCTCCCGAAGCCACCCCCCAAGATGGCCCAGTGCAAGGCCGAGCACCCGGCCCGGGACCCCGTCAGGACCGGGCGCTCTCCGCCGGTTGAGGAGGCGCTCGACAGCTCTCCCCATCTCCTCTTCTGTAATTGGGGGAGGACTGTCAGGCAAGTCCCCAACTTCCGCCCGAGGTGGAGGCATGGGAGGAGCCGGTAGCAGCGGAGGGTCGGGGAATAATTCTCCCACGACCCTCGCCACCACCTCCGGCTGGAGGGTCTCCGTCACCGGGGGCGCCCAGGATCGTAACTTGTTGCGTACGAGCCGATACGGGCGCCCCCAAGGATCCCCCTCCAGCGTTTGCAGCAACTCTTCCCATGCCGTTTCCTTCGCCCGGCTGATGGCAGCCTGCAGGATCTTCCTGCACTCCCTGTAGCTGCCATACAGCCGGGCTTCCTCCTCGGGGTCCCGGTGCCGCCGTCGGCGGCTGCGCCCGAACAGCCGCCTGGCCGCGGAACAGGCCGCCCGAAGATCGGCGAGCTCCGGCGACCACCAGTACACCGCCCGTTTGTTTGGGCGGTGTACGTTCCGTGGCATCGACGCGTCGCAGACCTTCGTGAGGGCACCACGGAGGCGGGCTGCAGACGCGTCGACATCCTCCTGCGGGGGGGGCATGGCCCACGCCTGGACGATGGCGGCCTCTTCCGCTAGTTCACGGTTGAGGCGGCTCACCGCCCAGCAGGGGAACCTCGCGCCCCTCCGGGGGCGAGAGCTAATTCCGGCTTGGGAGGTGGAGACCTCGAACCTAATATATCGGTGGTCCGATAGAGTCTCCACCTCCTCAAGCACTCTCCACCCCCGGACACGACGTGCGACAGACGGGGTGGCAAACGAAAGGTCTACCACAGACCCCCCGTTCTGTCGCACGCACGTATGGACGTCTCCTTGGTTGAGGAGGGACAGCCCTACTTAGGCTGCCCACTCCTCAACGGCCATGCCCCTCGGGTCCGTGGCTGCCGCTCCCCAGGTCCTCGATTTAGCGTTGAGATCGCCCACGAGGACCACGGGGAGCGGCGACAGCCGCCTGACAGCTCCCTGCAGGGAGCCGAGGAACACCTCAAACTCCCATAGGGGCTTGTTAGGGGAGAAGTACACCCCCACAATGGCGTACTCTCCCCAGACGGCTGCCACGAACCCGGCACCTCTCTCTCTCACCGCCAGGGGCGAACCTCGTCCGGCCATGATCGCCACGGAGCCATTCTGATCCCCAGCCCACTGCGGCTGGGAGGGAACGTAGTACGGCTCCGCGGCGACCGCGATCTCGATACCCCACTCCGCCACTGACTGCACGAACAAATCCTGTGCAGCGGCGGAGTGGTTGAGGTTCGCCTGGAGGAAGTTGCGTATGGTGTGCTCCATCAGTGATCCATAGCAACTTCCTCCTGCCTGGTGGCGGCCACCCTTAGACCTGTTCCCATTACGTGGGGGTCCCTGCCCTTCATGATGGGGGGCCTGCACATGCGGCTCCCCATTACATGCCCAGAGGGCCTCCCGGCATCTGCGCAGATGGCACAACGGGCCGCCTCCGCCCTGCACTCGACCATCTTATGGCCCACAGCGCCGCAGCGGTAGCAGGCTTCTCCCCTGCTGGTCGAGGAGGGGCACAAGGCACGGGTGTGCCCCAAGCCCATGCACTTAAAGCAGCGCATGGGCCTTTCCTCCAGCAGCAGGACGCGCACGACGCTCCACCCGACCAGGAGCTTGCCGGCCTCCACAAGCACCCTGGCCGCCGCCGCGGGAAGCGTCATGTGCACGGCGCCTAGACCCCCCCAATTCCTCTGTATCTCCCCGACCTTAAGGTCCTCCAGCCTGCAGTTGGCCTTTGCTGCCACGACCGTCATTATCTCCGTCCGGGACACCGAATCGTCGAGGCCGACAATTCGGATGTCTGCTTTTTTTATCGGGACCGCGACCATGGCAACTCCAGCCAACGCCACCTCGAGCTTCTGGGCCAGTTCAGCGGCCTTCTCCTTGCTCTGGCCCGGCAGTTCGATTTTCCGGGCCCCTGTGGCCGTCGGCCTCACCCGCACGTCGCCGATACCCATATCGGGCAGGGCGATGTGCTCACGCGCCTTTAGCATTACCTCCCTGTAACCAACCCCCTTACTGGCTGCGGCATCCTGCAAAGTCACGATGACCGCAGCCGATTGGGGGGCGGGAGGTAACTTCTGCCCCGCTGGCTTTGATGGGGTTCTGGGCGCCGTGGAAACCGCGGTTGAGGCCTTAGGTGTAGCCGCCGGGGCCCTTACCGCCTTCTTCTTTCGACCCACCACTGTGGACCACGCTACCTCACCATTCTCCACCGCTGAGACCGGTAATGCGGCCCAGTTAATCCCCAATGGGGCGATTACAGGGACCGGGGGCGCATTCGCAACCGGCTTTGCCGCACTAGTCCCTCCACCTTTCTTCTTGTCTCCGGCCAGGGACGGATGAAGAGACGGCTCTGGGGGAAGACGCCTCTCCAGATTCTCCACACGTGCGTTCAGCATGTTGCCGAACGACGTGCGGAGAGTGTCGACCGCCTCGGTGAGGGCCTGCCGCCACTCAGGCTGCACAGGTGCCGGCATGGGGGGAGGAGGAGGAGGCATCACCTTTTTGGCGTTAGCCTCCCTCCGCCACGCCAGGTTCTCCGCCTCCAAATCTTCGATCCGACGGCGGAGGGTCTTTGACTCCCTTTGGAGTTTGCGGTTCTCCTCCCCTTCCGTGCGATCCACCAGGGACTCCACCACCTCTTGGAGAGTCCTGGCAGCGTCCTTCAGTGCCTTGATGCACCTGGTACTTATTTTATTGGACTTCTTTGCCGTCTCAAATATACACGCTACGCTTGAGCCGGCAAGAGCCTTAAGACGTTGAGCGTCCAAAGCATATACATCCACTGGGGGTACCTCCTTTACGGGTACCCCCTCTCTCTCCGAGTCGGAGCTCGGCAAAGAGCCGGCAACCGAGCCGGCAGCCGAAACAGCCGTGGAGCCAGCGGCAGAGCCCGGGACAGACTCTGCAGCGCTCAGAGCGCCAGTGAGGGCCCGGTCAAACGACCCGTCAGCTTCCCCCATTACCCCCCGACCACTCCCTCGCATCCGAGCAGACCCCCTGCCACGCGAGCTCACTTTAGGAGCCGCACCGTCCTCCACCTCCGTGTCAGAAGAGTCAACAATATTCTCTGCTCCTCTGACACACCTCACACGAGAGGATTTGGATACTTTTTTTGCGTTCATGGCTCACCGGTGACCAGACGGCCACACAGTGACCAAGACGCAGAAAACACAAGTCCAAACAACGTGCCAAGTCAAAGAAATAAAAGAAACAGTTCGAGAAAACAATGCCAAGCCAGAAGGAAAGAAATCAACGCCAAAGTCCAAAAAACAAGCCAAGTCGGGTTCGAAACTAGTTCAGCAATCCGTAAGCACGCCAGGTCAGTAAGAAAGATCGAAACAACACCAAGAACCAACCCTAAACAATCCCAAATAAACTATAAACAACGCAGGTAAGCTAATTAAATTCATAAGTTCGCCTACCCCACCGCGATAGATTCTAACGACACGGAGCGAGCGCAAACACGTCCGTCCCGCTAGAATACCGCGCGGACTCATCCGCCACTCTACAGTTACATCACTGTTTGTCAACAAATCTTTATTTTCACGCCCGACACAGATCTATTTATATTTCAGAAGTTATAATATATTTGCAGTAATTTTAGTTGAAAACTGAAATGCTTCAACCGATGAATTATTAGACCCTGATCAAGCGTAATCTATGTTGCTCTATGAATTTATTATTTGGGAGATAATGTTAACTAGCTTTATGTGAATATATTTTTATAATAATGTTAATGCCGGTCGCTTATTGCATATTCTCGTACGTTTTTGACATGTTTTTATTGTAAAAGCAATTATAATAATTCTTAAACATCTATAGATACCTACCTTAACACTGGTCGTCTTTATATTGTAAAGTCCGAAACTACAATCACCCATTAGTGTTACGTAAGTGTTAAGTAAGAATAAGTTTATTTTATCATGAAAAAACAAATGGTGTTTTCTAAGTGCACGTCACGTATGCGCGAGGCCGCGCCTTGATAAAAGATAAAATATAATTGATGGAGAGAATCTGATTATCGTATGAAATTACTTTATCGAGTCGTTGTGAATCTTAAGTTATCAATTATTGATTGTATGTAAAGCATAATTTGTTTGTAAATGATTTAAATTGAATAACATATGAAATTTTAAACCTACAACGTGTATGATCAAATTTTCTAGAGTATTCTAGTAAGTTCTACGGCTGGGCCAACATCTTCTTCACAAAGGAAAGTATGGACGTAATTACGAAGTAAGCCCACAACGTATTTAGAATTTCATATTCGGAAAAATTCAGTCCTATATTTTCCTACATAAGGTGATATGACAAGGTTTCTTAGTTCAGATTTCCTCATGATATTTTCTATCACCGTTAGTTAAATTGGATTAATGACTGTATGCGATATCAAAAAAATCTTGGTTCACGTCAAGGTTTGAACCTGTGAACATAGAGCAGACAAACTCAGCGCCGGCCTTTCAAATTCAAATCATTCCACTACTAAGACGTTCACGACCACAATAATAAAGACAAATGTAAACAAAATACGAGTTATTTTTTACTTTTGCATTATGCATTAGAATACAATATCACCGGATTTTAAAGATGGTGATATGATAAAACTATATCGCTGGTTCTCAAATGCAGCTATCGAATCAAACTGCTGCTTAGTGACAAATTTTCAAGTTGTAAGTGATAGCATGCCAGGCGAGCTTAAAATTAACAAATTAACAATAGAATTATAATGTCTCCAATAACTATATCCACTATATATTGTTGGATGTCGTAATAATTGAAATATCTACTGTCTCAAGTTCTAGAAGAAAATAATAAAGATAAAAGAAGTCGCAAGCAATGTCTATTATTTTTATTTGATTTTTTTCGAACTGACTACGCTATTGACCCAGCAAGGTCTTAACAGCTTCACTGGACTAATTTTTATTTGATCTAACGTTCTAAAATATCTTTAAAAACAGCAATACTCTTTTATTAAAAGTTACACGAAAGAAAGTCTATAAAAATTGCATAGAATAAATATCTGAAAGTATTCAGACGGTATTGTTCTTTATGTCCGATAGATTTAAATTTTCACTTTAATAAAATCACAAAGTATGCAACTCACCTTATCGGTTCGATGTATGTTACGGTAGGAATAAAGTGATTTAGTCAACAATGATGCAACGTACAACAATACACAGTGAATGATAAACAAACCATAGATACACAAATAATCACAGAAATACAGTAAATATAAGTTATAAAACCACAGCTATATAAACTAATGCAGGGATGAAGCAAACATGATAAATATTAAGTGCCACAGAATAATAATTCTCTTAGCGGTTACATACTTAACGACGCGCGTGCGTTCGATAACGTTAAACGCATTTATTATACGGGAAGTTTTGTTTCAAATTTTCAAACTGACAGCCAGTTTTACAGTACCGTTAACCCAAAGCAGGGTTATCGACTCCTTAAAAATTCTATGGATGATAGCGGTAAGGAGAACTATTTCACATAGAGGACATCTTGGAAAAGTGTCCAGCTCTAAGCACTGGCATGGGTAAAGGTTATGGATAGTCCGAAATAATCTTGTAAATATAACCTAAACTAACTGTTATAAAAAACCTGAAGTATGATAGAATTTTCATGAACTTTAAAGAATACATTTAGTTATTTTTTAGTGTTTACTTTTACAATACTTATTGAAATAATTGAACAATAAAGAACACTGTTGCGACACACTAACTCTTTTTGACGGGCACGGTGATGGTTCTGTTTCTCTACACTGCATTCTTCGAAACGTCAAACGTCACAGATTTCATCGGCCTATTATAAAGAATTTTGGACAGCACGGACTGTGACTCATATCTGATCGCTTATTCGTCTTAAATTTCTTTATGTATATCTTTACGACTATATACTCTGTTTGTATACAGCACTTTGATAAATCGCTCTTTCTATGTTGTCATTTTTTTTAATTACGGTCTAATATACGAAATACATAAATTCCTAATGTAATGAAACTGAGAAAAATTGCTGTTCAAAGGTTCATAAAGAAATATGATTATTGGATTGAAGAATGAATGAATTATTGTGTCAGTATATGTTTTCTATTTTATTTTGAGCCTTAATCTTCTAGATTTTTACTATCACTATCTAGTAAGTAATTGGTTCTCTTGTTAAAATTTTTTAGGCATCACAGAATTCATGCCCCGTGGTATTATTTCAATAAAATATTTTTAAAAAATATATCTTATCTTTCTGATTCGAATTGGAGTTATACGGATTTTCGAAGCAGTCGTTTTCCATCTGAGCTATTTTTGTTTTGACAGCGGCGGCGAAATTTACTTTTATGTTTATATTACCTGAAAACTCAGATAAGAAAGTTTTCTATGAATGAAATCTAATTAGATCGATTTATCGTCCCCGAAATCACCTACATACTAAGTATCACGGAAATCGCCGACGCCGTTTCCGAGATCCTGAATATATAACAATATAAAAATACAAGTTACAATTCATCTGAATTTATGATAATGTGTTGCTGTTTGCTACAAAATTATAAAACAACTAGCATTTAATCGCATTTTTATCTGTAGATGTGACCTAACCCTCGGGAAGAGTACATTTTTTTGGATAAAAGGTACGCTATTCCCTTTTCTGTAGTCCTGGTAACTTGATCGCAAAATGTCATGATTATCAGTTGAATATTTAACAAAAAGGAAAACTGAGACTCATATTAATAATACTATTACCGATATAAACAACAACAATGTTAGGTTCATAGTTGCAAATAATCACGATTAAAATATACACAATAAAAATAAGTGTTTATATCGTAAAAAAATACATTTATTTGATAAATATTAAGTTCATAAATTTCAAATTAATTATTTACAATTATGAATATCATTTTTTTATAACCCATGAATTTATTTAAAATCATTACAAAATAAAACTGACTCACCGTTTTAAGTCACTAAATACAATTTTCTGTTTATTAAATAACTTAAACACTTCTCATAAACACTCGACAAATTAAGACTAAAATGTTTAAGAAACAATTACAGATCCACTAATACAAAAGAGCTTGTCCGCTCTCAACGAAACCGAGACTCGAAATGAAGAGTAAATAGTAAGCTCATACTGGATATATTATGTACGTGCTTTAGTATCAGTTATTACGTAATACATACAAAGAAAACGTTCTTTGTAATCTGATTAATTTTCATTTCAAATAATTAATCTGTGGTAGACGTGAATGTCCTAATTTGCGTCATACACAGTTTTTTTTCTGTTATTCGCTAAAGCAATGAATTATAATATACTATTCTGTGAAAGGTAGTTCAATTTAAAAGAAATTCTATTTCCTATTTTAGATAAAAATCTATTATTTCAAAATCTACTACAATTATATTTACTATGTTAACTTTAAAAAAGGTGGCATTAAAAATATATATCTATGTATTTATTCATAAACATTTTGGCGGCAGCGGCAGATATTTTTATCAGTGTTTAATCAGGGTCATGTTACTACAAGAATTGAATTCTTACATTAAATTAATTGCAATTAGCAGTTGAAACAACGATGTGGCTGATTTTTCTTAAAGAAAACATTGTGATCAAACCACAGTACGATGGTAGAGCTTTTTCGAATGCCCATCCAGCTAGTTACCACAATCAAGTTGAAAATATTTGCCCAACGTCAGTGTCTAGCAAATTCAAAGTCCCAAATTCAAATGTCCCGGCAGCTGTATATTTTCTTTTTGAATTATATCTTCACTTACCATCAAGTGAAATTGTGGACGAACGCTAAAAACTAAAATAATAAAAATCGACGCAGTCATGAGGACTTCCGACAGAAGTTAGAGCACAAGCAATGAAATAAATGTGTTCTCTTATGAATTTTCATATTACATGTACACAGGTCTCGTAGTCGCTAGTCTGACGCAAACCGGTCATTTTTATGTAGAATGTCATGACGCGAATTGATAAATTTATTTCCTGCCAAGAATACCGCTCAACACGCCTAAAGAAGTTTTCACTTCAAAAAAACAATATGAAATAACCTAGTGAGGCCGAAGTTAAGCTAGTTTGGAATTATTTTCTAACAATATTGCACAATGAATATTAACGGTGTTTACGAATTTGTAACAAAAATGTCAAGTATTTGATTTTATTATTGCGCTAGCTATAATTCTAAAGAATCCGATGAGCGGGAAACTTTTTATTTTTAGTCTGATATAAAACGGGGAAATCCCTCTGCAAGTGAAAGTACTCATCTGGCTGTTGTAACAATTGCGTATACATAGTTCCCATGCGGTAATCCCCCAGTATTTTCATCGATAAATGTTACGTATATTGTTAATGTTTATTTTACAGCACAATCCAAATACAGCAGCGACGTATGAGAAATTATGAATCGTCTTTGACATTTGTTAACATCCACCTCCGGTGCCATTGAATGGCGTCCGGGGAGCAAGACCGCAACGCCGTAATAAAATGCATAAATTATAAATATTTCATATTGTTAATTATAAAGAGTTCTTCTAATAACATTAATCTGATTTTGTCACTTAAATTATAGTTTGATTATTTTGTGTTACATAAATTATTATGCAGAATTACGAGGAAATAGTAATTACTTTGATTTTCATAGTTCAGCCTATAAAAGGCAAGATGTCGCTGATCTATACATAAACACTTTTATAACGAAACATTAAATATACATAAATAAGAATAATTGTATAATATGATAATAACAATAGCTGTACAAAGTGTTTGAATTGGTTAAATAATATTACTTTGACCGTTATTTATCACTTTTGTGTAGAATTATGTATAAATAATAATTGCTTTGACTTGCATAGTTCGGCCTATATGAGGCAAGATGTCGCTGATCGACATCTCACAACATATTACAGATACATAAATACGATTAACCATATAAAATAATTGTATTGCTTAAATAACATTAATTTGTTCGTTATTTATTATTTTAGTGTTACTTTAATTATATTGTAGGATTATATGTAAATAATTATTGCCTTGACTTACATAGTTCGGCCCATAAAAGGCAAGATGTCGGTGCTATCTACGCATTTGTTATATACAAACTTCTGTGAGGCGAAGCTCTGCCCAATTAAATATTGAAATACCTACAAGTATTCATTTGTCTACTCTGATCCCAACCATACTTCAACACATTATATATTATTCACGCTAAAAATTAAAACCGCAACATCTGGAGCGTGATTTACGCAACAAGTCAATAGGAATAAACCGAAAACGTTTAATAACGACATTAATTGTAAATAGATAATTAAACGTATACATATTAGGACAAGATGAACTTCTTTTAATTTCTCTCAAGCTGATATTTGTAGTCTCAAAAAGCGCAAATACATATGGTGAAAGTTTCATTTGATGTTTAAGAGTTAAGCTGTAGTCGGACACAGTTGCCGTGTCCACGGAGAGTAAATTTAATATGCCATGAATGCAAAACCAATAAATAATCGAAAAAACTCAAAATTACTCATTTGAAAGATGCACTTTATGAATGGGTTTAAACTAATTCTTGAAAAAAGTAACACAAATATATACATTATACATACCTAGTACAAAAACAGCGATTTTCATTTTGTCATAGGCTATTGCGATTACTAATTATTTCGACTTTAACCTTGATATGCTGAATGAATAACATTGTACAAGGGGAATCCCGAGCCACAGATACATACAAAGTAAGGAAAATACATCATGCTCTATGGTATAAATCATGGTCAGGAATTTACGTAATATTGGGGATTTACTAGTTCATGTTATTTTTTATTTATCATCATACCGTATTTGTAGTAGAATAAACAGTTCTCATGAAATATAATTTTTGCTGAAAAAAACCATTCGCTAAAAATGTGGACTTGGCACCCCACTTTATAAAAAAAATGGGACAAGGATACCATTTCAAAACCTTTTATTTGTACCTACCGCTTTTCTTATCGTTCCTACCTCAAAGTGAAAAATTTATTAGGATTTTTAAAATTTGACCAGCGTCCCACTGAGAAATATCAAAATTGTGTTATTTGGGTTCGTTTTTAAATTATTTCTAGACGTTAGCGCCACTTCTATTATAACCCTCTGCACTCAAAGTTTTTTTTATTTCTATGGTATATCCCCGAGCCACGATCCTTATTTGTCACCAGAATTTTAAATGGCTCCGCTCCGAAACCCTCGAGTTTAAAGGGTAAAATTTTCTCTTTTGAGATATTTTCGAAATTCAAAATGTTTCCTACGGGTACAAACGATTGCACGTCGATATTTGTTTAAAGGATAAATGTAAATTGAAATGCAGGCAGTCCTCGATTTACGTCATTTCAAGTTACGTCGAACATCGTTTTGATACTATTCCTCAAACATACGTCAATTGTTTCGATTTTCGGCATAGGAGAATTCACTTGTCGCGGGGATTACCCCGCACATACCACTGATTTTGTTCAGTTAGTTCATGGACAACGGACAATCAGGCGTAATACATTAGGTTTTTTTTACATCTTTGACAATTTTTGATTTTACATACATATTTAAGTGAATTTTAATCTCACTATGCCACTTAAACAAGACATTAATAGTAAAGTGAAGAAGAGGCAAAGAAAGACAATTACAATGGCGGTTATAGTCCGCGCCACGAAAGAAGTCCCGCAGACGCAGCGCTGCAGTCGCGAAACATAAAGTTACTTTTTTTCGAAATGTCTACGCTATTGACCCAGCAAGGTCTTAACAGCTTCACCGGACTACTACATAAAGTTACCAGCTTCGTCTTTTCAAATAGAATATAGAAATTGAAAAATAGGGAGAGAATCTAGGGAGTTTGTTTCAGACATCGACTTCGTAATGTTAGACGGATTTAAACGCATTGTTTACATTTTTCATATAAAAAAATTCAATGTTTGAAGCAGAGTATAAATTTGTATGCGTATAAAAGTAATTAATTAGATAATTTAAGTCAAATTTTGTGCTAATGATTCTGTGACTACTCAGCATCAGCGGGTTTTGATGATTTTTGCTGTATTGATATAATTAAACAAAAAGGCAAGTTAATAAAATAAAAGTGATAGGAATTTACTAGATTGTGTGTGATATTTTAGAACCAAATGAATATATATTTTGATTTGTAATGACGTGCAACCACAACCCTATACACAAACGTGCTTCGCGACCGCGAATCTGGATAATACGTAACTAAGAGAATTTTAAGCACCTGACTTTAATATTGCCAAAATAAAGTGCGGCTATGGCATTTACACTTATAAAAACATTTTAGCTACATACATAATTTTATCTAATCGATACAGTCTTGATGAAATTATGATGGATCAGTGGTGATTAATATGAACTGCCGAGCAATATTTTTTTTGGATTTTTATCATGACGTCAAACTTGTATGAAAATATTGCATAGATTTAGGGAAATTAATATTGTATGGCAGCCCCAACAACCGCAACCGCTCGTATTTACAGCTCACAACATCACGGTTCTGTCAATTTTAGTTCTATGTTTTGCCGCGGGACTTCTTTGTGGCGCAGACTATAAATCTAAGATTTTAACACTCAAAGATCGCGGTTGCTTGACTTTATTTATTGGACGAGAACTTTATTTATCACGCACGACCGTACAAACAATATTGAAATATAAAGAAAAACTCCTAATACCTTCCGTCTCTTTAAATAGCACTATTACAATGATATTACAAATATACACTACTAAATGAAAAAGGAATGCTTTTATTTGTAGAGATATCAAAAATAACTAGCAATTTCATAAGTACATATAAATTATTTCAAGAACTTACTTTTGATAATAAAGTATGTATATCCTTTGTTATTTATGCATTTTTTTTTTAATTTTGAGTCTTCGTGGATCCTAACCCTCGAGTTTTACATGTAAACATATGAATCAACTTACATCGCGTATTTTAAGAACCTAACATGCCGTAAGTACGAGAACTGCCTGTACAGAAAAATTGAAAATATTAAACTAAATTTTTAAGTATTATTTTCTTTCCTGTTGGGATATTTTTAAGGTTTGGTCAAACAGCGGACGGGGCGTTACGGTGTCGCAGCGTGGATGCCGTCATGCTGCCCTACCTGCTGGAATCTGCGCCATTTCTCGAGCAATTTGAAACGTGTCGAGCGCACAGAATAATTTTACTCCTAGCGAAGGTCGAGCGATTTAGACTTGGAAGCTGGGCTGCTTTTGTTATGAAAATCATAAAGAAACGGTGTATACAGGAGCATGAAAATAAAAAAAAATATTCCATGAGAATAGCGTCGCGCTGACGTCCCGTCCAACTCCGTTCGCCGTTTCACTAAACCTTTTGGGTCATGTTTTCTACGGATACAAACGATTACATGATGATATCCATTTACGGATTTTATGAATATTGAAAATGAACAGAGTTCAGCACTTTGTATGAACATTTTTGAATGTTGTCGTTGCCCTTTCAGGTACTCTTGTATTTTTGTAGATACAAACAATTACATGACGATACCTATTAAGGACGCGCTCTCAATTTTCGCGCTTAATTTTCGGCATCGAGTCATACTACTAGACGTACATAGCTCACGCACTAGGGATGTTAAAAAATAATCGATTTTTAATTAAATCGATTTTTATTTTATTATAATCGATTTTTTATTGTCGATGTTTATTTTCATATTATCGATTTTTTTAAAATCGATTATATAAATTACGCATTTTAATCGATTTTTATAAACATCTATGCGACGGATGAAAAAAACTCAAAATAAGTTCATTATTATTTACAATTGAAGAGTGACCATAGTGAGATAATATGTTTGTAAAAATTTAAAATGTTTTCTAGCCGCAAAACACCTAAAAGAGGCTGGCGAAAGTATTTTATAACGAAAAAGAATAATACCACAGTAATATGCATGTCCTGTTCGATAGAATGAAAAATTTTGTAGTGAGACTACAAATTTAAAAAGAACATAGAATGAAAACATCCCACTGCCTTACAAGTAACATGAGTTACTATATCTTATAATGATTGTTGTGGTTCTTATGACAGCCAAATACCGCTCTCTGTAAAATTAAAACTTTCAATAAAACTAAAAAGGTCTGTCATGCGAGTACAACATGTTTACCAAACATGTCTTATAGTAAACTCGACATCGATAAGTTTACAAAACTATAAATTATTCTTGAAATTATTCAATAAAAAAAATTCTTCAATTTTAATTTTCTCAGTCACACTATGATTAATATGAAAATTTAAAAGAGAACTTCATTGTTTTGAATTTTACAGTTAGAATTAATAATGTTGTCATTTTGTTAGGATGTTTATCATTTCATTTTTATTACGATATAATGTTAAATAGTACTGAAAATTTCTATGGTATTTAGTTTCTATATTCTTTACCTTGAAAGTTTAAAGGAACATTCACTTTTATTTTGTTTTGAACTGGTTATTTTTGATACGTATAATTTTATGTGATTCTTAATCTGATAAATTGTTATTTTAAATCTTTAGGTTTATTATAGGAATATGGAAAGCATGTCTATTTTTAAATATTATAAAAATCGATTTTTGAAAAAATCGATTATTTATTTTCAATAAAATCGATTTTTAACAAATCGATTATTATTTAAAAAAAGAAAAATCGATTCCTAATTAATCGATTTTTTTCATTAAACTCACATCCCTATCACGCACACAGAGACAACTGATAACCAGGGGGACGCGTTACTCACTATAAACGACTTTGATACTTTTATAAAAAATATTATAGGTTTTTTTTTGTATTATTAACATTACACTTTTGTTATATGCTATCTCATAGTGCGGGATCAAATTATCATTTTTCAAGGTAATCAAGCATCTAGTCACATAGTGTCAGATCAAGGTTTTATTGATCAAGGGCCAGGTGAGGAGGTGTATCATGGTAGCAGTATCCTAGTACACATAGTCACTTAAAACATCAACTTTGCACTTCCGAGTTTAGTATGATAATGTAGTTTATTTATTGTATTATTAGGCCGAGCGTATAAGAGATCCAGTACGGGTTCATAGGCCTATTTCCGAAAGAAAGTATGGACATAATCACGATGTCAACCCACGGCATGACAAATTTCGAGAAATCGACTATCTATTATTTTGACATACTGTGATACTACAAGAATTTTTCTCAGGTTCAAGTTTCTTACCTTGTTTTCCGTCAGCCGATAGTGCTATCAATTTTCATTAGTAATTAGTAAATGTACACAAATTCCAAAAAAAAAAATCGTTAATGCAAGGTTCCGAAATTGCTGATATCGGATTGATATTTCACCGGTAAAACCAATTGAACACCATGAATTGCCTATGTACATGTACGAGTACATATACAAACATAAATATGTCTTCTATACATACAGTGAGCGTTACGTTCCTGGGCTTATTAGAATTTTGCGAAAAAAAAAATATTGCAAGTAACTCAATAATAAGTAATGAAATACATTTCAATCATACATATCAATGGAAATGTCTATCTATCTGTTTGTCAGTGCACTTACTACTGCTAAAGTATAACACTTATTGTAAAATATTTTAAAAAAGCATAAAGGCATTCTACAAGATAGCATTTAGTCTTTGTTTCATTAATTCGGCTTATTCTTTCAAAATATATTGTCAATCGAATGAAGACATGAGTCAAGTATGAGAGAAAAGTATGTAAGTAATTAATGATCTCTGCCTCATTGAAAATCTCGGTTATTTTATAGAATACTATCTGACCCGGGCAACTTCATCTGCGCTAAATCGGTTATTACCTGTTTCACTTGTACTTTTAAACGCGAAAATTCTGAATAAACCTAGACCACGATTGCAGCGACATCTTCCGTTTTTAATTGTAAATCCGAACTATACAGAGACATACTCAAATATATACCCAGATGGTATGTGAGAAATCTTTAACAATAAGCTTACAACCCGTTCGCAGCATCACCTACCGGGTCCAATTAAAATAAAAACTAATACATATATTGCCGAAGAATGTCTTCCCACTATTGGCAATAAATTATTTTTTGCCGATTTCAATTACATTCCTTGTGATTAACTACTGAAAATATATATTTGCCAAAATAAACATTATCTATAATACTAACAGATAATATAACTTTCTAACGTTGAAAAAAGAACCCCTTGCCTTTTATGGGACACTATCCTAGATGCAATCTTGTAATATTAGTTATCCCTGTGTCAAGTTTCGTCAAAATTGGTTCAGTACTTTTAGAGTGATACGTGTTCAGAGGGACAGATAGACAGACAGACAAAAATTCTACAAATATTCTTTTTAGCTTCTATACCGATAACAAATAATTACAACATAATAAATATTACAAAGTATATTCCAATTAAAATTTTCAAAAAATATTTAATGTACATACTTGGGCTTGTTACAGTTTTATTATAGATTTTATATATAAATGTATAATAGGGGTCTGCTGTCGTGTGCGCATCACGCGAAACCTATAGAGATCGATATTTTTTCAGACATTTTAAACACTGGATATTTATCTAAAAACATATTAAGATTTGTTTAGGTTTTAAGAAAGTACGATTTTTAATAGTATTTCAGCAATGGGTAAGTGGTATTGCGTATGCGCAGGAGAAGTAAATGAATAGCATTGTTTACAAAGAAATTTTGTAATCAAAATATATTTTATCTCGAGTTTTTTACATGTTATTCTACGTATATTGTTGTTATTATTATTATAATATAGTTAACAACCGAGACAAAGTCGTGAGTACCATATAGTTTATAAGCACTACCTAACCTATATATAAAATAAACACTTCAAAATTGGTTAGCTTTTAAAAATTATCAAGAAGTTTCGTGAAGTGTATAAGTACACGTATAGCGATGTATTTTTTTAAAGCAACCCGGTTTAAAGCGACGTAGACGCCCAGTCGCTAAGGCGCTCGAGCGCTGAATGAACTGAGTGATTTCTTGTTCAACGTCCTTTTGTTAATCGAATCTAAATGAAGGAAATAAATTGCACCTTATTCTCTAAGTGTTAAGATCTACATAACTCCGAAAAAGTGGTGAAATTTTGTTTAAAAGTTATTGATTATTTTTCTTAGATATGGTAAATATATCTTAAATATTATTTCGATGCACTAAACTTGACTATATGAAGCAAAAGAAGGTATTTTTTCCTATTAAGAAAGATGTAAAACTGAGATTTTGATGCCGAAAAGCAGGTTGTTTTGCGCGAGGAGACTACGGAGAATTGATTTTTTTAAATGAAAATCTATTAATTTTAAAAGACCATCATCCATACGTTATTGTTAAAGGTTCAATGTATTTGTAGTTAGTTGTTATGTTTACCAAAGTTCAATAGTTTTGTTGCAATTCTTACCGGAAAACAGTGAAAATGGACCTTTTTTGAGAGCGCGTCCTTAAGCAATTAGAAAAATAATTGAGAATTTATGAAAATCAGTATTTTTCTGTAAATTTTTGAGTTCTAATATTTTCTTTTTCCAGAGTAATTTTTGAAATTCAAATTATTATTTACAAGTGTATATGTATGTTTACACGATGAACTTGATTTAGATATCGTTGAAAACTAAAACTGTATTTTTTTTTTATTTTGAAATTTTGCACCTTTTCGGATTTGAAGCAAAAGAAAAACAAAAGTGGTGAATGTACTATCTAGAAACAATTTGAAATCGAACCCAATTAGCACAATTTTGGTATTTTAAATTGGGGTGCGGATTAAATTTTGAAAACCCCATACTTTTTTCACTTAGTGATACAAACGAAGTACTGTAGAACGGTGTCTTCATAGTATTTTCCTTAAAAGGGGGTGCCAAGTTCACATAGCTACGACGCTTAGGTAATTTATCCTCAAATTAGCTATATTTAAAAGACGACAAATAAAACGACAACACATGAATGCGTTTAATAATAAAACAGGTAATACAAAATTGTAAACATGGCATTGTACTTTCGATATAAATATAATGGATAAGTAGTCATCTCTTGGTGTAAATGAGGATCAGGTCCTGGTCGGTGCCGCTCGCGAGTCGAGCTCGCTGTATCCGCGGGAGGGAGCAGGCGCAGAGTCGTGCGGACAGAGCCGGGTCACGGTACACTAGCTTGCCGGCTCTGTGTCCCACCGCCAGGACGTAGTGCCCCTTGTACCCACCCCCGAAGCAACGCCTTCATACACAATTATATTATTAAAACATCCCATACAATCAATATACGCTATAACATCTGGTGGTGGTTTGCCCAGTGAATTGTCAATGTTTACAGATTCGAAAATCTAAAATAACTTTATAGGTCTCAGTGTCTGATCACCATCTCATCATCATCATCATCAAGATGGTAAACACACCAAACCTAGAGGCGACTGGCTCTCAAATGTGTGTGCCGGAACACACCAACAGGCTGGTGTTATGCATTATTATGATTGAATCCATTGAGTACTCAAAAGCATATGAAGCTCTATAATGTCAAATATCTTCAACTAATATATGAACAACTAATAATCACCCGTGACTTCCGCTGTAATTTTTATCATTGTAAACAATAACACAACATAGGGACTTCATGAAAATAGCGACTTATGAAGCGCATGCTGAGGATAGCTATATTACTGTAAAACTCAATCAAAATCCATTGAGTAGTTTTTGTGTTATTATCTACTCTCACAGGATCTCTAGTTTATAATTTCAATAGGATTATATTTCATAAGAACAAAGTACCAAAAGATACCTTACTATACATCGTTTATTTTCTATAATTCATTTCGGATAAATCATCAAAAAAAAACTGACAATAATTTATTTCAACATCTACTCACTTTTCTTTCTAATGATATATTTCATTTCGCCACAAAAACAACATGTTTTTATTTACTTAAATAATAAAGATCATTTCGTTATGCAACATTATATGTTGAAGAAAGAATTACAGATTACTGAAATTATGAAGTCATTCAAGTGATGTCATTTATAATATTAAAATAATTTATACTAATAAAATATAATATTATAATAATTAATAACAGGGCTTGTGCATTAGTTGAACTTCGATCATAGTATTTTTTTTATTTATTTTTTTAAACACTGTATCTGTGTCAATAGATACAAAAGAAAAAAGAAAGAAAATCGGTTGAGAAACAGTAAGATGTTCTTAACTTCTATCCCATTGCGGAATTATTAATAGATATAGTACATAGATAAGCGAATACTTTCAATAGTAAATACAATACGAAATATCTATAAAGATTTTACGAACTACACGAGAATATCTATGACCTCGAAAATAGATTGTATTTATAAAAAATTAGTTGAGTAATGGTACACAATTTATTTTTACTATAGTAAAAGAACATATCATTATATAATTTTATAATCAGAATGATAGCTAATCAATCATTAGGGTAAAGAATTTGAAAAACAATAAGTTTTCATTGTGTATATATACATTCCTCTTTAGATAACAATGTATCGTGCATAAACACTATTAGGTAAGAGTACATACCTAAATTCTGCTTTAAGTTTGTTGTGCTTGCAGAGGTCGCATACCAGCAGGCTGCCGTCCACCAGCACGATGGCAGGACCTTCATTGTTCAAATGCGAGATTAGTTCCTCCACGCTCATTGACCGTTCCTCGACCTCTAATCCATGAGACGAGGCTTCCTTAAATCTTCTAATTACACGATCTCTATCCTGAACACCCAAAGAAAAACACCATTAAAGAGTTTTTTTTAATCAATGACAATCATAATCCTATCTTCCTAACTAAAATATAATAAAATCCAAACTTAATATTATAATTCAAAATCAAAAATACTTTATTCAGTTTATGGCCTAATAAACTTATAAACGTCAAAATCGGAAACAACCCAGTCATAGCGAAGTACCGACAAGAAACTCGATCTGGTTTTATCTTTTTTTAACAAATATATAATATTTAGACTATATTCCATACATGACAGAAACGTTTTTAATGGATGCACAGAGATGAGTCAATTCCAGACATCACTACTGATCCACTCTATAATAACCTTTTGAGACCAAAACCAACTTGACATGGCGCTTAAATTCACAATCCGGCATGTCGGTAATATCCTTTGGAATTTTGTTATAGAACCGTACACTATTTCCCAAAAAACGATTACTGGTTTTACTATGTCTAAAACATGGGACAACCAGTTTGTCACGGTTCCTAGTATTTAGACTATGCCGGTCTTTTACGAAATCCACTTTATCAAGGTTCTTTCGGACATACAATAAATGTGAATCAAATCAAATATAAAATAGTTTATTCAATTTTGGCCCTAAGAAGGCACTTATGAACGTCAAAACTACCACAGGTTTAGACAAACTGAGTGTGATGAGTGGGTTATCGATAAGAACCGACAACAAACTCCATCAGGTTTATATTTTTAACATATATATGTAAATTAATTTTGTTAGTTACGCAAGCACATTTTCAGGGGTACAAAGAAGCATATAAGGTAATCCAAAAACAAAACTGTTTCCAAGGGATTGTCAAATTTAGATTTACGTGAGCAAAGTAGCAGGCAAAAGCTAGTACTCACAGCTAGTACTTTATAAATTTTAAATATTCTTTGGCAAACATTTTTTGAGATAAGATGCTAGGAGCCGTCGATTAATTGTGTGAAGCGTGATTTTTTAATTTACTTGTCCTTGCTGAGCCAAATAAAAAATCCACCCAAGATATATTATACACAAAAATGTAAGTGATATAAAAAAATGGACTTTTTTCAAGTGGTTGTAATACACCAGAGGAATCCACTTACCAAATTAATTATTTTATCATAATATCCATGACGTATATTGTTTTCGTTCAGTCCTATGGTTGTGGTGAACATTCTATGTTTTATATTATACCTGATAAATACATTATCCAGGTTAAAACTCATACGGTAAGATACAAAAGATCAATGTTACATTCAATGAAAATCTCTTTTTCGGAGTTGTTGAAACACACATGCTTGGTACACATACATGTTTCAATAACTCATATACGTAATATGTCTAGATTGCTCAGCTTAGGTTAGCTCAGATAGGTCGCGATTTTTGCACAAAACAGGCGACAGTCCAAGCCGAGGTGTGCCGCGCACCCTTGAGTTAGTCGCCCAAACATCCCAAATCGGCTGAGTGCCTTTAGCGCTCGTCTCAATAGTTCGGTGAAGCTGTAACAACCTTTCCAGGTCAACAGCGTTTTCATTTCGGAAAAAAAATAATTAAAATATGAACATAATGAAACTATTTTCAAATTGTGAGTTTCCTCATTTATTTAATAACAAATAAAGCCTATGGAATAGTATATACACTAATTATAAAGTTCTTTGCCGAAGGATGAAAGAGAAACAAATTTCCTTATCTTAATTTAAAGTTACAAGATAATCTAAAACGAATATTATAGAGTGCTGTGGATGTTAGGCTAACATCCTCTAAAAACTAACAACACGTAAATGTTACCAATGCTAGATTAACACTGATGATCATTAGCTCATATTGTCCAAGCATCGGTTCACAAACAATGCAAAAAGGAGCCAGGCTGCCGAATATTTCCAATACAATGGTGCGCCTGTTGTACTGTTGCTGTTTACTTGGTGCTTTGTACACCTGTCACACTGAGAGATTGGGAAACAGAGGCTTCATATCCACTCTTGGTCAGCAGTTGTGACATGTTGTGATGGCATAACTTACTCATGTAAATATGTAGAGGAACACAAAAAAAGGTAGAAAAATATCTCATTCTTAGTATTATCAAATTCTTTTGACTATCTGTCAATTCCTTTGATATGGAAAAACAGAAATAATAACAGATGTTAACTTACCTCATTAATAAATAGGATAAGTCTATAGTCCATGTGGAATGACCAAATCCCTCTTCATCTATAATCTCATTGAATCGTTTTAGAAAGTTCTCTCTTTGTTCATCATTTAGTAGCATCAAAACACAAGATACTCCACAATCCCAGTTATAATTCTGCTTATAATGTACCACAGCATGTTCAATGTAGGGTAAGTTCTCTGTGGATGCCATCAATCGAATTGGCTTCAGAAGTCTAATACATACATATTTCCTTATTTTATTCTATATTGACAAAATTACTGCAAAGTATCTATCGGAAAGTAATAGTTCAGAAAACCATAACCTTGAAGTAAAATTTTGATTTATCTATCATTGAATAAGTACAAAGAATAATATATTTTTTATAGCATATGTGAATAATAATGTAGCAAATAAAAATTTTACTCATAAATAAATGTATACTTGTGAAAATGTAAGAAAGTATTGACTTACAATATATTTAATTAATAGATAATTTTTTTATTATTTAATTAATTACTGACAATATCATGGTGATTTATCTTTAAATAAGGCCCAAACATCTAAGAAATAAAATTAAAAAGTATTAATCAATGATATTATAAAGTAGTTTTCTTTTTTATATCATAGGAGGCAAACAAACAGATGGGTCACCTGATGTTAAGTGATCACCATCATCCATTGACACTTGTAACACCAGGGGAGTCGCAAGTGCGTAGCCAGTCAGTGTTAGGGGGGTGGGAGAGGAAGGAGAAGGTAAATGGGTCTCCGGCACTCTCACTGACCAAATGACATGCAACAATTCAAGCACTGCTACTTCACATCGGTTTTCTGTGAGAGGGGTGATATTACCCGAGCTGACCCATTTATGCTGAAAATGGTAATAGCTTCAGCTTGGGTCTACCTTTTCGCATGATATACACTGGTGGTCCTATTACTAGAAACACTACCAAGGGTTTTTCACATTATATAATATACTTCACCGCAATCATTTTTATTTTGAAATTAAACAATAGATAGAACAACAATATGTTCAAAAATTTATCATTTATTAGAAAAACAATTAAATCCCACTACACAAGTGCAGTTTGAATATTACATTATGGACAAACATTTAAATTAGTTTTAAGGTATGAACAATAATGGTCAACTAATTAGAAACAACAACAGAAAAGTATATAAACAATATATTTTTAAGTATTAGTAATGAGTATTGTTATTTACAAAAAAGCTACTATTCACGGCCTACCAATAGTTATAATTAATATTTAGTGGCATATCACTTATTTTCAAAAACAGCACTGCAAGGATGTGGCATTGATTCAATCAATTTCATACATTATTCTAGGGGGATTGAATTCCATGCTTCAAGGCATTGATTCAATCAATTTCATACATTTTTCTAGGGGGGATTGAATTCCATGCTTCAACGAATGCTTCATTTACTTCGTTTTAACTGGTGTTAGCTTTGTTTGAGACCTTATTAACAATATACCAGAGATTTTCTATCGGGTTTAAATCCAGACTATTTGCTGGTCAGTCTAAAATGGGTATTTTAAAGCGAATAATAATTACTTCTCTCAATGTAGCTTGGTAAGAAGCGGTAACTTTTGAGAGATTCTTCCAAAAAATTTAGCTTCCAATAATCTTCCACATATTGGTCCTTCACAAGATGTTTCTCGGGTCATCAGGCGAAACAAACAGTTCAACATGTTTTATAATGATCAATTGCATTAAAAAGTTTCTTAACAGAACAATTTAAATGCTTAGCTATTCTTCTGTATGCCCACTTATGATCTATATGCAAATTAACAATTATTTGCCTAGTTGCCCATTTTGATCAAAATGATATTTTGAATTGCCGCCAAAATAACAGAAAAAGCTAAAGTGCTATGATTCCTTTTTTAAAAACTTTCTAATAAGTCGTCTAAGCGGCTAGTAACAGAAAATAATCCCCTACATGTGTGACTCATTTTGTAATTAAAAGTAAGATATGTTTAATATTTTATGCATTTCATGAATTCTTTATTTAAGTTACTATATTATTGCACGATTATTAATTAATGAATAAGTATATTTTTACGAACATTTGTACGTTGAACTTACACTTTATTCATAAGAAGTGTTTCTAATTATATATATGTATATTCATCAATTATATTGCTTTATACCCTTGTTATATTATATTCATCAAATTGGATTATATTGAAAATAGATATATAGGTATATTTAGTACGTACTTTTATTTTCATCCATTAATCTGTAACTCACAGCTGAAACTAATATATTTAAAATAACTTCACAAAAAGATGTCAAAATAATTATTTGTACACAATAATTTTGAAATCTAGAAAATAATAATAAATTTAGTGCCGTTTGCATATATTATTCAAAAGAATACAGAATAGTAGATATAATATAGGAAGAGGATAACTTCAAAGTCGGTTTGTACTTTACTTTGTTTTTATTACACACATAACATAGATTATATTAGGCTGTCAAACTCACAGAGTACCTTATATGTCAGTGACTAACAGTGAGTCCGTTTTGAACACAGGCTATACATTAAGAGAATATTTTCTATATTTTTCCGGTGAAGCTGTTAAGACCTTGCTGGGTCAATAGTGTAGACATTTCCAAAAAAAAAAATTCTATATCTTGATATATATATTTTTTTTGTTGATAAATTTTAAACTTAAATATTTCTCGACAGATATTAGCTAAATAAAGTGGCAGTGTTCTGACTCTGGCTGATATATGCGAATTAATATTAAAACGTTTTGGAAAACGAATGCTGGCGTGGAGACAATACTTAGATAAGAGGAAATGTTAGGCACTCCTATACAGAACGGACCTACGCAAGTGGATGTGATTGATTGACTGTTTTACGCTAGCAGTTGATGATCAAGTATTGATAAATTTATGCTTATCGCCGTTTTTGTAAACTGATAAAATTATTCACGATATTTTTTAATAATATTTGGCAACATTATCTGCGATTGACATTTAACAGCAGGCTATAGTCGTACAAGTATTCATAGATAGAATAGATAGTAATAGTATACCACTACTAGGGAACAGTTCCTTAATAGATAAGACAAAGTCCTTGGGAACAGGTACCTATTTAAAGAATTCTGTTGTATTTACCATAGAGTACTTTTGAATATACGAGATGTAATTACACACAGACTATTCGCCACTTTTGCCATGTTAGCGACTTTGTCGCTAAATCTAGCGGATTTTGGACATTTTTAACGCCTTTTTTTTTCAATCTAGCGACTTAAAAAAAGTTAGCGATTAATTGAATATTGATAATATTTAAGTATTTTGGTACTAATTTAATTGTAATTACTGGTAACAACATGAATTGCTGATGTTGTTTTTAGAATTTTCCTACCAGAATGACGTTTGATCTTGGGGTAGACCAGAATGAAAACAGCAAGAAGAGTTATAACGTGACTAAAACTTGTTATGACTAATCCAACTAAAGCCTTTTGTTCGTTTTATCACAGTGAAGTATTCGCAATATAGTATTTTCACCATAGAATATTATGAAACATTTAGCGACTTCTGGCAAATTTTTTAATTATGTATTTCTCAAAATCTAGCGACTTTTTAATTAACATTTGGAGACTTTTTTATTTCTTAAACGGCAACACTGCTATTCGTACAAGTAGTATTTACAGCACCACAGACTATGAGTCGTACTTTCTATATTAGTATATTATCTATGGTCGTACAGCACGGCGCGTTAGCTGAATGTGTCTATTGGGCTGAATTTATATAATTTAAATATGACACTACGAAAAGCAGTTTTCAAATTATCGAACGTTAGATCATTTCGTCAGATTATAAGGACACAAAGGTTGACTACCCAGTCTGCTACTAAGAGCAGCGACGAAGACAAAAAGAACGATGGTCAAACGCATTTTGGTTTCCAAACAGTGGATGAAAATGAGAAATGGAAAAAAGGTAAGGAAACTTAATGGTTAAAATTGAAATAAAGAACAATGATAATACTGTTGTATCAAAAGCTGAGAAATTATATTAATTTGTCGCAACAAAGATTCTGAAATCGTACACTGAAGAGTTAAAAGCTTCTATAAAGTGTATCAGAATTGATAGCTGATGGTACCTAAATGTTGCAACCAGTATTCTTTAATATTAATTCATGAATTCATAATACAAAAATTATCTTCTCCTTTTGTGATACACTGTTGTACAAGAATATTCTCCTTCAGTGTTACTTAAATGATTTTACAGTCATGTAAGTCAATCGTCACTTAAAACTAAACTTCACACTAAACAATACATAATGAGGGTAGTTTATTTTCCAAAATATTACAAAGATATTGAGAAAAAATTGAACTTGTAAAATGCAGCAGATAAATTTTAGTTTTTAAGATCCTACAGGAATTATTGTTAATTTTCAGTTCATAATGTGTTTGAAACTGTGGCTGAGAAGTACGACTTGATGAATGACGTTATGTCTTTTGGCATACACAGGATTTGGAAGGATATATTTATGGCCAGGCTGGCTCCGACACATGAGACCAAGTTGTTGGATGTGGCTGGTGGAACTGGTAAGAAAATATGTTTAACTTTTAGCATCTTTTTATTATATTTGGCTGATTTTTTATACAGTTGGAGATAATGTATGTATCTTATTTTTGGTTAGTGTTATTCCTATATAACCAAATATGCAAAGTATTATTAAGTTGCTAATTTCTTAACATATTTTATTACTGAGTAAACAATCATATATCTATCAATGATTAACTATACCACTTGATGATAATTTAGACTCTAATTATGTGACTATACTTTCTAGAATACTCTATTTTCTTACATGAATATTACTTTGTAGAGTACCTTTGCATACACGTAACCTCTTTAGAAACCGAAG
This sequence comes from Antheraea mylitta, assembly GCA_014332785.1. NCBI lineage: Eukaryota > Metazoa > Arthropoda > Insecta > Lepidoptera > Saturniidae > Antheraea > Antheraea mylitta. The sequence goes on along the minus strand of JACEII010000062.1, from coordinate 2,168,305 downwards.
AAAAAAGTTTTACTAAAAACTCACTTGTAAATATGAATACAAAGATTAGTGATATTGTATCATCTCAAATTTCAAGCTTAAAATTATTCACATTTTTGGAAATATGTAACATGAAACTGGATTCTGATATTTCATTTTCAGGTGACATAACTTTCCGTTACATAAAATACCTACGAAATCTGGGATCTGTTCCTGAGGGTGTACGCAGCAGTGTTACCGTTTGTGACATCAACCAGTCCATGCTCGACGTTGGGGAACAAAGGGCATTAAGGTTTTCACTATTGAAATTAATATTCATTTGTAAATATTATCTTGAATATTTAGAACTTATGTAAATTGTAACAATTATTTATCTTCGGAGTTTAAGTGATAATTAAATAGTTGTACCATATTATATTTTATAACTGGATGCTCGCATTTCTTGACATTAGAGAACTGTAGAGTGTATGTGAGAACTGTAGAGAGAGTAAAGTAACATGGTTACTTAAAGTAACCATCACTTAAAATGCAGTTATTTGCTGTACTTGCACCTCTGCTATTCATACAAACTTTACATGTAGGATTACAAACAGTGTTCGGAAAAATGCAGTCAAATTTTTTTATCTTCAATCATGATTACAGATTAACTTAAGTAATCATACAAGAGGTTAATGATTATTAATCTGTAAGTCTAAATTTGATTACTTCATTTTATTAATATAGAAACGAGACAGTTTTTTAGTGTAAACCAATATTCAATCTTTGTCATTAATTTAAATTTACCTCAATTATAAAAGATTAATTATCACAATCAATAATATAACAAATGTCAAATGAACAGGCAAGTCACCTGAGATTAAGCGATCACTGCTGTCCATAGACACTAGTAACATCAGGGGTGACACAAGTGTTTGACCCAACCTGTGTTTGGAGTGGTGGGGGAAGAGGGGTAGGGAAGCTGGGGCTCCGGTGCTCACTGAGCGAAATGCAACAATGCAAACACCATTATTTCATGTCAGTTTTTTGTTTTCAGGTATGTTTGAATTATTCATAAGTGTGATAAGTTCAGATAGTGGTATAAAATACTACTAAAATATTGATTACTTGCAATCATATAATCTTGATTACTGACTACATGTAACTCAGATTTATTTCAATCAGATTATAATCTGATTGAAAGTGATTGATTACGTCCATCTTTGATTACATGGGTGAATGTATATTTCTGGGAAAAAATGATTCTCATGTTTTCTGCAGAAAGTCCTGGTTCGTTAGAGGCAAATAAGTAGTAATTAGTGCAGGGATATTCTAAGACATTCCAAAGTTATACAGATTATATTGTTATTATTTTCCATTGATAATAGATTAATTATTATTGTTATAGAAGTTAAAATTAAATAGTATTAAAAACTATGGGAAATAAACATTACAGTAGCTTCCTTAGTGAATATTTTTAGTTTTTGAATGATATTACTTGATACAGGCAAGGCCTAACAAAGGAGTCTTGTGGTGTAGACATAGATTGGCTGTGTGCTGATGCAGAGAAGCTGCCGTTACCAGATGAATCATACAGTGCTTATACAATAGCCTTTGGGATAAGGAACTGTACACACATTGGAAAGGTATATGTATTTTCCCAATAGAATAATTAAAAAATAAAGGGATATTAATAATATACTAGAACATTATTACATAACATTTAAAAAAAAACACTCGCACAATACTCTACACATGAAAATTATATAAAATAAAATATATATGGGGCTTGACTTTGTTATCCTGGGTTAGACTCGGTAGGTGATGCTCCGAACAGGTTCTAAGGCTTATTTTTAAAGATTTTTCACCTACCAATTGGTTATATTTGTGTGCATCCCTGGCTAGTTTGAATTCACATATGGAAGGGGGTAGATGTCGCTGAAATCAGGTTTTTAGGTTTTTTTAAGATTTATTGCGTTTAAAAACATAATTGAAATTGTTAATAACCAATTTGGTGCAGATGAAGTTGCACGGGTCAGCTAGTACATAATTGTTCCACCCTGATATAAAAAAAACACTTGATAAACTATATACCTAAACCTTGCTCATGAATTACTTTATCTGTTGGTGAAAACCTCATGGAAATCTGTTCAGTACTTTTTAAGTTCATTGTGAACAGACTGATATAGCAGAGGTCCTTGATATATAATGTATAGTGATAAGTGAGAAAAATGTCCTCTATATTAAATAAATTCTCATCTAAATCAGGTGTTAGAAGAGGCTTATCGTGTTTTGATTCCCGGAGGTCGCTTCATGTGTTTGGAGTTCAGCCAACTCCCTAACGACACATTGCAATGGTATTTTATTCTTATTTTATATTCACAACTATTATGCATATTTTGACCAACAATTCCTTAACCAAAGGTCATTAAAGATAAGTGATCCCCTAACTCAGATTGCTAATGTCACACACAATATTCCTTGTGATCTAACACTGGAGGAAAGGGAATATAGCAGTGTTTCCCAACCTTTTTAAGGCTATGCTATTTTGGTAACATCAAACGAAATTATACCTGATCATTATTTACAGCATTTGTCTTTTTTGTTAAATTTGTCACCGATATCTAGCATTGCATTCAAATAACCTGAAACGAAAGGGTAAAAGTCGTATAGAGTCCATTTTTAAATTGCACAAAACCCCCCCCCCCCACCCGCTTGTGGCGTCCCACGTTGGGAAACACTGGACTATAGGATCCCCACAGGTCGTTCAGTACATGCTTGTATTATTCTCTAAAATGGCATACAAACTATTTAAATTTTTTCATAAGATCTTGGTCTGTCATGTAATGGATATTATATTGTATTCACAATCTTGTGTAATTTGACTCTACATTTTGCAATATAGGTTGGGTTTTACGTGATATAGTTAGATTATTGGGCATAAGTGAAGTGCATAGGAAATAAAACCACAGAGCACGAAATTGTGAGAGACCACAATAACTCCCTGGAAAGTTCTAAGGGCACCACCGTCTTGTTATAACATTATAATTATTACAAGACAGGTACTCATACAAAGTTTCCAAAAAAATCCAATTATAAAATTGTCACTACATAGTCAAAACACTAATGAGTGAAGGAACACCTTTGTCCCTAGATATCTATGTTAATATAATATACAATTTCCTCAATGTATTTGTAATTTTTTAGGGTATATGACCAATATTCTTTTCAAGTGATACCAGTGCTGGGACATCTCGTTGCTGGACAGTGGAAACCATACCAGTACCTTGTTGAGAGCATAAGACAGTTTCCCAATCAGGTAAAAATACAAAAACTGAAGTTAAATATTTCAGAATGATCAATCCTTGTTTAATTTCAATCTTGTTTTCAGGAAAAATTTAAAGCCATGATTGAAGACGCCGGCTTCAGGCAGGTCACATATGAAAACCTGACTTTTGGCACTGTAGCTATACATTCTGGCTTCAAGATTTGATTAGTTATTATGTGTGTGTGTTCAATTTTGTTGATTACATTTTCTCTAGATTTATAAAATAAATTGCATGTTTGACCAATAAATGTATTATATGCTTATTTATTACAATATGTTGATGTTTGCAATGTGTTATTATTTATCTCTAGTATAGATTTTTGCCTCAAGTTATTTTCTAAAGTACCAATTCTTTGAACTTATTGTGAAGTGGAAGAAATTAAAAACATTTGAAATATTGACTTAATAACAAAAACTGCAAGTTAGTTTTCCGTGTACGTGTTTGAAGTTAAGGGGGTCCTTCCACCTAACTTGTGACAGTGATTTTAATTTGCTGCATCTAGGAATCATCTAATTTACTAGCTGACGTTATATATCTATGGGCGCGTCCTAGTAGAAGCACAAAAACCCTTTTCGCCGTTCCACTAGACAACCGCGAGCGTTGCGGTCGTGTCGAAAACGTCATAACACGCTCCCGCGAAGCTCACGACGCCCCATTTCTGGAGGTGGTGTCGACGTGAGCGTTGACTAAATTGGCGGGATTCTCAATAAAGATAGCGACCGTGAAAATGTCATTACTTGATACGATATAGGATATTTATATAAGATAACATATTGTATTGAAATATGTTAATAAAGTTTTGATAATTTTACTTCTTTTGAAAAACATTGTGAATTCTAAAATTCAATTTAGAAATCTATACTAATATTATAAAGCAAGAACTACCGGTCCGATTTGAAAGTTTCTTTTAGTGTTAGATAGCTTATTTATCGAGGATGGCTATATATCACCACGTTAAAACCAATAGCAGCTGAGCACTAATAAAGAATGTCTCGAAATCGGGCTATTTTGGAAGCTTCCGCTGCGTGTTAATGTCAGTATTATATGCGTTGCCATGGTAACGCGATAACATTTTATCGTAAATATTTTTATGGTTTATTTTGTGTTCCTATTCAAAAAGTTTATTCTACGTTACTTTTGATTCCAATTTTTAATTATACGTGGTACATTTATATCGGAAACATTTCTAAAGTCTATTTTGTGCTGCTATTCTAAAAGGTTAGTAGTAATAATATTCGTCCATCAATACAGGCGAAGGAATTAATCCATACTGCCAATTCTGAAGTTGTCAATATAATAATAAGCGACAAATCTTCTATATAATATTTCGTAAATTATTATCTTCCTAATTTTCAAGACCCCAGAATACATGCTCCGTGGTATTATTTTTCATTCATTTCACTTATGCACAATAAACAAACCATATTACATAAAACGCCACAAATTTAACACAATATAGAGTCAAATAACAGAAGATTATGAATAAAATATAAAATCCACTACATGACAGACTAAAATCCCGCCAAAAACTTTATTTCTACGTTAGTTTTGTTCCCAATTTTTGCCAATAAGGTAATTTTTTTATTGGAATGTAGTCTATATCGGTGGTAGTTGTAGCATGAGGTGGTGACTGTTATTATTGTATCGTACTTTGTTTACCATTATAGTGCACACATTTGTCATCTTACAATAAAAATAAATAATTTTCCAGCACCAGAAATATTCACCAATTGTTGATATTAATGATAAATTGATTTGTTAGATACAATTAAAAGGATTAAGGTATTTTTTTAAATAAAACAAAATGTAGTATTGTTTTAAAAGGATTTATTAATTAATCAATCAGTGTGTGTTGGTTTTTGGAATGCACATCCAGATATATATAAAGTCATAATACATTATTTTCGACACCCTTAATCTAAAACACGGACATAAACCGCGGCGACGAAATTACCAATTCAACAACGATATTTAAAATTTTCATAAAGTATTCTCTATAACACTCGTCAAATTATCTATCCCATAGAATGGTTTACAGAGTCTAAGTGTATCGATGATCCCGGACACTGTCGCAGTTTGATATGAAAGCTCTCAAAGCATGCTATTCTATAATGATATATCAGTTAGGTTTGAGACACTAATGAGATACCTATAATGAGATAAACGGCAGACATCGATAAGCAAATAAAGTGTGAGTTAAGGATCCAAACAAACATTAATTAATACGCCGTATGTAGAGCGTGCACTCAACATTATTTTGCAAATATTTTGAATATCATACCCAAGAATCCGTGATCCCGGCATCCGGTTCCATTATACATGCCAACGGGTATAGTGAAATGCTCCGCGTTAAAATGCATGATCCATCCTTTTATACAGAGAGAGAGAGAATCCTCAGAGATCCTTCGGTACAATTAATCCAAAAATCCACGCATCCTGTCCGATGAGTGCGCGCACGTCCTAATGAGATCCGATACTAAACGAGATCCCTCCTTCCGATCCGATCCGATCCGATCCGATCCCGATCCTAATGCATCCTGACTCACACCTCCAGCCAAGCATTTCCAATCCCAATCCACAGTGGATGAAACAAAAGAAAATACTTTTCATTATACAAGTCATTATGGTTAGGATGATGTGAGAAACCACCACGGAACGCGCTCCTCTCACTACAGACAAACCCACAACCCATATCTCTATATAGAGCGCGCTCCGTGGCTACGAGCACAAGCTAACACACCGAGACCCACACACACGGGTACAGACATTCTAGTTCTGTGTCTGTACCCACTTGTGTGAGCTCCTCAAAGTTCACAATACATGACCACCCACCTATAAGATTGTTATGTGGATTAAAACAAACTTTAAGATCATTTCAGTAAGTAATAATATACAGATATGTATTAATCATTGATTCCTAGCAAACATTAAAATTTATAGTTATATAAAATCAAAATTAGGAATGTGATTATCTTTTCATAAACACGCAGGTGTGTTTATTTTTTAATATTATTGATTTATTATTATTGCTTATTGAAATAGCATCTTAAAGTAAATTACATCCATAACCTGCGTTATCATTGATAGTATAAAATAGTTTGAAATATCCCAGATTTATTGTGATATCTGAAGTGTGTAGTAAATATATTCATAACATAGGTACAGTAAAATGGCTTCTTGAGAGTAGTGTAGCGGGTCACGGGGCCGGAGTCCGGGGCTGCGACTCGGTCTCTCCTCGCTCGCGACAGCTAGAAACGCACCACTTCATAACCCACTATCATCTAAAACTTTATCTATTATGGCACATTCAGTCTCACACACGCGAAGAATTATAACAACATTCTCACCTCACTGAGATAACATTGAAAATAAATCCATGTTGAAAACTTTTAACTGTTATTTTAGCTTTTCTTGATGAAAATTAGATTTTTCCGAATAATCATAGCTTTATTACAGTAATTATTTATATTACTAATTATAATGATATATAAAATTAATAAAAAAGGAATTCAAAATTAAAATGTGGCTCCATTTATGAGACCTGTATAACAATCGGCCCTACAGTTTTTTTGTCAACAATATAAGCGCCATCTATTCGAGACTGATGAAACTTACTATTAATAACAATAACCATCACTGACAATCATTTTTGATGAAAAATACTGTAGCCAATAATCGATGTATCCTGGGTCAAATTACACATACATGCCAACGAGTCATAAAGATCAGTTGAGTAGTTTCACAGTTCAGAAACATCATGACACTGAATTTTTATATATTAAAATTTACTAAAAAATAAAGTTCATAGAATATACTACTAATTGAGAAAGTTTAGAAAAATTTACTACACATCATTTTTGGTCTTTTTTTATGTAGCCACAGAATATACTACTAATTGAGAAAGTTTAGAAAAATTTACTACACATCATTTTTGGTCTTTTTTTATGTAGCTACAATTAAGTATTACTAATAGAAACATTTGTTTTAATTGTCACAATACTATGTACTATGATACATACTTCCAAGTTATCCTGGTATGACAGATGCTATTAATTAACCAGTAAAACTATTTACAGAGAGTTTATTTCCTCAATTATTTAAACTTTATGACGAAATAAAAAATTACGCTTAGCATTGCGAATTTTAAGCAGAATTTAATAGTTCCAGTCAGTGATTTAAAACGTATACAAATTTATAGCTATAATGCAATAAAAATTATCAAGATAGGTCTTGGCCAATAATTTGGCAATTGAAAATAAAATATAGTGTAAACTCCATTTAACTCCTCTTGATTTAACAAAATTTTTCCTATTAGGTTCTATTCCTATTACATAAGCATGGATGGGAGTCCTTCATTTGCTAATTTTTGATGACATAGGGGTTGGGAGGTCTAGATCACGATTACGTTAGTAATATTTATTCACCGAATTAAAACAAATTTGAATATACATGTACAAATATTTACGTCATAATGGAGGAGAGGGGTAAGAAAATTGTTTACTTTTGCTGACCAGCGGGAGGGGGCGATCAGAAAATACAATAATCTGCTTACGTGATGTTTGAATGGCCCCTAATGTGCAAGTAACTTGGGTTTTATTTTTTTTACAATTTAATGATAAATATGCGACTATTTCATAAAATGAGCAGTCCCGATATGTTACTATCTACAGTTTACACTGCATATACATTTTAATTGTATCCACAGATAGTGATAGTGAGTATCTCGATGTTATGACTTTTATATCAGTATTTAATAATTACATGTATTGATAACATTTTAAATTGCGAGTACAATTACTATATCTTAATAGTCATTTCAAAATTCATTATATTTTTTGATGGTTAAGGTTTGAAAAATAAAAAAAGCGAAAATCAAGTAAACATGTTGGGAACTTTGATTAAGAATGTTCTGGGAGGATATAAGACTGGTGAGGGTGAGTGTGAGTATGTGTGTTTGCGTACCTGTTGGTTGGTTGGTTGGTTGGTCAGTTCAGTAGTTGTGTGAGCGGGAGCGGCTGCGGGTGCGCGAGTAGCTGCGCCGCACGGGGCTGTATGTGGGGGAGCCGCGGCGCCGCGGGGAGTACGACCGGGACCTGTCGTATACAATATTGCTACACCTACCTTTCTATTAAACAATCTACATCACTTTTGTACATATGTACCATATGCTTTGTGCAATCATAGCAAGCAATACATGTTTATTCCTGAAGCTGATATAGACTGTTTCCCACATATATTCTGTTGTTCCAATAAATATACACTGTGATATAGTACTATATGAGGTTAGCAGGCGCCGCAAATATTGTTCTGCCTTAAAAAAAAAAAAAAAAAATCCTAATATAGAACCACGCAACTTTTCTTAAATCCACCCAAACACTCACAAAGTAATTTCAACAAAATCTGTCCAACTATATTAGTTTCAATCACATAGGCACAGATAAAAAAACTATGCAAATAAAGATTTTAGTCAGCCTATTAAAAGTATGAAGTACCTTCATGTATATATTCCACACATATTTCATACTACCAACTTAAACATAATTATAAGACATGGCTACTTTTATCAGGTGAATCTCATAAGAGTATTTTTGTAACATGCCATGATGTTTTACTGGATTTTAGAAATTATTATGTAAATAAAGAGACTGACACTAATGCACACTCTGTCAAGTAGCAACTGAGAACCCAGTTTTTGTCTTAAATATTACAAAATCTTATTGCAGACAAGTAAATTATGTAATATAGGCATAAATTAACAGATAATATAACAGTAATTGTCTAACCTGTCTCCACCGCCACCTCCACCTCCGCCGCTACCGCCATAGTCTTCTTTCACGCGAATATATGATACTTCACCCTGAAAACATTATATAAACTTACTAATTGATCCGGTTACAGGTTGTTGTGATGTGTGATTACATGTTCAATTAAAATTTTGATAAAGTATGTCATATTATGAAATAATAAGTCTGCCTAAAAATTTGATATGCAAAAAGCAAGGTTACATGGTAGATAGATTAACAAAACACATACTGCATAAAATTACCTGTAGTTAAAAAAGTGATTCAAAATCAAAACATGGTGCCATTAATGAGATATTTATAGCAGATCCTCCTACAGTTCTCTTTCAACAAACTAATTTACAGTGCCATTTGTTCTGATGAAATATTATCAATAAACAACATTGAAAATAATATCAGTTGTGGTAAAAAAATATTGAGGTCATTAATCAAAATATAAATTATCCTGTCTCTCAAATTGAACCAAATTATACAATCAACTTCTATGAAGATCAATTGAATAGTTTCAGATTTCATTGTGGACAAACATTATGACACTGGATTTTTATACATTTAGATATAATTTGTTACATGAGAATCTGTAGATGATTAAAAACATGGTGCAAGTTTGACTCATAATAAAAATTGTCTCTATAACATGTACTCAAACAAATATAAAAGCACCATTCTTGAATGAAATAAGTTCCAATTGTCATGCACATTTTATGAGGGTGCCAGGTCAATACACTCCTGTCATATGTATCATAATAATGAGTAACATGAAATGGCTCACCTCATGACTTCTAAAGCGAGAATCATCCAATTTCTTGACAGCGTACTTCATGTCCTCATGACGCAAGAACTCTACAACACCCGTGCCATCCTTAAAGGTATCCGCGAAGCAGACGTCGCCCGCCTCACGCATGTGGTCCTTTAGGTCTTGCCACGAGCCCGATGGAGGCAACCCAGTCACGAACACGCGGTACTCCGACCGACGGGCCGGTGGACCGCGACCATTCCCGCGCGCTCCAAACCGGTCACCCCCACCGCGGCCTCCGCGGGACCCTCCACCGCCTCCGCCCCCGCGTGGGAACTCCACGCGTAGCCGGTACCCATCGTAGTCGTACCCGTCACGAGCACGAACCGCATCCTCCGCATCTCTGGTTATTGTTTCTCTTTTACATATCAACAACATCCTAATGGTGACATTAATCATGTGTGCCTAATGTTAATGTACCATTGTGTGAATACTACAATATGTACAGGGTTTAACAGAACATCTAATCCAACCAGCTATATCTGCTGCAAGGCAAACTCTCACCGATGGTTCCAGTCTGATGGATGCAGTTAGTAATATGCACAAGAGAAAGGGATGTCTAGAGTTCCTAAAAAACTCAAAACCTATATAAACTAGCTTCAGATCTCTAGTTTTTTTTTATATATCTAATGTATGCATTACATTTTACCGTAAGTGGTGTGCATGTCGTACTTGTACACCTGCTTATTAGTATTATCTGTCATCATTATGTTACTGACAATACAAGGCCTTTTTTTTCTTTGTGAAGCAATGCAAACCAACCACACTATGAGATAAAATACATGCAAATATTATAAATACAAAGGAAATACAGCTAAAAGAAACCTTGGAATGTTAACTTATTAACATGCTAATGAGTACAACTCTATGTAAATTATAAGAGCTAATTAAATAATGTTGGTTCTTGATTAAAATCACATATTTTACTCAAGGATTTCATATAAACTGGTTACAAAGTTATTTAATATATATTATGTGCAATTAAATGCTTACATTATATATACAACTAGCCTCTGCCTGCAACTTTGTTCGCGTGGAATAGATACACTAACAGACAGTAGTTCTCAAAAGGAAGAATCATCCAGATTTTGAAACATTTTTCATCTGTGCTCTGCTCCTATTGGTTTTAGCGTGATCATATATAGCCTATAACCATTCTTGATGAATAAGCTATATAATACTAAAATAATTATTCAAATTGAACTAGTAGCTCCTGAGATTACCCCCTACAACATCACAAACTTTACCTCTTTATAAATATTAGTATAGATTATTTTTACATTTTCAAAGAGCATACTGTCATTTATACTGTTTCAAGACTAATATTTGAAGTGGAAATCAATGATCAAACACTTGTACTGCAGTGTATGGAAAATAGAGCACATTAAATTAAAACTCAAAGTAAAAAATACTGTAGTATTAATGAAGTAATATATTAAAATCTATTGATTAAGTGTAATTTGAGAATAAAAATTCATGGGTCAACAAAACTAATCATTCTATTATCTGTCATTACTACTTTTTTTTACTGCTATGTAGTTGTGTACTTGCGAGCCACTCCTATCCTAGGCCTTGTATGATATACTGAAATAGTCTAACAATGAGAATCCTTAAAGACTTAACTCTGTAAAGGTTTCTGAACTCAATCAAAGTTCAATTTACATTTAAATGCTTAGTATTTTATTATAACACCTTAATCAATATAAGTGTGTATGCTCAGCATTATAGTTTTTTGCAACTCTGAATTTAGCTTTAATTGGTCATAGTACAGTCAAGTTAAAACAAAACAAATTTTAAATATTATTATTAAATAGACTACGAGAATAATAAACTAATAGACAAAGATTAATATTATCACTTTGCCACATCATGTATTTGTCAGCTATAATTTAATCCAAGTAGCATTTAATCACCTTGTTGGTAAAGTTTACATGAATGCATACTTTAATTGAATGATCCCCTTTATGCAGTATTTGTTTCTATTTGTGGGATGTGTCTTTTAGCATATATTGTGCGAGTATTATGTATATTATAGTACCGTTATTGTAAATAAAATACATTCTCTAGAAACATCACTTTTCAAGGTGGACGGATCTTCTAATAATAACAAATACACACAAGAGAAAACAAAATTAGTAATTACATGTAATTAACAACTTTTCTGAGTGTTTGTGTAATTCAACTAATAATATCAGGACAGATGTCAACGTGGATGCAATAAAGGCGAGATACGTACGCGGGCGAGCCTGTTCCCTTTTACCTCATCTGCGTCCCTCTAATACCTAAATTTGTGTTCTGCGCATCTACTTCAGAGCGGTTTAAAGTTTGATATGAATTATACTCGACTACCTCGTTTCCATGGCAACATATCCTTCGCCAAAATGTTAGGTTTATATTTCTATAATACGCGTTTTGTCAGTGCTTACTACTTCTGATTCATTATCACTAACTTTTCAGTATAAAGATTCATGCATAATGCATTTATGCCATAAGTAACTAACAGTTTAGTATCCGTAACCTCGGTTGACCTCAAAATTGTTGTACAATTCTATCCCAAATTCTTGTCTCAATAATTTTTGTTAGGGTTATTTTTTTTAAATAGACTTAATTACACTAATTAGATTTTTAAAACTCACCTGGGGTCTTCAAATTCAACAAACGCAAAGGGGGGCCCTTTTCTGTTTTTCAAGTCGACGAAAGTCACTTTTCCGAATTTATAAAATAAATCTTGTATGTCCTTTGTCCTGATGTCGGGTGGCAGGTTTCCAACATATATTCTACATTCATTTCTGTTACTGCTGCTTCCGCCGGACATTGTTGGTTATTTGTATCGAAAATTATAATATAAAATCACACGTTATAACTATCCAACTTCACTGTCTACAATGCTTCACCATTACTATTTTACCACTTTTTGTAATTCCAACGTGAATTATAACACATAAATGGCGTCTCACAAACAGGAAGCGGATGTTTTTTATTGCTACGAATAGATTTCTATTTGGCTTATAAACTCTATGGTCAATTCCATGAAGTTGGAAATACGTGTACTTGTACTTTACGTGTACTTTTTAATATATAGTTCGATTATAACTTAAAAACTTAAATATTGTTATTTAAATTATTATAAAGTGCTTTTTATATTTTATATAATAATTGCTGGGAAACAATCAAAAAACGTAAAGACTGGTTTAACTGAATCCCTTATTAAAACATATTCAAACTAATATGTTTGTATTTAGAATTATTTATATATTTTTTAATACATTCAAGAGTTATATAATGCTATATCTTATATGATGAAATGAAAAAAAAAAAAATCTTTTTCGTTAATGTACAAACTATTAATATTTTATCGTTAACTGAGTAATGTTTTTTCTAACGTCTATATAAATATAAAGACTAGAAATAAAATAAATAAAACCTTAAAATTTACATTCATTTCATTTTTTAAATAAACATCTTGGCCACAATTAAGAACATAATTCAATATTACATTCATGTTTCGAATAATATTTAAAATTGGAACGCCCTCTAGCGCAAAACGGCGATACAACTGAAAGAAGCCTGTGAAAGAATCCTCTAGAAAGTAGGCATTGAATCCCCGGTTATCAAAATCTTTACGTGAGAGTTTTTCTGTACATCCGAAGTAATAGTGAGTATTTTTAAATATTTGAAGTAATTTATAATTATGAATGCGTTGTCAGTGATTTGTATTGCAAATTCGTTTTATCGAGATGTATGCATGTAATGGTGCGCGAAAGTAGAAACTCTCCCTGCAATATAAAATAAAATTTGCAGCAGCAAATTGATTCTATTGATCTAACAAAACATTTCTATAGTAATAATCTACTTCTGTGTGAATCATCTTTATATCCACGTAGTCTCACTACTTCTAACGTATTTGTAGTTAGTGATTTTATTTGATGACGGGTATTACCGCCAGCGCTTCCGTTAGAATCGCCACGAAAAAGACTACACAAAACGTATTAAAAGCCAGGTAACCCTTAGAAAAATCTAAAGCTACCGAAATGTTACAATTATCGTTATTATATATAATGAATATATAGCACGCAATTTTGTAAAGGGCGCGCTTCGGAGTCCCAGATTTCGCGCTTGACCTTTTACTGGAGGTTATTTATAGTTTGTTATTGAAAATAAACAATCGATGTCGCCCCCATCCTGCGCCATCGGGAAATCAATTCTCGTGATATATTCCGAATGCGCTAATATTCTATCAGCGCTTGGTACATGCGTATATTTGAGTATTTATGCAAAGGTGAAGAACCCCAGTCTTAGGAACGCTTTAACTTAATTAATGGTGTAGAAAATAACTAGTTGACATAACAGAAAAAATGTAACTTGTGAAATATTAATTTCTTTGTTTTAACAGACAAATAGCTGACAAAATGTGTGACCGCAAGGCAGTGATTAAGAATGCTGATATGAGTGAGGAGATGCAGCAAGATGCAGTGGATTGCGCGACGCAGGCCCTAGAGAAGTTCAACATTGAAAAGGTGGGTACCAAATAACTTGTACAACAAAATAAGAATACATTACACTAAAACCTGGTATATACACATGTGCTTTGCATACTAGCCATAGGCATGCTGTAATCGGAGTTAGTATACAATTGTGTAAGAGACACAGGGATTTTTAAACCTACGTTAATAGATGAAGTTTAGATGTGATTTATGAATTGTCAGTAAATACTTGTGTCAATCTAAAAACTGCCTCATTGTAATTGATATCATTTCTATTAGAGTACATGCTATGTTCTTGTCAAAACATTGTTATCAATGTGTTTCTGATAAGTGATTTTTGTTTTGTGGTTATGACTTTGTATACATGTTATCAAGTTGTGTGCAAAGTTCTCACAGTTTGAGTATAACATGTGGTTTTCCTTGACATGATTATATACTGCTAAAAATCGATTTGTATTATTTCAGGATATTGCCGCTTTCATCAAGAAGGAATTTGATAAGAAATACAATCCGACGTGGCACTGCATCGTGGGCCGTAACTTTGGCTCATACGTGACACACGAGACCCGTCATTTCATTTACTTCTACCTGGGTCAGGTCGCTATACTGCTCTTCAAGAGCGGTTAAGATGTTTTGCACTCTTGTTCCAAATTTTTTGTTATCAGCAGACGTAGTATTACCGGGTTCTCTAGTCTGCCGCCTCTTGGGTTTTCCTCAACTCTCCTTGCGACACACCGACCTCTAACATTCCTTGTAGGTAGCGCCCGGTCTGTTGCTTGGAGAGTGGGTCTGGATGAGAGGCGGTTAGACTCAAGTTGTGTTTATGGAGTGAATGGTCTCCGAGTGAATGGATGAGTGTTGAAACGGCACACGCAGGCAGACACACCCTTACCACTACACACCCAAGTTATTTATTCACGATGCTGGACATTGAGTCGACGGTCTCCACTTCTTAGTCTGAAACCCCGGTGCACTGGATGTATGTTTGTATTGTGCTAGCTATATTACTCGAGGATAAACATATTTGACTTGAGTAAAATATTCACTTCTAGTGTATTTATATTTAAATTTTAGTTAAATATTCCTTAGACTATTACCCTAGTGTATTGTAAAAGTCGTAATTATGTTAGTACATAACTAAATTTATTGTTTAATTTCTTTGTTAAAAATGTTCAAGAAATATTTTCAAATACTTCTATGATTATTAAAACTTTCTTACGAACCATTTCGTATTTTTATTTCACCCTGTTAAAGTGGTTGAAGAGCCGCAATTATAGTTGGCTTCAATGTTCCTAAGATGTTGGTGGCTACTGACAGGAACATTTGGTTGACCAGGGACTGCACATTCGTGCTTTGGAGTTTTGAGGTTTGTATATGGCTATGTACATATTGTGCAGTAGTTGTTAAAATGGACGTTAATATTGTCTTATCACAATTTTTCTGTAATAAAACTACATAATTCATACTTTTAAAATGGATATTTATCATACCCTTAATGATATAACATTGCTTACACTAGCTTTATATATTACCAGTAATATTAGAATTTAGCTTTTGATTCAATTTTTTGTAAGAGTAGCTATTGATCCTTTTTAATTTTTTATTGTTTTTACAAATTAGCACCTGCGTACTTATAAAACAAGACACTTGTAAATGCGTCAGGTACGCCTTGCCAAAACATCGAATCGAAGAAGAAACAATTGGCGATCGTGCAATTAAAACCGAACTTAGACTTTTTGGCGGGATCTTGGGCTGTCATGTAGTGGATTTTATATTTTATTCATAATCTTGTTATTTGACTATATATTTTGTAAAGTTGGTAGTGTTTTACGTAATATAGTTAGTATAAGTGAAATGAATGGAAGATAATACCACGGAGCATGAAATTCTGAGATGCCAACAACACTCCCTGGAAGGTTCTAACAAGGAATCCACAATGTTAGAATATGTTTTTTTTTTTAACTTTATTTTTGGCAATCAATCTTTCAGATTATTACTGCCATTGTCGAGTAATCAATAATATTACAAGCGTCGTACGATCATTACAATATCAAGCGTCGTATCAATCAATATTCTAACAAGATGGTGGATCTCTTGTTAGAACCCTCCAGGGAGTTTTTGTGGCACCTCAGAATTTCATGCTCCGTGGTATTATTTTCCATTCACTTCACTTATGCACAATAAACTAACCATATTACATAAAACACCACCAACTTTACACAATATAGAGTCAAGAAACACAAGATTATGAATAAAATATAAAATCCACTACATGACAGACTGAAATCCCGCCAAAAACTCTGTTAGAATATTGAAATGGTCACAGGACGCTTGCAATATTGTTGTATTATAACGTCCATTCAACAAAACGTTGACACTGGCAAGTGTTTCTGCGGAGCTAAAAAAAAAAAAGAAAGAAAACCGAACCTAATAGAATTCCTGAAATACATTGCGTTGTACGTATGGCGACATTCGATTTTATTAGAATTTAACTTGCAGGATGTATTTATTCACTGAGGCTCAAGAAGCGACATACACTGCATTGCAAGCGTTTTTTTTTCGGTATGGAAGGGATTTACACCTAACTGCATTGTGACAACCATGCAGATAGAGCTGATACTCATCACAATGAATGTCTTATTTTATCATATTTCGTCATCCAGCTGTCGAGAGGTTTGTTGAAATGACAGCATAGGTTACCGGTGAATTATAGATCAAGCAAAATGGCTGCTAGATTAGCGCGAAAGATCTTTAATTCAAATTATACATAATGTATTTAAAATCTATTTTAATAGCTTAGAGTTCAGTTTCAATTAGTATTCACATATGATTACCAGATTTTACTTTTAATTATTTTATATAGGTAATCTTGTATCCATCTTACAGAGAATTTACAGATTTATTTGACGCATGCGATCTTGAAGAAATTTTACAAGAAAGACATCACATTACTGAGTTTCAGAGGATGACACCTTTGATAAAAGGGGAAAATACATCAAAAGCGTGTACTATCATGGCATTCACTGCAAAGGAGTGTGTACGTTAAATAAAGCTTTGACTTTAAAAAAGAATAGGAAATTTTAAAATAATTTTGTACATATTTATTTTAAAACTACTCGTTTCGTGCGAATCTGTTTGCGTTAAATTACAATAGAAAACCTAATATAATAAATTACAGCCTAGCGCTACCTAGTCACGAGTAGTAAAACAAGTAGCTTATACAAAGAACACATTTGATACTGGACCTTTGACATGTTGTTTCATTATCATATCTAAGTTCAATCCTTACTATGAATAAAATAGGGTTCAATTATACAAATGGCTGAAATTTGTTTGGAAAGCATAATAATCGGTTTTAAAGTACAACTAGCTGAGTCGGCCATGCATTGCTCTGGGTCAGTTATTACATGTTAAATGTTATCACCCACCTCCGGTTCCGCTACGTGACATACAAGAAGTGAGACTCTTAGTATATAGTGCCTATGAGCGAGACTACAACACGACCGGATTAGCCCCACCATTTTACAACTATACATTAATAGTAGCGCCACAATATTACAGAGATACATTAACACTAGCGCCATTTATTTATTTCTTTATTTATTTATTTACAAAAATACAAATACAATTACAAATTCAAATACTAATTATACATATAGAATTTTACAAAAGCAAAATATAAAATGGTACTTATAACTATATTATTATATTATAATTACATGAGCGGTAGTGACTGCTGTAGTTAATAACTGTGTTGCAGCCACTAACACTCACCGCCGGACAACACTAAGCTTTTTAATTAAAATAGTTAACACATAAAAATACCTGTGACCCCAATATACAACAATAGGAAATAATTTAATAAAATTAAGAAATGCTGCTGAACAAGCAAGCGCTTATGTCGTGTTGAGTGAAATGCATGTATAGAATTTAAGTGTGGTTTGATAATATTTTAACAAGAAACGTTTGCAAATGAGGTAATTATCTAAAAGATAGAAGTTCTTCGGCTTCTTCATACGTTAGGCCCAAGAGCCAACTTAAAATATTTTTTTTTACATTAAATTTTGGTAAGTGAATAAATGCTGAGAGTTTTGTTGATTTTATTATATAGCATGGGACTTAAATAATGATAATGTCGACCAGCTTGTTCTGTTCTTCGGGGCACACTAGGACATACTTGATCAAATCTGCGCTTTGAGCTAATGAGATTATGATAATAGATCAACTGAGCATGTTTCCTAAGTGTAACATGAAGAATAAATAATTTACGAACAGATAAAACTTTGCAATTTGTATAAAGCTCCTGAGTAGGAAAAAGAATAGGTTTTGAACTCATAACTTTTAATAATGCCCTTTGAGCTCTTTCAATTTTAATAAAATAAGTTTTACAAGAACCACCCCAGATTGTGATGCAATAAGTCAAAATAGATTGAGCAAGGGCAAAATAAATTATATTCAAGATGCATAAATAAGAATTATTATTTTATAGATTTCAATTATATTATTGGTTTATTACTTGCATAACATTAATTGGATGATTATCATTATTTTTGTGTTACTTCAAGTATTTTGCAGAATTATTAATAAATAGTAATTGGTTCGACTTCCATAGTTTGGCCTATAAAAGGCAAGATGTCGCTGCTCTACACATATGTCTAAAAATATTTCAGATACATTAACAAGAATGATTATATAGAATTGATGTACTTATTAATTTGTTTATTATTTATTATTCTTGTGTTACTTCAATCATTTGCAGAATATGAGTAAATGGTAATTGCTTTGACTTATAGAGTTCGTCTTATAAATTATATAGTTCGCGGCCTGTAAAAGGCAAGATGTCTGTGATATCTACGTTTTACTAGTAGCTATTTCGAGCGAGCCGCGATTCATCCCAGTCCGTTAGTGGTATCCGCCGCAAATTACGAACCCGTACCCAACGCTGGGCGATATAGAAGACGTCCGCGTCATATTTTTAATGATCCTCCCGACGATATCACATTAGCGAACGGTCAGTACCAGCCTGTCCCTCGTAACAGAGCGTGCTCACGCCCACGCCCGCGTAACCACAGATCGCGCCGCCGCTGTCCGGGGGTTAATTTCGCTCCCGCACACCCGATTAGGCCTCCCACGGCAGTGGCTCCAGCCTAGGTTCGATCCCTCGGTAGGGAGCCCTTGAGTGCGTTGTTTGCGCGATACGGTGACACACCCATACATCACTGATACAACACTACACGATCACCTCTACATACATGCACGCCTACACGCTACACATCTTGGTGGAAGGGTTATTTTTGTTAAATTTTTTTCACTTATCGAACTGAAAAACTCTAAATTTTTCCGACAACAATATATGGAGGAGTTGTTGAGGCGGATATGCTTGGTACACATATACGTTTCAACAACTCAAACATATATGAATAGTTAGCTAGGTTAGCTAAGTTAGGTCGCGATTTTTGTATGCAACGGGCAACAGCCAAGCCGAGGTGTGCCGTGCACCCTTGAGCTGGTTGCCAATATAAAATCGGCTGAGTGCCTTAAGCGCTCGCCTTAGTAGTCCGGTGAAGCTGTTAAGACCTTGCTAGGTCAATAGCGTAGTCAGTTCGAGAAAAAAAAAAGAAAGATTCGCATTATTATGTACAAAGTATTGTAGGGCGAAGCTCTGCCCAAATAAATTGTGACAGTATGTTATGTTTATTGTCATCCCTGATCGCATCGACTATGTGCTATACATTCTAAAACGATTAAAATTAAAACGTCTATGAGATGAGGTATCTATAACAGTTGGTCCTACAGTTTCCTATCAACAAACTAAAGCGCTGTCTGTTGGAGACTGATGAAACTTTTATATATCCACAATTCTGCCAGTGTCATGTACATCAACAACAACAAAAGATTTGAAGTTGAATTCAACCACCACCATTTATGTCTAACATATAACAAAAGGACAATAAATCATTAGGATTAGTAAATTCCTAAACAACTAAGTTAGTAAATATATGCCTTATATGTATAAATATAGATCTAGTACAGGTAACTATAGTAAATTACAGCTTAATTTTATACATGTTAATATACTTGCGCACAAGAGTAATAAAAGGAATAAAGGAGAGGAAGAGGAGGACTTGCATATGGGTGGCACGGGATATCTCCTGGGGGAGTATGTCATATAGCGAAACGCGCCGATTTGGACAATTAAAAAAAATGGTCCAGATTTCCTTCATCCAAACCACATTCACACAGCGAGTGATCCCGGACTCCTAAGTCTCCTATCACTCAAGTTGGATCAAATTATACATAAACGCCAACTTCTATGAAGATTGATTGAGTAGTTCCGGGGTTCAGCGTTGACAAACATTATGACACTAGATTTTTATATATTTAGATATTTGTTTATGCTCCTACGTATAACAGCTGTTTGGATGTCATAATACAAGTTATGCTTTGTTTGTTTTTTTTTTTTTTCGAAATGACTGCGCTATTGACCCAGCAAGGTCTTAACAGCTTCACCGGACTACTAAGGCGAGCGCTTAAAGCATTCAGCAGATTTTATTTTGGCAACCAGCTCAAGGGTGCACGGCACACCTCGGCTTGGCTGTTGCGTGTTGCATGCAAAATCGCGACTACTCTAGCTAACTATTCATATATGTATGAGTTGTTGAAACGTATATGTGTACCAAGCATACTCGCCTTAACAACTCCTCCATATATTTATTATCGGAAAATTGAGAGTTTTTCAGTTCGATAAGGGAAAAAAAGTAAACCCTTCCACTTTCATGTGTAAGCGTGTAGACGTGCACGTGTGTGGGGGTGATCGTGTAGTGTCGTAGCCGTGATGTATATTTGTGTGTCACCGTATCGCGCAAGCAACGCACTCAAGGGCTCCCTACCGAGTGATCGAACCTAGGCTTGAGCCGCTGCCGTGGGAGACCTAATAGGGTCGCTTGGTTTGGAGTTAGTGTAACATACCTAAATATTATCAATAGACTCCTGAGAAAATGTTTTTTTTTTATCTGCTGTGAAATTAGAGTTTACATACACATGGGTACATAACATCAGCATAACGGACGAAGATAATAATTTGGCGAAACCGATAGGCTAACCACAGGTCATCTGTGTTTGAATGGTCACAGGGTACATTGCACACGGTTGTTTGAGACGTGCGCATTCCCGAATAAGTAGACCTGCTTGTTCATCAACGGCACAGTCGAGCCGTGGTGAACACGGCTTAACAACCTTTTATTACATTTGTATTTTATTGGTCATCAAAAATCTTGTAAGGTGAGTATTTGTTTTTTTTTTTTTAAATGACAATTATTAGAGTACAGTTTTTAGTCAACGATCTATTTTTGTAATTAATATGTTTGTGTTCACTAATTACTTATTTAAATATATAAAAATCCACTGTCCTGATGTTTGTCCACGATTAATTCCCAAACTAGAAAGAAAGAAAGAATTAAATGATTGTCAATGCTTATTATTGTTATTAATTGTAAATTTCATTAATCTTGAACAGATGTCACTCTCAATTTCTTTGTTGACAGAAAACTTTAGGTCCGACTTTCATAGATAGATGGCGTCATATTTCAATTTTGGAAATAGTTTATCAAAATTTTAATCCAACATGAAATAACTGAGCCACAGCAATGCCTGTCCGCGTCAGCTACTAATACATATATAATTTATAATTGTAGCCCCATATTGTTTTGTCATCGTTGTTCTTCAATTATACTGTTTGCCATCAGATATAAAATAGAAATGTATTAATATCAAATTAATAAACTGTCTGATGGTGAAAGAAAATATTCAGAAGAAATTAGGGATACTCCATATGTAGGTAGTTTTAGCGTCGGAAACAGGGCGAATACCATAAACCAGAGTAATAAGGCATCTATCTGTTTGGACAAAAATTTGGCGACGACATTTGATTTTCGTTGTAAAATGTTATGTTTTTATACTTTTGAAAATAAGCTAAGTCTAATTTAAGCCGTTCCTAATATTTTACGTTATTATTCAAATTCTTACAATTGTGTACATGTAAAATATGTAAACAAAAGTCGTATATACGGCAATATTTCAATTTCATTCTTGGAGTATTAAAACTGTAAAATCTTAGAAAAAAATTAAACATTGTTATATGGAGCGATCGAAATTGGATTTAGTTCATTTTGAAATGTAACGACTCATTATAACTTTTAAAACTTTGTTAATACATTGTGTAATGCCAATTTCAGCAATTATTATTATTTTCTTTAGAAAATCAATAATAAATCCTATGTATTAAATTTACATAACAGATGAAGTCTAGCGTTTTAATACATTCAATTTTTACATGTGATATTTTTATGGACACTTGACTTGGGGGTAAGCTGGAGAATGTGTGGCGAGAACGTTACGAAAAGTGTGATCAAGTGAGGCGAACGGAAGTTGAGAGGGAGTTATAAGATAGTGTAGATAGAAAGAGAGATAGCGTTACGTCTCGTATATTACTGCAGGGACGAGAGAGAGAGATGTGCGAGTACACATTCTCTTTCTCTGTTTCTCTCATAGCCAGTTACTTTTCTTATATCTACGACACAGTGCTGACCTATATCACACTGTAGGAGCAAGTTCTTTTTTTCTTTGCCTTTCATAGCCGGTGCATTAAATATATTTACCTATATCTTAGTCAGTAGTTCTAAAGAAGTTTTACTAGAGTCATGTGGTCTAAGGCAGGGGTTTCTGAACTTGAAAGATAACGGAACACCAACCAAACACCTTTTATTTTATGGAACCAAATGATTACAAATCAACACTGAAATGTATATAAGAACTTATTTTTTAAGAAATGTGTATTATTTGAAAGACGTCATTCTTAACATAAAGTTTTAATGTGAAGAATGACTTTTTTTAACTATTTTATGAATAATTACTATTTTTTTATATTTCGGTATTATGTCCTGCCTTTATCTGGGATACCATCCAATCTCGGCTACGTTCGCTGCTGGCCTATACATAATCCGAGCTAAATGCTTGCTAACTACCTACCTATTACCATAAAAGTGATGAGTCCTCATCATATATTTTGCGTGATTTCAAAATAATATTTGTAACCGTATTTAATAGTTAATAATTAATAATTTTGGCGGAACCCTAATTACTCTTCTACAGAACCTCTAAGTTCCACGGAACCCAGTTTGGGAATGTCTGTTCTAAAGCACACTCGGTTTTTTTTTTTTTCGAACTGGGTAACCGCTGTTGGCTTCTGCCTACACAGCTTCACTGGTTTTTTAGGACCAGCGATTAGGCCACTCAGTCGAATAGCAACAAGCTCAAGTGTGCCAGAGTGGATAAAACTCGGCTTGGGCTGAGATATGTAACGTTACTTATGTTATAGCATTTAAACAGTTAAGTGAACGTATTATGTATTTATTTTTAGACAGCAAGATGACTGACAAAAAGTTCGACCTTTTGGTTTATTTTGACCGTCCCAGCGAGCCATGTTTCATGCAAAAGGGAGAACAGAAAGTCGTATTAGATGTCCCTGAAAATTACTACGTGAGTAAAACAAATTAATCTTACAATATAGAGGATTTGATGTTTGAAATTTTAAAATCTTTACTTAATCATGTAATGTATGAGGAAGAGTAATTAGTAGTAGAATCAGTAAGAAAAGTTTTCAGTGCCATCTTTGTTTAACTTACTCATCTATACTAATATTATAAGTGGGCACTGCGATTGGATTCTAGGTTTATTTAAAAATATTTTTTACATAATAACTAGGTATATGTTTGTATGGGCCCTTGGATTTACAGTTGGACCTGATAGGTGGAAGTGGAAACAAGTATTAGGTTTTTTTTATTTCTTGCTTTTGGAAATAAAATTATTATCGGTAATGACCGATTTGACTCAGACGAAGCTACACGGGTCAGCTAGTATACCATGTGGGGTATTACTTTCTCGCCACAATTTTGTAATACGCATTTGGAAATGCCTTTCAGCCTGAGAAATATAGGAAATTGGCGAACAATTTATCGAATCGGTTCGGCAGCGACGCCGAGCGATCTATTCCAGTCAGAAATATAGCTCTGCCGAACCTGGACATTCCTTTGAAATTAGGACAGAAAGAACAGTTTTCCCTTTTCGTGCCAGGACATAGGGCGATAGCTGCGAAACTTATCGACATTTTTATGGGTAAGTGGTTCATTTAACCTTCATAACAATCAGGGGCCATTTATATTTGAATATCATTACGTAAGCACTACATAGAGTCTTTGATCTCGTTATTTTTGATGACATATGTGATGAGGGTCTGGATGTGTAGGTCTGTTATGTGTGGCGCTTGGTCTTATTCATTGGCTTAAGCATGGGAGGGGGATGGTAAAAATTGCTTACTTTTGCTCAACAGTGGGAGAGTGCGCTTAGAAATTACAAAAATTGTACTTACGTAATATTTGAACGACCCCAAAGGACTACTGTGTCTTCCATCTAAAACCTAAATGTAACTGAAATCTCCTGTATATTT
Organism: Antheraea mylitta; assembly: GCA_014332785.1. Lineage (NCBI taxonomy): Eukaryota > Metazoa > Arthropoda > Insecta > Lepidoptera > Saturniidae > Antheraea > Antheraea mylitta. The sequence continues at coordinate 2,143,436 of JACEII010000062.1, read as the reverse complement.
TGAGGGTAATCTTCTGGTTTGAGACTTCTAGATCTCCTATGCATAAGAAACACACTTATATGTACATGCCAACAGACTTTTGCATTAGAAGATTTATTGAAAACATGCTATTGTTTCATTACGACATATTAACAATTTAATTAATAATTTTACCATCTTGCATATATGTTTTAGCTATTTTTTTATATCCCCGCTATCGATTATTTTCTAATAAATAAATGCTTGCGGTTTCAGGTATGCGTGACATAGATGATTTGTTTTCAATTTGTGCGTATTGTCAACTTCGCATGAATCCTTACTTGTTTAACTACTGCTTGTCCGTTGCTATTCTGCACAGGTAAGATCGTTTTTTTTTGTTAGTTATATGTAAGAAAGCCTCCTAAAACCAAGGATAAACGAAAAAGGGTGAAAAACCAAAAAAAAAAAGATTTTCATGAGCATTACAAATACAATTCTACACATTTCTCACATACCTAATTTATTATTGAGAATAGAAAATCAATCCAGAGTAGGGATAGGTCAGAACAAGTAACAATCTTCTTATAACAATTATCCCACTTTTTATTTACTTGCACATTCGTTCAAATCTCAACGACTGACTTTTATATTACATGTTCAACTTTTTATACCCGGTAATCAAGTCACTTATTATCAACAGTATTTTTTTAACTATATTTTTGGCAATCAATCTTTTAGATTATTACTGCCTTTGTCGCGTAGTCAATAATATTACAAGCTTCGTGCGATAACTTCAATATTAAGCGTCGTGTGAGTCAATATTCTAACAAGATGGTTGACCCCTTGTTAGAACCTTCCAGGGAGTTTTTGTGGCATTTCAGAATTTCATGCTTCGTGGTATTATTTTCCATTCATTTCACTTATGTACAATAAACCAACTATATTACGTAAAACACCACCATCATCATCATTACCCTTATCCCACCTAAGTAGGGTCGGCACAACATGTTTTCTTTTTCCACTCTCTCCTATCAAATGTCATCTCAGTATTCACACCTTTTACGCACATATAATTTTTCACACAATCCATCCACACCTTTTTCGGTCTTCCTCTACTCGTATATCCATCCACTATCATACTCAACACTTTTCTAGTCACATGGTTTTCATCTCTTCTCATGACATGCCCATACCATGCTAACCTATTACTTCTCAACTTCTCTGTCACCGGTGCTATTTTCAAACTTCCTCTGATATACTCATTCTTAATCTTATCCATTCTAGTCACACCACACATCCACCTTAACATTCGCATCTCTGCCACATGTAATTTCCTCTCATCCGTTTCTTTCGTAGCCCAGAAATCAGATGCATACAGCATGACCGGTCTTATCATGGTTTTATAAACTTTTCCCTTGAGTTTCAAAGGCATTCGTGGGTCACAAGCTACCCCAGACACATTTCGCCATTTCATCCATCCTGCATTTATCCTGTTCCTCACATCCTTATCAATGCCACCGTCGTTTTGTATCATTGAACCGAGATACCGAAAATTGGAGCAAGCTTGTAAGGATACACCATTTAAGGCTATAGGAGAAAAACTAGATGTACCACCAAAGTCGCAAAACAAGTATTCAGTTTTTGTTCTACTAATTTTTTAAACCGACATTCTCCAGGTTTTCTCGCCATTTTTCCAGCCTGCTCTGGACATCGTTAGCGTCCTCTCCGATAAGAACAATGTCGTCAGCAAACAGCATACACCAAGGTGTATCCTCCTGTATGTCTGATGTTAATGCATCCATAACAAGGAGAAATAAATAAGGGCTTAAAGCTGAACCCTGGTGTAAACCTACTGCCACATTGAAATCATCGGTAACTCCAGCTTCGGACCTAACTTGTGTTTTCGCTTGACCGTACATACCACGAATAAGTTGTAGGTACTTCCCAGGCACTCTTTTCTTTTTCAAGGCCCACCACAAAACATCTCGAGGTACTCGATCATATGCCTTTTCCAGATCAACAAACACCATATGCAAGTTCTTATGTACACGTCTGTATTTTTCGCACAATTGCCGAAGTGCAAAAATGGCATCGGTTGTCGCTCGTCCAGGCATAAACCCAAATTGATTCTGCGTCACTTCAGTCTCATCTCTTATTCGTCTCGCTATCACTCTTTCCCAAACCTTCATACTATGTGACATGAGCTTTATTCCTCGATAATTGTTACAGTCCTGCACATCACCCTTATTCTTAAAGATAGGTACTATTATGCTATAACACCACTCATTTGGGATCGCTTCTTCCTGTAACATCTTATTAAAAAATAAAGTCAGCCACATCCATCCATCTACTTTTAAAAACTTCCATACTTCAATAGGTATGCCATCTGGCCCTACGGATTTTCCGTTTTTCATACCATTCACAGCTTTCCTTACTTCTTCCTCACTTATTTCTTGTACAACGCCTAAATTTAATGGTACAGACTCTAGCTCTCCAGTCCTGTCATTTTCTTCATTCATTAGTCTTTCAAAATATCTCTTCCAACGACACTTTGTCTTCATCATCCGTCAAAACGTTTCCTCTATCATCTTTTATACATTTAACATGTGTAACATCTCTTGTACTCTTCTCTCTCGCTTTTGCTAAGCTACACAAGTATTTTTGTGTTTGTGAGCTCTGTAGTGATTGGTACAAATCATCTTCTACTTTGGCTCTAGAAATAGCTACCGCTCTTTTTGCATTTCTCTTACATTTTGTATACACTATTCTCTTATTTTCTTTAACAACGCTATTCTGATCTTCAATACATTTCCATTCCTTAAAAGCTATCTTTTTTTCTTTCACAGCCTTTTGTACCTCTTCATTCCACCACCAAGTGTCTTTATCTATCTTTTGCCTTCCTTTCGTTTCACCAAAGACATCTCTTGCCACATTCCTCATACATGTTGCCATTTCATTCCAACACTCATTAACTGTTTTCGTCTATCATTTTATTTACAACTTTGGTCCTAAATTCCTTTGCATATTCATCTTTCTCCATAAGATACCATTTAATTCTGGGTGGAGGTTTGTAAATATTTCCGGTCAGTTTTAAATTTATTTCTCTCATAACCACCACTGTCTCTACCTACATGCCCATTAAAATCACCTCCGATATAAATATCCTCATTCTGTGAAATATTCATTATCACTCCATCAAAGTCTTCCCAAAACTTCTCTTTTACAGCCTCATTACATCCAGCTTGCGGCGCATACACACTTATTATATTTAACGTCGTTTGTTCTATCAATAATTTCACCAATAGTAATCTATCATTTACTCTTTATACGTCCGTCACACATTTTTTAAACTCATTGTCTAATACAATTCCTACGCCATTCTTCTTACCGTTACTTCCACAGTAGTAGAATTTATATCCAACACCAATCTCTCTCGCTTTTGTCCCTTTCCAATTAGTCTCTTGCAAACAAGCCACATTTATGCATCTTCTTTGTAAGACATCCGCTAATTCTCTTGCCTTTCCAGTCATTGTTCCGACATTCCAACTAGCAAATCTCAACCTTACATCCCGAATTCCTTTCTTACTTTGAGCCCTACCCTGAGATAACCCTAATCCCCTTTTTATACTTGTCATGTTGTGAAGTATGATTTGGCTTAATTTTACGATCGGCCGCCTGTCTGACACCAACCCTCCTTGGGATTAAAACATAATGCCCTAAATACAATTAATCATAGTACTAGCAAAATACATATTAAATTAAAAAAATAGAACTAAAAAAAAAATACAGATATTAACTATATACGCAATAAAATTTAAGAGCTAGAACTAAAATAATATAAAATGCAACTTCAATTCCACTATTGTCTTGGATTACTCCTAAGCAGTAAAAGCTTATCGCCGCAACAATCCTTGATCAATATGACGTTTTGCACTCCGTTCTGCTCCTTATAATATCTCGTTAGCATTATATTGGCATACTAGTGAATTTCTAAAGAACACAAGCTTATGGCCGTTAATAATCGTTGCTCATTATAACGATCTTTGTAATATCCAGTCAAGACTGTATGTCATACTAGTGGATTTCTAAGCTTATGGCCACAACAATCCTTGCTCGTTTTCTGCATTAGCGCACTCCGTACTGTTCCTTATAATCTAGTCAATATTGCGTTGGTATATTAGTACTTCTATTGTAAAATGTTACAATATTGTCGCTATTTTATTCCAAAAAAAATATTTTACAAAATAATAAATTTATTTAGATGTTTTGAAGGCAAACGTCGTAAAACACCACCAAATTTACAAAATATAGAGTCAAATAACATAAGATTATGAATAAAATATAAAACACACTACATGACAGACTAAAATCCCGCCAAAAACTCCCAACAGTTATTATGTAATATGGTCAATTGTCATTAACACTTTCGCTGCGTTACGGCAAGTATTTTGCCGTATTTGACAATCCGCCAGTGCGGCAGCTTGTTATCCTTGTTTTGCGCGCGGTGCGGGGGCGATTTAACTATGTTCCTGTACGTGTAGAAAAAAGACAGTGATCTTTTCAATATTGTTGCTTTTAATGTAATAATATTGTGCAGTAATAATATACGGCAAAATAGTTACCGTAACGCACAGTAAGGTAAGTATTTTTATTCAGTGCGGTACGGCAACTATCTTGTCGTACCCCGCCAACCCCGCGCCTCACTGCATGCGTCTGCGCGGCATCTCAATTTTCGTTAGTGCTGTGAGACGTACATAAAACCCACGATAATTTTTGTGCAGAAACCTACGCATTTATCTAAGAATGAGACGTTCATGTAAAAAAGGGAATTAAAATTGAAGGTACAGAAGCAAGAAAGAAAGTTTTTCATTGTAGTAGAAGCTCGTATGTGACATCTTATTCTAAAAAAAAAAACAAATTTGGCAATAACAAGGTACAAGTAATTGAAAGCGTTTCGAGATACAAAAGGGACGATAAGGCTTGTTGTTCATGGTTAAATAGACACAAGGAGTCGAAAGCAGCAGGCAGCAGGCGTAGTTATTAGGCGCAGTTACTAGTATCGCCAATTTAAAAAATATTTATATATCTTATAATTATGTTGACTAATTAAGAAATTATGATATGTTGATTTACACACTGTTAAATTTTAATATTGTGTATATTAATAGAGAGTAGAATATCTTTAAAGTATCGATTGTCATTTTGAAAGTAAACCCCTTCCCTAGCATTTTTACACTTCTGTGCTATACGGCAAATCTATTGCCGTGAATGAATGATTTTGAAAAATCCCTATATATACTGAAATATTGTCCAGAACCCCGGGCTACCGCAGCTTGGCATACACGAGGATGTAGCCTATCGATTCATAAAAAAAAACAATTAGTATGGGGAGTTTCCTCGTTTGTATGGACGTTGAAAGTCAGGTGCCGGTACGGCAAAACTGAGGTCGTAACGCATAGCAGGAAATATAGATACGGGCAGTATTTGTCTCGTAACGCACTAACAGAAAGTTTAGACCTAATGCTGCCGCAGCGAATGTGTTAACAAGTAATTGTCTTTCATTGTCACGCTTTTATAAAATGTAAAGGTATCCTAAAATCTACCACAGTTATATTACAAAATGTATTTACATCCAAAAATACCAAAATACATCTAAATGAGCTTAGATAATTCCTACGTTATATGTTATGCTATTACTGCTATCTATTAAAGAAAATATTATTGTCAGGTGTTCAAACATGTTATGAATCAATGTACGGTTTTATATATTAATTGCACATATTCATTAGTATAATGAACCTAACGCAACAAAGATTATGTTACTGTATTAAATCATTTTAAGTAATATGGTTTTGTAATGACACCAATATTTTATTGTTAGCCAAGACATAAACGAGCTGAAGGAATTAATTTAGTAGTCCGGTGAAGCTGTTAAGACCTAGCTAGGTCAATAGCGTGGTCAGTTCGAAAAAAAAGGTTGTAAGAACAGTCCACTATTGTTGCCTCGTTGTGGCTAAGTTTTACATTTCTGTTTTCTAATTATCGTACTAATATGTAGTTTCTTGCCAGTTCTTCTCTTTGACTGAATTATTTGATCGAACTGATGGTAGTTTTGACATCCATAAGTGTCATTTTAGGCCTAAACAGAATAAAGCATGTTTGATTTGATTTGATAACATACAAACGATATGTTTTTGGGTTCTGATAGACCGGACACTAAGGGCCTCAACATTCCAACGTTTGTGGAAACGTTCCCGGATAAATTCGTGGACCCGAAGGTGCTCCGTCGCGCCAGAGAGGTCTCCACTGTTGAGACAACTGGAAACAGGGTATGTATAAAAGGAAATATTTTCCATTATTACGAGAATTAATTCAAATAGGGAAGGAAATTTCTTAGAAGATGCTTTGCTTGAGAAGTTAGTTAAGTCTGTCGACCCCCCGAACCAGTGTAAATTATTCTAGGAATAGACATTGCAATGTAAGGCGAGTGTGGCTCCAGTGCAGTGTGGTAGACATGATGGTCCCGAGCAAAGCTACTGTTGTTACTTTTAAGTTAATTTACTTAAGTTACGTTTTTTTTTAAGTTACTTAAGGTACTTTTAAGTTATCAATTAATAGTCTTACAGCAGATTTGGTACGAAGTAAAAGGTTTTTTAAGTTAAAATATTTTTCTTTTTAAAAGTACCTCTGGTTCGTACACTACTTCTTGACTAGGTACTTTTACATTTCTTGCCGAGTATTGTGACTAATATCACGTCAAAAGAGTAATATTTTTACATGTAAACTACGTGCTTTACATGTAATCATTGTAGGCTGTTTTTTATTTTCTATTGATATTATATAACTGAGTCGTTACATTTTAAAATGGATCAAATCCAATTTTAATTGTTCATTTAATTTATATTTTTTTAGGATTCCAGTTTTTATACATAGTTTTATTTATGATCTTCATATCTGACATGTTCAAAATTTGAAAATATTGAAAAGTAATGTACAATGTATACGAATGGGTAAAACGGGTGATTTAGCTAATTTTGTGATATATCTACTGATTTCTTTTCCCGATTCTAAGTACCTTTAGTAAGGGGACTCTTAAGAATTACGTAAACAGAATTTTTGTAATTTCGGACCACCCTCTTCCCCTCGTCAACAAAAGTATGCAATGCTCTTACCCCTCTCCCATGTTTACGTTAACATTTATATAAGTATTTTTAAACCTGTGCTGGTTAAATAATTAAACGTTGCTGATGTAATCACCGTCCAGCCCCCAACGCCTATGCCATCAAAAATAAACAAATCAAAGATCATCAATCATCAGTGATTACATAATACTTCAATGGTCCCTAAATGTTATCACTACTTCTTAGATTTTACGGAATAGGTTAGCTTAAATAATACTGTGAAAAGTCGCCATCTACTACTAAAACTTTCACCGGAATCGGGTATGTAGGAGATTATCAGGGACAAATGACATCAGGGGCAGTTTTTCAAGTTTGAGAGCAAGCTTGATCCCTGGCTGCCCCTACAATGCGGCGTACGGTAAAGGATTTCCCCACATTAATTAAAAAAAAGGGACAAATTACATCTAGTTCAGTGATACTTATATATGTATAGATGTATCTATAGTTCATTATGTCACATCATTGTGTATTTCATCTTCGTAAAGCGAAAAGTGACCGAGTCACATGTGACCATTTTGTCACTTAGCCGCTTTTCGTTCAACGAGGAAGAATCTCTTAATTTGAATCCGAGAGATTATTTACTATTATATTATCCGCTCACGGCGTAAGGTGTTAATTAAACCTCAGTGTAGTTTGAAGGTGGTAGGCATACACTATATCATTTAAGCCGGAGCAAGAGCAGTTGAGCCGGGGGGCCGTGTGAATCGAACACAACCCACTCTCTCCCCCGGGAGAGTGGCTATCCATAATGGGTTCCCGCACGTTAATAATAAAAAAAGACATACTATAATATATACGCTGTGGCTTCAAATATTAGTTGGGCAGGAGTATCTAAAGCAATACCATACTAGTTTTAAGATTATTGACGGTAATACCTACCCCTGCGATAACACATATATGCAAAACTTGAACATTTACTTCAAGAATACCCCAGGTTTAGTACGAAAACACTAGGCATATAATGCTTTGTGACAATTTTCGTAAATGGTATGTTTATTCGATCTTTTACGCTTGATGAAGAAGGAGTCTGCTATGAAATCGATAATATGGTCAAGCATGTGATCATTAACATCAAGGCATTTAACGGACTTTTAGATTACCGTGACTCTTTAACTTGCATTCAAATCACAACTGACAGATTTTTATGATTTTTTATATTATATACTGTTCATGCAACGCGTCAAGGGAAAGAGAAGTGACTCTTATCAAATTGTCATCACCCCTCTCTCTCTTTAAATTACTAATCCCCCAAATACGATACTGTGACTCGCTTAGTCAGGCTGTGATCTGTAATCAGCCACTGCATTACCCAGTAATCGTGGTGATAAGGTGCCTGTAGTGAATCTCCGACGTATCCATCTAGTCATGTTAAAGCGAATGTTTAATAGATGCCAGTGGTAATACCGGTGAACTACACCGCGAACGAATCTGAGCCGGAGCAGCGCGTTGCGTACTTCCGCGAGGACATCGGCATAAACCTCCACCACTGGCACTGGCACCTCGTGTACCCGTTCGATTCCGCCAATCGCAACATCGTCAATAAGGATCGGCGCGGTGAACTCTTCTACTACATGCACCAGCAAATCATATGCAGGCATGTCATGATTTATATTTTGTCAATTAATCATTTAATATGGCCTTTATAATATTTGTAGGTGATTGTAGCTGGTAGAGCCACGCTGAACCTATTATTGGTTTCACCCTGAATGGGTCGGCTCGTCCGGGGTAGCATCACCCGACCCACAGAAAACCGACGTAAAGTAACAGTGCTTGCATTGTTGCATTTCGTTCGGTCAGTGAGAGCGCCGGAGACCCAACTCACCTTCCCTCCCCTCTCCTCTTTCTTCCCCTCTCCCTTTCTCTCCAATCCCTCAAACACAAGCTGGCAACGCACTTGCGACTCCTCTGGTGGAGTTGTTATTGTCTATGGACGGCGGTGATCGCTTAACAACAGGTGACCCGCCTGTTCGTTTGCCACCTATATGATATAAAAAAAGAAAAATGACTTTTATAACATTTTTATTAACTAAAATAAGATTTATAATAATTAATTAATTAATTTAAATGGTGTTACAGCTGTACGCATATTCAATAAAACAAATGTTTACATATAACTAAATAACTAAAAACATATTTATAATACAACATATATTATTCATTCTAGATGCTCACAAAAATTATAAAAACAACACGCAATTCATTCTACTCACAGGCAAATATCAAATATTTCTTTTATATATTTTATGTTATAGATATCTTTGTAACTCTATTTTTTCACTATTATATTGTCCGTGTATATGCTACAATACATGTATTTTCTTTCTTTTACCAAGCCGTGTACTTGTTTTATAGTATTGTGATGTAAAAATAGATGAATGTAATTTGAATAGATATACCGTGGAACGTTTTTGTAACGGTCTCGGCCGTGTGAAACGCTACAACGACTTCAAGGCTCCCATCGAGGAGGGCTACTTCCCCAAGATGAACTCGTCTGTCGCCAGTCGGACTTGGCCTCCGCGGTATGTATTTATACACCTCAACAGTTACAGTAAACTTATAATTAATCACTATTTCTATTATTCACTTTTTGCATAATAGCAATATATGACGCAATTAGTCATGCTTACTAATATGTCGGTGACGCATGCGCAAAACCTTAACTTTTTCTCCTGCCAAATACAGTTCAACCCCCCCTACGATGTTTTAATTTCAAAAATACTAGTTGAGTAACATGATAAATCAGAGGAAGTGCTTAGGTTCTAACAGGCCCTAATTGTATGTGTGCTGTAGTGTAAATATGCTGGTAAATCTCATGGATGGATTAACACTGAAAAGAATATAAATCAAGTGTTAATCGTTTAAAAAGCCTTTTAAACTCTTATCTAGTAGAAAGCTTACGCATTATATTTTTAAAATCCAGGATGTTATGATTCCATTGGTAAATCCTTATTTTTCAGTTTTATCGACACGAGATTCTAGACAGTTTTGTAAATGCAGCGTTCACTGTAGATATACTCAATGTAATTAATGTAACGTGGGGGATCTATTATGTATTCTTATCCCCCCGGGAGAAGAGTGGGTTATGTCCTATTCGAACGGACTGAAACCTCATGGTGTATTGTCCGCCACATGCTAGGGACGGTCAGGAATTGGTCCTGCTAACTTACCTGAGGACCGGCCCAGCGGCAGCCTGGCTCGCTGGTCGCCAGGCTCTGTCCTAATAAGGAGGCAGGCTAGGTACACAGCCAGTCGCCTCCCTTCGTTAACCGAACCGTATAGTAAGAAGATGGGCCCCTGACCCATGAGTATGATCGATTGTATTTAAATATATGATGTTAGGGTACTTTATACTGTCCATCTATGCCCAAAGTGGTCTATAACCGTTAGGAGAGGGGTCGATATCAACGAAAAAAATTGGGGGTCCTTGAGATCCAATTAATAAAAAATAACAACAATTTTAAGCAAGTTGTGGATTTAATTTTGACTTGCCATCAATGAAACAATACATTACACATTCTCTACTTACATAAAGCCTTTATAATTTGTTGACATATTTATGTACATAAATGGTAAAACCGTATTTACTAGCATATTTAAAGTTGAGGAATTGGCAAGAAAGTAAATATCAGGTAAGCATGGGGTCTACACATAACCGAAAAATATGACAAGTGGTCTACGAGACAAAAAAGTTTGGGGATTTATGGTATAGCTTTCCAATACATTTGAGATAAATATCTGATCTTAAGAATCCAGTGTACTTTGGAAGTTATTAACTGTTGTTATTAAAGTTTCTAGGCACATAATTAATGTTAGCTGTACTTTTAAGCAATAACATATTCTATAAGTTTTTGGATCTAACTTGGAAACTTCCTATAGGTGCACTAGAGATATTATAACAAATATTTAGTATCAAACATTAGAATAAAATTTTTTGGTGATCAATTTATAGCTGGGGATTGATTTATGATTATTATACGTCTGGAATCATATCCTGTTAGTTTTTATGTATAACAGGAGGTTTTGCGAACGTTTTTATAAGTGTCTCTTTTAAAATTACATTTTATAGATTCGCTTTTACAATAATTCATGACATCGACCGTCCGGTTGACGAGATCAAAAGCGAAGTCAACGATATGGAGAACTGGAGGCAGCGCTTCCTTAAAGCTATCGAAGACATGGCCGTGGTTCTTGTACGTACACTCATATATATATAATCTATATATATAATAATAATATAAATCCAATGTGTCTGTATTTTTTAGATTGTTGTGAAAAAAAAAAATGTTACAGGTGTCTTGGAATAAGTAATAAAATACGTTTCAATAATTTTTAGGAATGTCTGTCTGTCCGTCAGTTTATTTGAACACGCATCGTTACTAAAGTATTGCGTTTTGCGTTGCGAAAACCATAAAGCATATCCTCGAGTAACATTTAGTCTTAGTTTCATTAAAATCGGTTCACTCTATCAAAAGTTATTATAATTTTAATGGCGAATAAATAGAAAGTATATATTCACATGATTCTATTAGTCACTGTTTTCCTTATATTAGATTCCGAGCGGACAGAGTCGCGGGCACAGCTAGTATATATAACATACTCAAAGATAGAAGTTATCACATCGCAGTTGTCCTATTCAGCTATCTGAAACGATGTCGGTAATCGTGAGTAGGGATCTTACATTGAATATGAATTTTCTGTGAAGGATAACATGGTATTGGGACTATTTGTGATGGCCGCTTCAGTAGAACTTTCAAGTTTCAAATCTACTTCTATACTAATATTATAAAGAGGTAAAGTTTGTGAATTTGTGACGTTGCGATGTTGTGATGTTGTGGGGTTTGTAGGGGGTAATCTCAGGAACTACTGGTCCGATTTAAAAAAAATATTTCAGTGTTACATATATAGCTGATTTATCGAGGATGGTTATAGGTTATATATCATCACGCTAAGACCAATAGGAGCGGAGCAACAATGAAGAATGTTTAAAAATCGGGGTTTTCTCCTCTTGAGAACTTTCGCTGCATATTAGTTAGCCCAAATTAACTATTCCACGCGAACGAAGTCGCGGGCATAGGCTAGTCTTTAATTAAGCAAATTATAGGTACATTGTAGCAAATACAGTACCAGCTAGACTATCCTCTTGGCTTAGCTTGTTACCATCCTCGTGATCATTTTCAATTAAAAGTTTAAGCATGCTTAATAACGGTGGCCGTTCGTATATCTCGTCTTGACTGTGACCATATTTTATGTTTTACTCAAACGAATGATATTATAACGATTTAGATTAGGGATGATCGATATTAAAAAAAATATCGATGTCAACATCGATTCAATAGTATCGATGTACGATTAACATCGATGTCTGAAAACATCGATGTTTTTGCCAGCAGTTAAAATTGTCTGTAAAAAAAATCACCTTATCGGGTGTTTTCCATAGTTAGCGACGAGAAAAATGATCATCCAAAGAAATAACGATTCGTACGGCTTACAAATTTGAAATTATCTAGTCTCTAGTTAGTACATGCAACGTTAGATGACCTTAAAGAATATATTCATAAAGTCGATATTATCGAAAACAAAACATCGATGTGTCGATGTTATCGACATCAAAACATCGATGTGTCGATGTTATCGACATCAAAACATCGATGTCAAAACATTGATGTTTTTCAGCTAAACATCGATGTTTCTACAACATCGATGAATATCGATCATCCCTAATTTAGATACGTCTTGGCTAATATTTGGCTATCTAGCTTATTTTTAATGGCTGCCCCGTCAATTCGCCTGTATCTAAGTAACAAATAACTAGTTCTTTTTTACGATCGATATTGAGAATATGCCATCTTACTTTCACATTCTATCTAAAACAGTGCGGCGTTACAATATTACTTTACGTATGTGTGCGTTTTGTCAAAGTATCATATACGTAATCTGTCTTTAGTTATAATATCATTGGTTCAAACTCGTAAAAGAATGATTTAAATTTAACTTTAATCTATTCAATCATTAGCCTAGAGGTCGGACAATGCCTTTGGATGAGGAGACAGGTATCGACGTGTTGGGAAACCTGATGGAGTCTTCAATTATTAGCCGGAATAGAGCTTACTATGGTGACATGCATAACATGGGACATGTCTTCATCTCCTACAGCCACGATCCTGACCACAGGCACTTGGTAATTCAATCTAGATTATTTATACCATAATTATAAATCTGAAAAGTTTATTTTCTTTAGCGTGCTAATCTCAGGAACTACTGGTCCGATTTGAAAAATTCTTTCAGTGTTACATTACTCATTTACCATAGGAAAGATCATAAGGAGCGGAAAACCAGTATTTCAAAATCTATTTTTCCTTTTGTGAACTACGGCTGCGTGCGCTGCGTAAACCGTAACTTTTTCACGCGAACGAAGTCGCGGGCAGAACATAGTAGTAGTAATCGAAGGCAGGTATAGCATTAAATATTCTAGCAGTGTTTTATATAGAAACAATATTAAAATACGTGTTAAAACATTTTGTCTTGTTCCTTGTTTGCAAATTATTCTTATCCTCTGTGGTTAGTTTAGAATAAATTACAAAACAGTTTCTGGTACCCATGTACCCGAGTACGTGAGTACTGCTATTAAACTATGGTTTAACGTATAATCTGTGTGAGTAGGAATCTTTTGGCGTAATGGGTGACTCGGCAACAGCTATGAGAGACCCGGTCTTCTACCGTTGGCATGCCTACGTCGACGACATCTTCAGCCTTTACAAGTACAAACTGACACCGTATGGAAATGATAAGGTAAAATATTAAATAACTTATTATAAATTCTCCTAGATCGAAGCACTATTTATTAAGTTCAATGAGATGTTGGCTATACGTAATAACTAAAACATACAAAGATAAAAAAAGTTGAGGCAGTCACAAGGAGTGCTGACAGAGATAAAAACTCAAAACTAAATGACTGTGTTTCCTTTGAAATTTTTAAATTAATGTTAGTCTGAATTATTTATATTTCATAATTTGTATATTTAACACATTAGTCTCGTTTTCATATATAATAGTACTCGGAGTACTAATTATATACATCTTTATAAAGTCTATTAATTAATTAAACATATGACGAGTTGCACAATTTCAATACAAAATATTAGATGTAGACAGGTCGCTACACAACGCGTCGCTAGCCTGATTGATGTAAACGTAATCCGGTCGGTGACGCTTACTAACATGTCGCTGAAGTGAAACCATAACGCACCTACAGAAGTTTTGCCAAAAACCGGCATGTTTATTAGACGTCATAATCTATTTTAGTGGATGCACAGAGAGCAGTCAATTCCATATATCATCATCGTTCACACATAGATCCACTCTATAATAGCCTCTGGATAGCGATACCCACTTGACATGGCACTTAAAAAGACATTCTAGTTCTGATCTCGTATGCCATATATACTGCTACAAATTGTTTTATATATATACAAGTGGAAAGAACTTGCGTAACAGAGATCAGAATGGCGTAACTCTGTTAAGAAAGCAGTAGAAACTTTCGAGGAACATCGACTACAAAATCTCGATGCAAAACGCCTCTTTACAAAGAACCGTCCCAAGCCTTCCTGCTTCTACACCCGAAATTGCTTTGGTCGGTTACATTGTGCGTCTTGTAACCGTACTTTTAAAACAAAATCTGGTCTCGCGAGCCACATTCCCGAAACTAACAATGTTCACTGTTGACGGACACGTCAAGGAGGACATCATTGTCGATACATTAGTAAATTCTAATCTAATGGATTAGACTATTCTAAGTATTGTGCCCTTAATTTAATACGAGGAAAGGGTGTGGATTAAATCTGGAGATTAAGAACTGAATGAGCTTAGGGACCAACTTTATATTGATCTCTGGAATTGACTCATCTTTGTGCATCCACTAAAATGATTGTGACGTGTACACATATGTTAGTACATGTATATATTAGAAAGATAAACCAGAGTAAGTTTGTTGGCGATTCTTCTCGGTGAGTGTTCTGTTTGTCCGAACCGCTGGTAATTTTGAAGTTCATAAGTGCCTTCTTAGGACCTAAATTAATTCAAGATGTTTTTTTATTTTGGTTTTTGATTGGAGATTTACTTAGTATTGTTCGGTAGCTGGACTACCCCGGGGTACGGGTGTCATCGATTAGCATCGAGAGTTCCGCTGGTCCGAACACTATCGGAACCCTGTGGCAGCAGAGCACCGTGGACTTGTCTCGTGGACTCGACTTCACTCCTCGGGGTAGCGTCCTCGCTTCCTTCACCCATTTACAACACAATGAATTCAATTATGTGTAAGTTCTCCATCCAACTCATTGCAGTTATCATCATCAGCCTATAAGAGACCCACTGCAGGGTCAGAGGCGTCTTCCTGGAGGAAGGTATGGGGATAATTACCACGCCAGCCTCCAGCTTATTGCTGATTTTAAACTATACTAATTCAGATTAGTAAATATGCGAATTTCAAAAAATCCATCCACATGACGGAGTTCGAACCTGCGGACGTCAAAATAATATTCCACCGGTCAAACCACTAGATCACTATGACTTTTTACTCCTTGCAATGCGAAATGTAATTCAATTACAATTCGCATTTCCATAGGACCTAGATTAACTTTATAAAGATTATATTCGTCGTAAATTTTAAATTAATCTATGTAGAATGTAGATATAGGTGCTAACTATTGGTAAACTTTTTGTAAATTAATCGCGTCTTTCTAATCACCTCTTATATCCTCAGATATCCAAGGACACCACAATTACCTTTTAAGCTACAGTGTGATGATTATGTAGGTTTTAGGGAGGATCTTGGTAATAATATACAATTTCTGAGAAGTAACAGTAATTCTCTGAATCATTATAAAAAGAAACCCACTATCTTGTTGTAATAATTATTAATTTGACAACGGCAGTAATAGTCCAGTAGCAGATTATTGGTTATCAAGTACTCAACTAGTAGGTGGTAGAGCCACGCTGAAGCTATTATTGGTTTCAGTATAAATGGGTCGGCTCGTCCGGGTACTACCGCCCGGCACACAGAAACACTTACGTGAAGTAACAGTGCTTGTATTGTTGCGTGTCGTTCGGTCAGTGAGAGCGCCGAAGACCCACCTACCCTCCCTTCCTCTCTCCCTTATCTCCATTCCCCCAAACACAGGCTGGCAACGCACTTGCGACTCTTCTGGGCATGATGGGGATGAACGGCGGTGATCGCTTAACAACAGGTGACCCGCATGTTCGTTTGCCTCCTATATGATATAAAAAAAGAAAAGTAGGAGTAAGACAATTTTGTAAACGAAAAAAAAATTATTTGGGAAGGTTTTTCCTAAAAATTGGTAATGCAGATACATTCCAGCTTACTGATCTTCATATTAGTGGATACTTTTTTTTATTATTGTAATAAATGAGTACCCTCGTAATAATTTGATCAGGATCGAGGTGAACAACACAAGTGGACAAGCGTTGATGGGTACAGTGCGCATCTTCATGGCTCCAATATTCGACGAAAACGGACAGGCGATACCATTTGATGAACAGAGAAGACTTATGATCGAGATGGACAAGTTCACCCAAGGATGTAAGTAAACATCTATGTTCAAATAGTCGAGATATTGTTATCTCTATTACGTAATTGAAGTTAAAGTCTTTATATAAGTGTCTTTTGGCATTGTCCACTTCTCAACTTTAGCCTTTAGCGGCTTCGGCCTCCATTTCATTAAATCACGATAAGAGTTTTGACCCGCAATATGTATTACAGGAAAAAGGTATAATATAATGCGTTATTTTCCTTGTAGATTCACTTGATTAAATTGATTTCCTGTGCGAGATTGATAAAACACACAAATCACGTAGTAAAATACAATTACTTCTTTTGCCACAACCTGCCTTTTGTACAATCCTAAGTCCAGTAAAAATAGGTATAATCTGCGTTGGCTTTCTTTTTCCTCGAACTGACTACTCTATTGACCTATTAAGGTCTTAACAGCTTCACCGGACTACATCTGTGTAGACGTACACAAACGAAGAGGCAATAACAGCCTATAGTTAATCAGCTAATGGATGTAGTAGAATTTCTCAAGCACATGAAAAGTACCAATAGAAATATTTCTTTGTATGATAAGTAAGGTTTTGATATACTTACAAATGTTACGATAAACGGTACTGTAACTGGATGTCAATAATTAACTGTTCTGTTATATTCTGGTTTAAGTTATGATAGGTTTTTTTGCAAATCATTATGCTTGCTCTATGCCTGATGTTGAACACAATATGATCCAATAACAACAGCGAGCATTGATGGTTCTGATTCATATACTGGTTACTAGTCTTATATTGACTGGTCCTGAAAGTCGGTAACTAAGAAAAGAGTCACTCTGTTGAGTTTAATGCCAACTTTAGTATTGACTGTTACAATATACTGGGTGTTTTCGTAATGCGCTAGGTCTAAGCGCGACAGTATGACATATGTTAGAGTTGTTGCGTGTGTGTGTGTGCGCAGGTATATTTTGAGGTTAGTTTTCAATATATGTATGTAGACATACTTTTCATTCGAACCAATATTAGTTATCAGTATAGGTAATTTACATAAAAATTACAATATCGACGAGCAAGCGATGGTTATGATGCCTATAGGAATTCAGTCAGCGAGCATTTAGCTTAGAGAGGTTCGCGAAGTTATACCCAAGGCGACAGCCCAAGCAAGGTTCTGACACTCACTTTGAGCTTGTTGCGAAGTGGTAAAGTTGTTTAACCACTTGCGTCAGTCCAATAAAGCTGTGAAGGCCCATCAGGTATTTAACGTAATCAGTTCGAAAGAAAAAGAGTCGGCGAGCTTGCGTCTACCTGGTAGCTCTGCATAGTCTGAAGCGTGCGGCGACAGTACCGTTACTTAGAGACAGTATTTAGTCGATACAATAAATGTAGGCGGTAAAGCCACGCCGAAGCTATTACTGGTTTCTGTATGAATCGGTCGGCTCGTCCGGGGTAGTACCACCCTCCCACAGAAAACCGTCATGGAGTAACAGTGCTTGCATTGTTGCGTTTCGATCGGTTAGTGAGAGCGCCGGAAGCCCATATCCCCTTCCTTCCACCTTCGCTCCCTTTCCCCCAAACACAAGCTGGCAACGCAGTTTCGACTCTCCTGGTGTTGTTAGTGTCTATAGACGATGGGGTGGCAATCATCACACTCATACTGATCGGGGTACCTAGCCTAGGCGGTGGACTCTATATAAATTGGCTGGAGGTAGATACCCCTTGAAAATGAATGCCGAAAGTATTTCCTTTATAATCGGGATAAAAGCTCAGTCGCCTGATATAATATGTCCTCTCCGTCGCCGTTGCCGATGGTGAGAGCACCAGTTATCCAAATAACACCCACGGAACACAAAACAGAATTCCGGGACACCGTGATAGTGGCGAGTGAGTCCGAATGGAAACACGGATTCCGAGGAAATGCCGCTGTGCAAGTGCAAGTCATCGACCTTCTCCGATTGTCCGTTGACAAAGGATGTGTCAAATAAAAAACAACTAATTTATGCTTACTCCCAACTAATTTATGCCCGAACAGACAGTGGTGATCACTTAACATTAGGTGAGCCACCGGGTCGTTTGCCTCCTATGGTATAAAAAAAAATGCGATTGTTGGATGCAGTGCGTCCCGGCAACAATACGGTGCGTCGCAAGAGCGTGGACTCGAGTGTGACGATCCCGTTCGAGCGCACGTTCCGGGACCAGACGCAGCGTCCCGGCGCGCAGGGCTCGCAGGAGGCCGCGGAGTTCGACTTCTGCGGCTGTGGGTGGCCTCACCACATGCTCGTGCCCAAGGGAACCACTCAGGGATACCCCATGGTGCTCTTCGTCATGATATCCAACTGGGACGATGATAAGGTTTGAAGATCTTTGTTTTTTATCATCCATCTTTCTAATATCATCACAACCACATCATTTTTCTCTTTCGAAATGAGAACTCTGTTGTCCTGAAAAGGTCTTTACAGTTTCACCATACTATAAGGTAATCACACCAACATCTACAGCAAGCAACTATAACTAATTTATTGCCAGGGTCCCTCAAGGGTCGCATCTGGGAGAGGATATTTTGTATCACTGCAATTTTATATGAGAAAAAAATTATCATATTATAAATTCATTGGATTTAATAAAATATTCAAAATACCGAAAATACTTATCAATTACAATTAGCAAAATAAATACACTTGTCATACATTAGATAGACTATATTTGTATAAGGCGAAGCTTCAACAAGCTGAAAATGAACACGCTTCATACTTATAATATTTGAAAATGATTGCGGTTGTGTATAATACAGCAGGCTTTCGTTAGTCACTTGTATAATTAGTAATAGAGAAATTTAGTTTCATTTTTATACAGTTGTAAATAACTCCCATGCCTAGTCAAGACAATATAAGCTTCCCAATAATTCGTTTTTGTATAATAGCACTGCATAGTGATAGCACAACACTCTGCATAATGGGTAGCAATATATTTAGGTACATCGCCAATCTGTAAAAACCAACTGCAGGGCCATAGCCCTCTTTCCGAAAGAAAGCACGGTGCATACTATATTCTCATATACAGTGGTACTGTAAGAATATCCCCAGGTTCATGTTTCATACCGGAGGATATGCGGAGTACTTCGCCATCCTTTGCCCCGCTTCATGGCGGTAGTGGACATCCATGGGGTTTTAATGCGTGCGAGTCAGACATCACCCACTCTCTCCCTCGGGAGGGTAGTGTATCCATAAGGGATTTCCCCATGTAAAAAAAGGTTCATATTTCATCGCGATGTTTGTTCTCCACAGTCAGCTGTAAGAGTAATTCTGTTTAAATTAGAAAATTTACGCAAATTTCGAAAAATACCTTGGTACATGCGAAGTTCTAACCTACGAACAGCCGATTCATATTCCACTGGTCAAGTCTTTCGACCATAAGCATTTATAACTCGATTATTATTGTTCGGTTCAGAACCCGGTCTGGTTACATATCCATAATATAGCCGAATCAAGGAATTATGCTAAAAGTACTCCGAGTCCTGAAGAGCTTTTGGAGAGGTTAATATTGTATTGGGAAATTTTGTATGTAATGTGGCTAGAATAATTTATAAATTTGTTTATAAATTAGTCTTTAAATGTGAGAGTCAAGTTTAATGTCACATAAATCCAAGTGAGTTGTCCAACTGCTGACAAAAGTGATAATATTAAATAGTGGAATGACTGTATTCTTTTTTGATTTTTTAATTATTTATTTATTATAGGAAGATTAATAGCATTATTTGTAAGAATGATACTGAAAAAATAAGTAACAAGAAACCATGTCCAGGTCTTCACGAATAGGCATCCGGGATACATAATTACTATGTGAATTAGAGTTTTCTAAGCACACTCAATCAACGCTTATTTATATTTTGATGATTATATTAATAATAATGTGCATTATTTAAATGTCATAAATCGTAAATTGAAATTTCACATCGCTGACGTTCTGGTAATCATAGGGAATTATAAGTTTTTGTCGTGCCAAAAAGAAACCGTTAATTCAGCAATCGATCGTTGGGAACAGGTGGAACAAGACTTAGTGGGTGCGTGTAACGACGCGGCGTCGTACTGCGGTATCCGCGACCGCAAGTACCCCGACAAACGCGCCATGGGATTCCCCTTCGACCGCGCCGCGCCCTCCGCCTCCACCCTCAGCGACTTCCTCCGGCCCAACATGGCCGTGCAGACCTGCACCATCCGACACAACGACACCGTGCCACAGACCTCCGGGTAGGTCCGCCCTTACTCTCTAACAACCGGGGGGGACAATCACAATACATTATCCTTTCAAATTAACTCATCAAATGTTAATTTAATCCTAGAATCGCATAGAATCAACATTTAAAAATATGTTATTTGAGCATTCGCACTGTAATTTTAACTTAAATTCTCAATACTAAAATTAATTTGTATATTTTTATAACGTTGTTTTCTTGAGATAATAATTGTAACACAAAAAATATTATAAGTTTTACTTTATGTGAAAACGAAATAAACTAAATGTATCATTGTTTCTTACAGACAATTTCTCTGTTAACAACTGTTTAACTTTGTATAAATATTATATTAAATGTTGGAGTTAGAGTAAAAAATTTTGTGCTGCAATAAAAATGTTGTTTTTGAAATCAGAATTCGTTGCGATAATAAGGTAATAATTATTTGAATTAAAATTAACTGATTATGTAATCAAATTAAGTTGTAAGTCAAAGAAAACAGTACCCTCTTTAATTGAAAAAAAAAACCCAGTAACAACGGCGTTCGTAATTAAAGTAGATTATTTCGTGCTGTAGATACATTGAAATGGTTGAAAAACCGCCGGTCGAGGTCAAACCCTGCGGCTGTCGAGACCTTACACCTGCGGAACTAGACGCCATCATACGAAAACCATATTATTATATCAAATGCACGAACAAACATCACACATTATAAATTTAAATTAATAATCTCAGTTTAGACTATTGCTTAAAATTATTTCTCCTTCCTTGTCTAAAGTTTAAACTGAAATATTTTTAAGCATTTTAGCTAGTTGTACGTTGCTCAGGTTTTAATGATTTTTTTTTTTCATTATATAGACTTCGTTCATTCTTTTAAGAGAAACACCATATATTCAGTTATGAATGTTGAATTTTTTAACTAAATAAATTAAAAGGATTGCGCTTCTAAAATTAAATTAACATGTGATACACAAATTTTACAGATTTTAATATGAAAAAATAAATATACGAGTGATAAATACGTTTGTTTGAAGATTTTATTAAATATAATATGACGCGTTGTTACTGGTATTCGACGAAACTTGCTAAACGATAATGGACTTTGAATTTTTTTAGTTTAAGATAAACAGGTCGTAGTTATAATTAAGATAATTCTGTAAATATTATGTACATATAGAGTTTAATGCACTTTGTTTTTAAGTAGGACTAATAAATTATGCCTTTCAACGATTTGGTTTTATTTACATATATTTAATACTAGCTGACCTGCGCAACTTCATTTGTACCAATTGTATTTTTAAATGTAAATGATCTTAAAAAAATTAAACCAGATTTCAGTATCAGATTTAGCATTTCCAATTGTGCATCCTAACTATCCAGGGCCTCACACAAACATATACCCTGTTGGTATGTGAGTTTTTTTTTTTAAATAAGCACTGTTTCTTCAGGTCTGTTTTCTGTGAGAGGGTGATACTACCTCGACCAAGTCGATCCAATCATGCTAAAACCAGTAATAGCTTTAGCGTGGATCTACCACCTACAGGTTTATGTTCTAGGAAAAAAAATCTTGTCATTTGTTTAGCAAACAATTTCTATACAATAAATTAAATGTAACTACATCTAAGTGACAGATTCGTTTACATATATTTTGATAATTTCGCATAGAAACGTCATGTCGCCGTAGCGCAATTATAACGTACTGTATGTACTGTACGTACATTGTATGTCCGATTGAAGGCGTCCGCACCGAATATTCTCTCTGTTCCTGCTTCTGTATATGTCAGTGTTAGTCGCCTTCTTTGTCCTATTTTTGTATGCAATCGTCGTTATTAAAAATTATAACGGCCTTTATCAAACATTTAACAGTTAACTAGAGACAGATAATTACAAATCTATAAACCCACTTAAAAAGTATACTAGAACATTTTTTTTTTATTTGGTCTACGAAACTGTGGTTAATCTTATAATTTGAAGTTATGTATATTGTAAATATACTTAAAAATTACAGACTTCTGGATGTAAATACAGCTTACGTTCTTCAAAAGTTACATATGCGTAAGAAAACATAAAAGCAAAATAACTTAAAATGTAAGTTACAACATACTCATTTAGAAAAAAAAAAACTAAAACATAAAGCAAAAAAAAGAACGGAGAATTACATACTAATAATATGTACAGTAATTTTAAGATTAATTACTATGATGCTGGTTCAATTTAGTTGAAAACTGAAATGAGGCTGAAGGACAACAGATAAACAAATGTATATTTGTTTGAATCTTATTATACGACGAATACATACAATAAACGGAAGAATGCTGACCCAAGTTGGTTCTCGATAGTGGTAAGATGGTAAGGTGGAAAATATTTTTAATATCTCCTGAACATCTACATGTCCATGAACTAGCTTGTATAGAAAAACAACATCAGCCAACTTTTTATGAATACTCACAATAAATTACGACTCACCACCATATAGACATAATTTAAAATCATACACAAGTGTATTCATGTATAAATGAATCCTTTTATATCCACTAATATATAACACGTGTTGTAGATTCATACACATTTGAATAACTGGAATATAGTGGTATATCTGTTCTTACGAAATGGACTCTCTATTACCAATCAACTTCATGCTGTCGCTTTTAGATGTCGGTGTGGGCACGCATCGTAAAAATTCACTCGCATCGTTTTTCTGAAACACGCCTGTTTGCGTTTTGATAGCTCTGTAATTTTTTTTTTTCGAAATGACTACGCTATTGGCCTAGCAAGGACTTAACAGCTTCACCGGACTACTAAGGCGAGCGCTTAAGGCACTCAGCCGATTTTATTTTGGCAACCAGCTCAAGGGTGCACGGCACACCTCGGCTTGGCTGTTGCCTGTTGCATGCAAAATCGCGACCTATATCTTAGTTATTCTAGCTAACTAGTCACATATGTATGAGTTGTTGAAACGTATATGTGTACCAAGCATACACGCCTCAACAACTCCTCCATATATTTATTATCGGAAAATTGAGAGTTTTTCAGTTCGATAAGGGAAAAAAAGTAAACCCTTCCACTTTCATGTGTAAGCGTGTAGTACACGTGTGTGGAGATGTTCGTGTAGTGTTGTAGCAGTGATGTATGTCATTTGTGTGTCACATACATACATATACACATACGGTGACACACACATTTGTGTGTCACCGTATCGTGTAAGCAACGCACTCAAGGGCTCCCTACCGAGGGATCGAACCTAGGCTTGAGCCGCTGCCGTGGGAGGCCTAATCGGGTGAGCTCTGTAATGTTTTAAGTACTTGCTGGTTACTAAGGTATAAGCAAAAATCTTTTCATGTATAATATGTAATAATATGTATAATTGACAATGAGTCGACTGTATGCTAGTAAAGTCCGAGTGTCCAGCGGGGCGCTTGCGAAGGCGCGTGAGGGTGATGTTTCGGTGTTTTGGGGAAGGTTAGTTAACGCGTTTGGGGCTCGCGGGGTGTCCTCATGGGTCAAGGCGCGTGCAGACGTGGGGAGTGAGGGCTGCATGCAGTTTCCAATAGTATAAAGTACTCTGTGGCTTGTAGTCTGCGTTACGGCATAGGCCGTAACAGCGCCAAAAGAAGTATAATTTCAAAAAATCGACAGTAATTGTTTATTTGAAACCTTAAATAACAATGTACATCATACATTCATAAAAATATTGTGGTCTTTTTAGATAATTGGTATAATCAAGGTCTTTAAGATAAGATCGCCTCTTAAAAGGAACAAGTTAATATAACAGTGAAAATGAAACGATTTTAAATAAAACTGAATAAAATAACAACTTTAGGAGTAAATCAAGTTAATAAATAAAAAGAAAATAAAGAATTAAGAGAACATATTTCATTGTTTTTCTTTAATGGATAAACTTAAAAATACTAAAGCCGATTCTTAAAATCCCTATAAAAACTGTATTTTCAGCGAGTACAAGGGCTATATTTTATTTTGAAAACCTATGGGACGTGGGCGAAGCTGCCAGTAACAGCCAGTTTAAGAATAATAAAAAAACAAAACAATAATCAAACGATATAGTAAATTGTATAATAACAAAATGAATATGTGAGAATGATTATGGATTATTTATTAAAAATCTATCTATGTACATACATTCAATAATAATGTAAATCTAACATGTCTGTACTGTTTAGAGTTTTGTGAAAACAATGTTGTAGCTGTCTAGGAATAAGTAATAAAAACATATTAATAATTTTTAGAAATACCTGTCTGTCTGTCTGTCTGTTTGAACACGTATTACTGCTAAAGTACTGCGTTCACGATAAAACCTCAGCAGGAAAATCATAAAGCATTTCCTCAAGTAATATTTAGAGTTAGTTTAATTAAAATCAGTTTATTCTATCAAAAGTTATTGTAATATTAATGAAGCGTCTTAAGTACGAGAGAAAAGTAGATAAGTAAATGGATAATATTTATATTCAGATAATCTTATAAATAACTGTTTTTTTTTAGTTTTATGGCGGGATTTTAGTCTGTCATGTAGTGGATTTTATATTTTATTTATGATCTTGTGTTATTTGAGTCTATATTTTGTAAATTTGGTGGATTTATACGTAACATAGTTAGTTTATTGTGTATAAGTGAAGTAAATGGAAAATAATGCCACGAAGCATGAGATTCTGAGATGCCGCAAAAACACCTTGGGAGGTTCTAACAAGGAGTCCACCATCTTGTTAGAATATTGACTCACACGACGCAATATTGAAGTGATCGCACGGATAACGTGGACGGAGTCGGGGGCACAGCTAAATAATATATGATTATTAAATGGTATGAAATTTGAATCAGCGGAGGATAGGTCATCGATTCGATTGTATAAATAGTATATTTAAATATATAAAAAAACTAATACATTGCATTTCGATTATCAGAAATATTTACAGTTATCCGAAATTGATTTTCGTTATCATAAAAGGTTTTCTCAATTAAATATATATTAATGTTAACTGTTCATATCATTTGCGTTTGATAAAATATCCGTTTGTAAATACACACATAGTTTTGTTTTATTTAAATAGGTCTCTTTTTTATGAATTTAATCATAGCAACACGAAACATGGCGACGAAACAGCTGGTCTGTATTATCTTTTCATTTTTAATAGTGTGTAAAAACAGAAAATTGTATACATTTTTGTTGATTGTTATAAGAGTAATATTTTTGTAATATCTAATGTGTTTCAGCATTGTTTTCACAGGGTTTTAGTTAATTGGATTGTAATATTAATCCCTTATTCTTGTTTCAAATAGTGATGCTTGCACCGCTTTATTATTATTACTATACATTATCAAAACAAAGTCCTATTTTACGTCTGTCTGTCTGTTTGTTCGCGATAAACTCAAAAATTACTAAACAGATTTTCATAGGATTTTCAGCCGCAGATAAAGTGATTCTTGAGGAAAGTTTACGTATATAATTTATCCGTTTTTTTATGATCATGATGGGACAACGTTCGCCGTGCTTGCTAGTTTTGTTATAAATATAAGTGTAATTTTCAAAACACACCTGTTAATTCTAATTAGGGTACAATAATAAACATAGTAATTAAAGTATCATTTGAAATTTGAAACTTCTAACAAAGCTTTAGGGGCGTTATAGATTGTGAACTATAATTAATATCAATTGTTGTCACTCTTAATTGTGAAGCAGTTTCCTTCTATATTTTTACGATAAATGCTTTAGACACAGAGATTAGTGTTTCGATTTCATCTGTTTTCTGTATACTATTTTGTAATCGTTTTTGACTTAATCTTTTAATGTAATAATAATCGTGTATTTCTAATAAACCTCTCTATCTACATTATTTTTCAAATCTTAACGAACGCCCTTCGTTGTATGTTATGTTGAATTATGAAATATCACGAAGTAATATCATTAATACGATTATAGTGTATTGTTTTAGTTCCATATTTGTATTTCTTTGTTTTCAGATATTTGTAGCGTACGGCTTAGCTCTACTAGTTACTGTAAATCATGCTCAGAATGTACAAAACAATTCAACTGTAATAAACGAGCCAACGCCTAATAATACATCACCAAACGATAAATCACCTGCTGCTACACCTGGTCAGAAAATCAATCCTGGATCAAGACCTATAACGTCAGCTGGACCTAAACAAAATATAACGTTAAATGACCTTTTAAAGGCCTTGTTGAACATTCAAAAGAATCAACTAACCACTACTGAAACTCCAGCGGTAACTAATAATGTAATGCCTATAACAAATGCCCCAGCAGTACTTGCAAATCCAACAACACCGAATCAGGAAACCAATATCAATGATATTTTAAACGGAGGAGGTAATACTAACCAGAGTGTAATTATACTCAACATCGGTGATCTACTTGGGACCCAGCTGGGTGGAGTTCAAGAACAGCAAATACTAAATGGGCTCAACGGTATTAATTGTCAACAAGGATATATCTATGTGTTACTACCTGGAGGTCAAGGAAAATTCGTTCCTCTAAATCAGGCTAATACGCTGCCGCAGAATGGAGTGCCCAGCTATATCATACTGCTGGCAAATGGTCAACCAAACTTTCCGCAAAACTCCAACTGGCAGCAGGTTAATGGAATGCTTCCAAATCTTGGCATCAATATACCCGGTCTATCAAAAATTGGTTCTATACCCATTTACGCACCCACCAACCAACCTAGCTCTGGTGTAATTAATCCTAACGTACAGCAACCAACCTTTTACCCTAGTAATAATCCAAATATGCCTATCAATCAAGTCAATGCTGTGAGTGGAGGTGTTGGACAACCAAATCCAGTAATTAATAATCCCAACATCAACTTTGTCGAAGTTCCAACACCTCAGCCTACAAATCCAATTGTTAACTACCCCAATTTCAACATCGCTCAACAACCTCCGCAACAAACGTCACTTCCCAACACAGTACCTAACGTAAATATACCTACAATCGCTATAGGCGTGCCGAAACAGCCAAACCAACCCACTAGTACCGGTGTAGTTATGCCCAGTTGGCCTTCACCTGTGAACCCCCCTATGAATATTATCTTACCAACGCAGCCACCTGCAACGCAACCTAT